>CATOHG010000018.1:0-585826 GCA_951800055.1 Cenopis cana | reverse complement strand
GTATCTCGGATGTACTCTTCTCTATTTCCACGAGTCGTTTGAGTATTTCAGCATTACTTTGAACCAGGCTCTGGATAGCGATTTGCAGCTGCATACCGGAGTAGTCCATGGGATTACCAGACGACAGGGAAGGTCTACCTCCCGGCGGAAGTCTCGTGGAATCAGTGCTGGCATTCAAGTTGTCTTGCAAGAGACAGCCTGGGCAATTCCAAGCCAGGGATGATTTTTTTAAGCCGTCGATCTGGATTTCGGTGAGCCCCATGCATCGATAATGGTAGCTATTGTGGCACGATGCTACATCACAGGTACGCCCGGTATTTTTAGATACCGTCTTTGTTTGGCAAACGGCACACAGTTTGTTCACCATCTTGTAAACGACCGTTATGGCCGTTGGAACACTTCGTTCGTAATTTCACCGTAGTTTTACTAGTATTATCATAATACTGTTATTTCTAATTGTAAATAACGGGTTAATGCACTGTTTTAACGTATTAGTTCGCCGATTTTTGTACTTTTTACTATTAAAATAGAATTATGTTAGCGTCAGTGCGCGGGAGCACGTCTGACGTTTACGGCGCGGTGTTGCCAACTTTTTGATAACAGCGCCACCGACGAACAATACAAGGCACTAACTATACAGAACGCTGCTGTCAGTTGTAACTTAACACGGTAAACCTGCACTGTGAGAAACTTCGCTTGTTTGTTCATAGGTGGCACTGTTACCAATATCCATCTTCTACGGGTCACTGGACACGTGACCCGTACTTACGATATTAGACGGGTCAACTTAGCTGATCTTACGATCTGACGGTCACATGACCCTGACGCGAGTTTAACATTTTTTCCCCATCACAAAAAGTGCACAGCGCCGCTAAAGAAGTTTTCACTTTAGAATTCAAAATAGCGGTTATATTAGTTTTCATAAATTCTTTTTTTTTAACTCAAAAATGCAACGTGGTATACAAAAACTTAGTATCAGAAATATGTACAAAATCAATTTATCTATAGCTTTGCTCCTAATCACTTTATTGTTAAATCTAATAGTTCATGAGTTCATCAATAAAATGTTATCTTTCGTTGCTGGATCCTGCAACTTGTGCCGAAATCGTATCATGCAATTGTCGCTTTTATACTTTACGGTGGACGTCCACGTCAAAACAGGGTACCTAAAGCCCGTGCCAGGCGGTCGAAAATAAGTCCCAAAACCGGGCAACCTTGGTAATAGACTGAATAGACAGTTGTTTAAAGCAAGATTTCCATTCAAAATCGGTCTTTATGGACCAAGGTCGCTCCGTCCTAGGGGCTTGACGGCAACCGTCTGGCACGCGCTTATGAAATACGAAATTTGTATGCAGACGCTTTTATTCATCAGGCATTTTAACTAAGTTCTCAATTGTTAAGAAAATGATACCTATCAAAAGGATATACTCGTAAACATTTGTATGTTAATACTACAAACAAATTAACCAAAAATAGAAAAAGAAAAAAAAAAGAAAAGAAACATTTATTCATGACAAACCAAACACTTACAATATAATTCTATGATTACTCATCCATATTAATGGACAGACTAGAATTTCAAGAGCAATATACTATCGACAGATAATTTCAGCAGATTTTATTTGACCTTGTACGTAGGTACCTATGCGCGTAAATTGCGTTAGTTATCAACTGGTTCCACAATGCCAAAATATATATCGTGCAATGCAAACCTTACCGAAAGCAAATCATTAGGTACCTACCGTCGCATTTGCTAATAACAGCTGAATAAATCAAAACGATTGCTTTTTTTTTATAGATATCTAGTCATTATACGATTTAAGTGTTAAATGGCAAGATATGGTTAAGCATAATGTCTAATTAAATACGTAATATCCTGCTACTTGTAACAACCGAACAATTATAATTTAAAAAGGTTGCAAACCCCTGATTCAAGCATGAATGCGAAGCCGTTCACGACAACTACTATTCATCTGATAAATAAACTTGATACAACTTGCAGGTACCTCATTTGTGAATCTTTAGCGCAAACAATAACGTGTTATTTACTATATGAAAACGAATCATTACATTTTTAATAGACAAGAGATTCTTCTAGGGACCTCTGCGCACTCGAATAAAGAAATACCTACTAGCTACAACTAGACTGAGATTGGATGAAGTAAAAATAATATGTCAATATAAATACTAAAGCGTCTACTTAATGGAAAGAAACGTACCTATAGAATTTAACGCACTACATTGTACAAATTTGTGACCGGATTAAAAATATGTATTATGATTTTACTTTTAAGACTTAATCATTAAGTACTTCCTATTGTAACCCGAGTTTCTGAAAAACGCACGCTTTGAGTGTTTAATGATGAAATTGATACTACATATTTTCTACTATCAACCGAATGCTGTAGATGTTTGAAAAAGTTATAAAAGAACCTGTTTCGAACTAATGACGAAGTGCGTTACAATCTAATGTTAATAAATTAAACTGCTCCCCAATCTTACAAATCTCACGTAGGTCGTAGGTACCTATTTACCTCGAACTATTTTTTTTTCCCAACCTGGCTGTGGCTTTATAGGCCTGGCCCACTACAGCGACAGGAGTGCGCGGTTGGAGAGTGGCCTGGGGAAAATCCAGGGGCAACTTTCGACACGACCACGCGGCGGTTTAAACACTTGAATACTCTAAGGGAATTAAGAGAACAGCACCTAGACAATTTTAAACACTATTTATGCACAGAATTGAACCTAAGACACGGACTTTCAAACCCAACACAACAGCGAATCTTTGCATAATTAATTGAAGGATGTAAATCAAAACTCAACAAAGAAATCTACAATTTCCCTGCCCCCCGCATGGAAAACCCTTGAAATAATAAGATCCTGAAAGAAATAATATTAATAACGGAAATAAAACACATTTCCCTGAAAGTAACAGTATTAAAAACAAAGATAAAATAAAATTTAGAACGCTCACCATTCTATCCATTTTTACGGCAACAAATTGTGGGTCTGACGACCCACTACAGAGCAAGCTTTTAGTAAAATATTTAATTAACCCTACCATTGTTCAACTTACATAAAATATATATAAAAGTTAACCCTACAACAGAGCAAGCCACGACTAAAACATGAATTTAACCCTAAATTCACCAATCCTTCGGTCACGGAACCAAAAATTGTACTAAAACTAACCTACCTAATGGCAATTTAAACCTAAACGACTTCTGAAGACTAGACTTAAGCTTAAATTTTCCCTACCTGATGGGTGAAAGCTAAAGGAAAAAGGAAATTAAACAAGCAGTGAGAGTTTAAAAGGAAAATATTATTTATTGTCTGTGGATTGATTTTATTTGAAAGCTAGAGAATCTTTGTCTATTTACCCCAATTAATTCAAGACTAGAATTCATTAGGTATCCGCCTTGGCTCCTAAGACTGCTAACCCAAAAGCAAGGCGAATAGAACGAAAAAGGTTAGCACTGAACCTACTTGTTACAAAATAATACTTAAAATTGCCGTATAAAAATACTGATGAATCGTAGCTTGCTCCGTTGTAAGATTTGGCCAAAATTGATCGTGAAAGTGAAGTGGAGACCCCGCGTTGTGAAATGTAGTCCCAGAAATCCTTGCAAAAGGTGAGCGTTTGACGAACTAGAACAGAAAAGTACACATAAGAGTAATTGGAATTAAATTAAATTGAACGTTTTTGCAGTCCCAATAGTAACCTTACTACTCCGCCCAGAGATGATATAATTAATTATATAATTCAATAATAGGATATTATTTTATATATCAAACTAGCTGTTGCCCGCAACTTCGTCTGCGTAGAGCTCGGTTTTTTAGTTAAAACATCTTAATATCCAGGAAACGTATAATAATAGTGGTACTTTTACCCGGTGAGACCAAATTATTAATATGCTGTACAGATATAAATCGGTCAACCCAAATTCTCAACCCCTCTAAAAATCCCTTTAGGTACCTACTTATCGGTTAAATACTCTCATTTACTTAGGCTATTTTTTGTGTGAGTTGACACGTATCTTGTCGTTTTCTCTTCGTTACTGTAGGTATTGTTTGGAAAACTGTAGTCGAAAACACTATTCAAGACCAACAGGTGTTGCCACTAAAATAAAACATGTTTAAGGTTATTCGATTAAGCTATATTAGTTTATATTATTCGAGTGCCTTTAATTCCTTATCTGACACGGTGCCTTCATTATGGGATGTTTACTTGTTAAACTACTTGTCACTCGTTCCTGTAGTATAAATCTTGTATATACTTACTTACGCACCTTGCTCTACCAACTATGGCTATGACTGAATCACATATAAATAAATAAATCAATATTGAACTGTAACTCGTATCCTTTGATACTCGGCTCTTTTCACGATTATATTCTGTGTTCCCGATCTTAAACGACATGTACCGTTTTGCATTCTTATCGAGTAGGTATATATAATATAATTATATATTTTGACCAATTATTGCCGATGTCAACATGCAATAATATATATAACTATATGGCTTAAATATATATATTTTTTAATATATCTTAATGATTTTATTCCCAAAAATGTCGTCAATAAAATATATGTCTAAACTAGACTCTGGGCGTCCCTACAGCAAGTCGCATCACGAAACATTAAAATCTTTACTCAAACGAAACTAGACTTTAAACTAACGTAAATAATTTACTTGATCGAATTTAAACTTCTGACTTGTGATAGCATTCATTTACTAGTAATGAAAGGCTAAAACTCTATATGTATCCAATTCCGTTAAATGATCACCTACTTTACTATCTTGAGTCTTTATTTAAAATATACGTGAAGAACCGTATTTATAACCTTATGGGTGCACCGAAAGGGGTTTCGTTTCGATGCACACCATTTGTGTGGGAAGCCGAGTCCTTAGTAAGCGCCGTCCTGGCTCATACGACCTCCCAAGGTTGCGTGTTCAAATTATCCTCCGGGATATTCTAAAGCTATTTTATTCATGAAATGTTCGGGTATTGATAGCGAGTGCTTAGAGTATATATGCTTACAGTATTTAAAGATTTCTAAACGCTTGTTAACCAATTAAAAGTTAATAATTATCTTCAGTAATTATTCGTCGGAAGTGTAGATTTCGTCTTATATAATGAATGGGAGATTCTCTTTGGAAATTTAGTGTTAATTACCACTGGTGATCTTGGGCTGGTAAGACTTAGTTTCTTCAATGTACTCTGCGGTCGACGCCAGCCAATAGGGTTTCACTCACTAAGAGGTACCCTGCTGGAATAGTGGAGGACACATCAGTGGCAATTTCATGTTACCTGTTAACCAGAGTGTTGCTATTGAGAGCAGGCAATGGTAGGCTCGCTCTTGTGGCTTGCCGAAGTTCAACAGCGGTCAATAGTCGTATTGAAGACAGGCAATGACTTTAACAAGCCATGCGGCTTGGTTGTTCAACAGTCTTCAATATATGAGCTCTTGGTTAAGTATTAGGGACAGGCAATGACTAAGCTCTTGTGGCCTGGTTGTTCAACAGTCTCTAATACATAAGCTTATGTTTAATAGAAATATATATCATTTCATTATCCAATTGAGAACTATGTTATTCATTATTGATTAAAAGGTAGATTTGTTACTATCTCCAGTGGAGATACTATTAGAACACATCAATGACAATTTCTTGTTCGAGTTAACCAGAGTGTTGCTATTGAGAGCAGGCAATGGTAGGCTCGCTCTTGTGGCTTGCCGAAGTTCAACAGCGGTCAATAGTCGTATTGAATACAGGCAATGACTTTAACAAGCCAACAAGCCATGCGGCTTGGTTGTTCAACAGTCTTCAATATATGAGCTCTTGGTTAAGTATTGGGGACAGGCAATGACTTTAACAAGCCCAGCAGCTTGGTTGTTCAACAGTCTCCAATACATAAGCTTGTTTAATGTAAAGATATATCAATAAGGAATTCCAGTAAATGTGAAGCAGAGGCGTGGTGTATGATTTCCGGTGGTCAGACTTCGGATGCATTGTCGAATATTATTTTTTATTTTATTTTTTTTATTTTATTTTTATTATTTGGAGAACCAACAGCTATGTTAATATATTAAACATGAAAGTAGATACAGAGAGCCAATTATAGGAACTCACAGGTAGTGCCATGATACTTAACTAGTAGGTACTAACTAGTGATACGCACTAACGTAACCACACATGCGAACAAAGAAAATAGTATTACAAAGAAAATAAAACTAATACAAATGCAAGACTTGAAGTTTTGCTGAAACAGAAGTTCTCACTAACTAACTAATTTAAAAGTGCAATGTAGGTATAACAAGGTACATAACGAGCATAGTTGGGCCGTGACAAGGATACTAACCCAATGGTGACAAGGACAAAAATTATAATAATAAATGAGATGCTAACACACTCACTCAAAATACTGCTGCACTATGTTACGTCTCACGCTAGAAATTTTACAGTTGAATATATCAATATCAAGTTTCTTAGACAACTCATTTAGGTTACGACTGGCGCGCATTAAGAAGCTATTCTGTCTATATTTGGAAGATGCATTTTTGAGTGCCATTGGGGGATGATACCTTTTAGAACGAGTGGGGGCCTTAAAGCAAAGTTTACTTAGCAAGTCAGGGCAGTCAATTAAGCCACTGGTTATGTTTAGAAGATAGGTTATATCTGCTATTTTACGACGTTTATGTAAAGGGACAAGGTGATGCTGCTTGCATATATTAAGATAGTTGGAAGAACTGTAAGGGCATTTTAATTTAAAACAAAGATATTTTAAAAAATTTTGCTGTATGCGTTCAATTCTGTCGATGTATGTATTGTAGCAAGGGTTCCAGACCTGCGAGGCGTATTCCAACTTGCTTCTAACGAAGGAACAATAAAGCACTTTAAGTGTTTTGGCTTGAGTGAAGTGGACAGAATTGCGCATTATAAAACAATTACATAATAAATGAGTAACCGACTAATAGATGCAAGGAGTTCTGTCGGAAGGGATTATCCACTAAACTTACTGCATTGCGGCTCTGGTAATTCCAAATTGAAGATTGCTTATTCTAAATTGAAGACGATGGGTCGTATTCATTTGTAAATAATACTTCTTTAAAGTTTTAGTAATTGATTAATAATAATAATAAATAACTCTCACACAACTAACTCACTCACTAATAACTGTTTGTAATTGTTGTTTTTAGCAGATATCCGGATACTTACGTAGGCAACCTAATCTATATATATAAAGTTGATGGGTGACTGATTAATCACCTCCCCGTCGAAATTGCCGGTCCTAGAAATTTGAAATTTACACTATAGTTAGGTCATATAACGGAGGCAAGGGATAAGACGGAATTTTTGGAAATTCCACCCCTAAGGGGGTAAAACAGGGGTGCAAAGTTTGTATGGGGGGCAATATTTTTTTAAAGGTATAGACTTGAAACTTTGTACAAAGACTCCTTAAAATAAGACAATGAAAGTGATATCTGCGTTTTCAAAATTTTCGTCTCCTAAGAGGTTGAAAAAAGGGGTGAAATATTGTATGGGGAGCAATTTTTTTTAAAAGTGAGAGTCTTCAAACTTTGTATATAAGTTTCTTATAATAATACAAAAAAAGTAATTTCAGCGTTTTTCGAAATTCATCCCCTCAAGGGGTTAAAAAGGGGTTCAAAGTTTGTATGGGGAGCAAATTTTTTTGAGTGCAGGACTTAAAATTTCTTACAGTAACTGTTTAAATTAAATACTACAAAACTAATTTCAGCGTTTTTTTTTTTTAATTCATCCCCTCAAGGGGTTAAAAAGGGGTTCAAAGTTTGTATGGGGAGCAACAATATTTTTAATAGAGAGACTTCAAATTTTTTACAGAGTCTCTGTTTAAATACAACAAAACAAATTTCGGCGTTTTTTTTTTTAATTCATACCCTCAATGGGTTGGGGACTTTAAATGATTTCAGGATTTGTGGACTTGGATAGATGTTTGAAACGAAATTTCTACAGGTCCATAATTAAATACCTACAGTAACGAAGAGAAAACGACAAGATACGTGTCAACTCACACAAAAAATAGCCTAAGTAAATGAGAGTTTTTAACCGATAAGTAGGTACCTAAAGGGATTTTTAGAGGGGTTGAGAATTTGGGTTGACCGATTTATATCTGTACAGCATATTAATAATTTGGTCTCACCGGGTAAAAGTACCACTATTATTATACGTTTCCTGGATATTAAGATGTTTTAACTAAAAAACCGAGCTCTACGCAGACGAAGTTGCGGGCAACAGCTAGTTTGATATATAAAATAATATCCTATTATTGAATTATATAATTAATTATATCATCTCTGGGCGGAGTAGTAAGGTTACTATTGGGATTGGGACTGCAAAAACGTTCAATTTAATTTAATTCCAATTACTCTTATGTGTACTTTTCTGTTCTAGTTCGTCAAACGCTCACCTTTTGCAAGGATTTCTGGGACTACATTTCACAACGCGGGGTCTCCACTTCACTTTCACGATCAATTTTGGCCAAATCTTACAACGGAGCAAGCTACGATTCATCAGTATTTTTATACGGCAATTTTAAGTATTATTTTGTAACAAGTAGGTTCAGTGCTAACCTTTTTCGTTCTATTCGCCTTGCTTTTGGGTTAGCAGTCTTAGGAGCCAAGGCGGATACCTAATGAATTCTAGTCTTGAATTCATTGGGGTAAATAGACAAAGTGTAGTGTTTGCACAGGTAAATGAAACAGCGTCCGTTCGCATTGACAGTTTATTCCGAACTAAATGTTACCCACATTACATTCCTCCACGCTAAATTAATACTAAATCTAAAACTAAGGACAATGTATTAAATCTTATAATTAGGCTTATTGAGTCTGCATTGTCTGACAGGGCGGGCTCGGGGTGTACTGATCTGGGGCGGGGAATAGAACCTTTCCGGCGAGCCCTGGTCAGCCGCCGGCGGCTCCCGGGTCTCCTCCGCCTCGCGATCTGGCTCCACGGGGCCCGCCGCACTCTCCGACTCGGCATCCGTCTCGACTGGTTTCAAAGCTGACTGATTATCTGAAAGATCGGCCTCTGATTTTTGGTCTAACTCTATTGGGGCGGAAACCAATGACAATCTCCCGTTACTCGTTCGTTTACGTAACTGATCAACATGTCTGTGCACTATTTCTCCATTGTTTCCCACCACTTTAAAATTACTCGGTCCTAGGACATCCACCACTCGGCCTGGGGCCCATTTCTCCCCTTTCAAATACTTCCTGTACCAGACCTGTTCTTCCTTATCTAAATGCCTATCAACCCCCGCAGATGCCTCCTGTTGGCGAATCTGAGCTCTTCGCACGCGGCCCTCGCTGTCCGGTTTAATAATATCTAACCGAGTCCTAATTGGCCTTCCAAGAAGAAGCTTAGCTGGGCTCTGTCCCGTTGTTGAATGTTCTACATTTCTGTAATGGATTAAAAATGCACATATAGCCCTATCAATATTACTTCGTTCTTGAATGGCCTTCTTTATTACGCGTTTTAATGTCCTGACTGCATTTTCGGCTAAGCCGTTTGAAGCCGGGTGGTAGGGGGCCGTGAAAACATGTTCTATCCCATTGTATTTATTAAAAAGCTCAAATTCCTTCGATGCGAAATTGGTACCGTTGTCCGTAACAATCTGACGCGGTAATCCCCACCTACTATATAGTTCGTATAACTTATCGATTAAACACTGAGCCGATATCGTAGTCATATTAAATACTTCTATCCATTTTGACATTGCGTCTACGACGACCAAATACGTTTTTCCCGCCACGGGCCCCAGGAAGTCGAGATGCAGGCGTGCCCACGGGCGCCCGGGCCCCGGCCACAGGCGCGGCGTGGCACGCGGCGGCGCGTCCGCCTGCGACGCGCACGTCGTGCACCCGCGACAGGCCGCCTCCACTGCCTCGTCCACGCCCGGCCACCAAACGTAACTTCTAGCTAGTGACTTAGATTTAACTATTCCCATGTGAGGCTCATGAATCATTGCCAAAACCCGCTCCCTACAATTTTCCGGCACTACCAGTCTATGTCCCCACATTACACAATCTAGCTCCTCATATAATTCATTGCGCCTGTTCCAGTACGGTTTCAAGTTGTCAATTTCGCATTCCGACGGCCAACCGTCTCGAATGTAGTGTAAAACTTTTGATAAAATAGGGTCCCGTAAGGTGCTCCGCTTAATAATATTATAATCTAATAACAGATGCTCCTGCACGAAATGTAAATAAGTCTGCTCCGGCACGGTCGGCGTGCCTTGTTTACTACTTCCGATCGGTAATCGAGATAAGCCGTCCGCGCCGTTTTCATTTGTACGCACATACTCGATATCGAATAAATAGGCAGACAAAATAATAGCCCACCTCTGCATCCGGCTCGCCACCATGGTCGGTATTCCCGTGTTAGGCCCGAAAATTGACACCAACGGTTTATGGTCGGTTCGTAATGTGAACCGTCGGCCATATAAATATTGGTGGAATTTGTTAACACTGAATATAATCGCTAACGCTTCGCGGTGTATTTGTGAGTAATTCTTCTCGGCATCGTTTAAGGAGCGCGACGCATAGGCGACCGGGCGCTCCACGCCGCCGCCGTCGAGCTGAGACAGCACGGCCCCCACCCCGCGCGCGCTCGCGTCGCACGTTACTATCAGGGGTTTACTCGGGTTATAATGAGCTAACACTTCCGCACCCGACAATGTTTGTTTAATTTGTATAAACGCATTCTCACATTCTGCCGACCAATGCCATATCTTATTTTTTTTCAGTAATTCGTACAACGGGGCTAATTTTGCACTCATACTCCGTACGAATTTCCCATAAAAATTGAGTACGCCTAAAAACGAACGCAGTTCTGTGGTATTACTGGGCCTCGGTATATTTACTATAGCATCTACTTTCGACGGGTCCGTTCGAATGCCCTCGCTACTAATTATATACCCCAGATATTGGACTTCGTTAACTAAGAACACACATTTATTACTTTTCAACTTAAGGCCTGAGTTACGTAACCGCTCGAAAACTGCTTCGAGCGCCTGTAAGTGATTCTCTTGGGTCCTGCCTCCTATAATGACATCGTCGAGGAATATTTCTACGTCTGGAATGCCTTGTAATAAATTGCACATTATTCGTTGGAATATTCCTGGGCTCGATGCTAGACCATAAACTAATCTGTTGTACCTATACAACCCCCTGTGCGTATTAATGACCGTATATTTCTTAGTATCGTCTAACACTATTTGGTTGTACGCTTGGGATAAGTCAATTTTGGAGAAATAGCGCGCCCCGCTCAACTTCACCATAAGATCATCAATACGAGGCAGAGGGTACCGATCGATCAGCAGAACAGGGTTAACCGTCGCCTTATAGTCAGCGCACACTCTCAGAGAACCGTCAGCCTTGTTTACCAGTACGAGCGGTGAAGCCCAGTCGGAGCAGTCGACGGGCTCAATGACGCCGTCGCGCAGCATGGAGTCCAGCTCGGCGTCCAGGCGGTCCCGCAGCGCGTAGGGCACCGGCCGCGCGCGGTGGAATACCGGCGCCGCCCCCTCGCGAACCCGCAGCGTCGCCGCGCCGCCCGTATACTTCCCGAGCCCACCGCTGAACAGCTCCTTATATCTATCGAATAATTTGTTAATCTCGTTACACATTTCATCTTTATGAGTCGTTACATGGTTACATGGATTAAAAGATGGTATTTTAATACCTAGTTCGGTCAACCATTGTCGCCCCAGTAACGACGTTGTTCCGTTTTCGATAACAAACAATTCCAGTTTTTTCTGTGTCTTACCCCACCGAACCAATGGTTTAATACAGCCTAGAGGTTTTATTTTGGAACCATCATAAAATTTTAACACTAGTTCGCTGTCACTAATTTCATGGCTACTAAAGTATCTATTATATAGTTCCTTACTTATACACGACACTGCCGTTCCGGTGTCCACTTCCATTTCAACAATTTGTTCGTCGATTGTGATAGGTAAACTCACCGGCTTGTAGTCGTTTAGACACAGATGATGGAAGTCCTCTTCCGGTGTCCCCTCATCCGAGCAGTTCCCGCCCTCGCTGTGGTGCAGCGGAACCACTGCCTGCGCACCGCCCTGACCCGGGCACACGCGCCGCAGGTGGCCCCTACGCCTGCACATGCTGCATACGTAGTCCCGGAACCGGCAACCCCCATAGTCATGGGTGGTGGCCCCGCAACCAGCACAATTATCTGGTCGACTACCGCTTCCCGGCCGCATTGTCCCGCGGCCGGCCGCCGCTCCCCGGGCCCGCGCTGCGCCCGCGCGCCTGCCCGGCGGCCCGCGCTGCCCCGCGCCCTGCTGCGCCAGCGCATGCACCGCCATCGCTTCCCCGGCTCCCGCCCCGGAGCTGTTATCCCTGCCCGACGACCCCCCCGCTCCCTTCTCCACCGCGGCCGCGTTCCGCTCGGCCGCTTCCAATGATATCGCAATTTTTTCTGCATTACTGAAGGTAAGCGAATCGTCCTCGGCAAATAACCGCTGTCTAATGACGTCACTGCACAACCCGCACACAAACTGATCTCTTAAATTCTCACTAAGTGCTGTACCAAATTTGCAATGACGAGCTAGTTTCTTTAACTCTGCGGAGTAAGCGGCGATATTTTCATCACTGGCTTGACGCCTCTGCCTAAACCGGAACCGTTCGGCAAGCACTGACGGGGTAGGTTGTAAGTGCTGACGCATCAACTCGACTGCGACAGCGTAAGCTAAATCCGATGGTTTGCTGGGGCTAGCGAGATTCACTAGAAGTTCATAGGCCTCATCACCCATCACCGCTATAAGGGTGGGCAATTTCATGTCCGGCTCCACTTTGTTCACTTTAAAGTACATTTCTACACGGTCCACATACGAACTCCAAGCCCCGCTCCGCATATCAAATTCACTTATTTTACCCACCGTCATTGTTTATAAGTTATTATAACTAATTGTTTCGTCACTTATTCCAATATCGTTTATGCACGCGTAACTAAATCAGCCTCGTTAGCCACTGTAGTGTTTGCACAGGTAAATGAAACAGCGTCCGTTCGCATTGACAGTTTATTCCGAACTAAATGTTACCCACATTACACAAAGATTCTCTAGCTTTCAAATAAAATCAATCCACAGACAATAAATAATATTTTCCTTTTAAACTCTCACTGCTTGTTTAATTTCCTTTTTCCTTTAGCTTTCACCCATCAGGTAGGGAAAATTTAAGCTTAAGTCTAGTCTTCAGAAGTCGTTTAGGTTTAAATTGCCATTAGGTAGGTTAGTTTTAGTACAATTTTTGGTTCCGTGACCGAAGGATTGGTGAATTTAGGGTTAAATTCATGTTTTAGTCGTGGCTTGCTCTGTTGTAGGGTTAACTTTTATATATATTTTATGTAAGTTGAACAATGGTAGGGTTAATTAAATATTTTACTAAAAGCTTGCTCTGTAGTGGGTCGTCAGACCCACAATTTGTTGCCGTAAAAATGGATAGAATGGTGAGCGTTCTAAATTTTATTTTATCTTTGTTTTTAATACTGTTACTTTCAGGGAAATGTGTTTTATTTCCGTTATTAATATTATTTCTTTCAGGATCTTATTATTTCAAGGGTTTTCCATGCGGGGGGCAGGGAAATTGTAGATTTCTTTGTTGAGTTTTGATTTACATCCTTCAATTAATTATGCAAAGATTCGCTGTTGTGTTGGGTTTGAAAGTCCGTGTCTTAGGTTCAATTCTGTGCATAAATAGTGTTTAAAATTGTCTAGGTGCTGTTCTCTTAATTCCCTTAGAGTATTCAAGTGTTTAAACCGCCGCGTGGTCGTGTCGGAAGTTGCCCCTGGATTTTCCCCAGGCCACTCTCCAACCGCGCACTCCTGTCGCTGTAGTGGGCCAGGCCTATAAAGCCACAGCCAGGTTGGGAAAAAAAAATAGTACGAGGTAAATAGGTACCTACGACCTACGTGAGATTTGTAAGATTGGGGAGCAGTTTAATTTATTAACATTAGATTGTAACGCACTTCGTCATTAGTTCGAAACAGGTTCTTTTATAACTTTTTCAAACATCTACAGCATTCGGTTGTTAGTAGAAAATATGTAGTATCAATTTCATCATTAAACACTCAAAGCGTGCGTTTTTCAGAAACTCGGGTTACAATAGGAAGTACTTAATGATTAAGTCTTAAAAGTAAAATCATAATACATATTTTTAATCCGGTCACAAATTTGTACAATGTAGTGCGTTAAATTCTATAGGTACGTTTCTTTCCATTAAGTAGACGCTTTAGTATTTATGTTGACATATTATTTTTACTTCATCCAATCTCAGTCTAGTTGTAGCTAGTAGGTATTTCTTTATTCGAGTGCGCAGAGGTCCCTAGAAGAATCTCTTGTCTATTAAAAATGTAATGATTCGTTTTCATATAGTAAATAACACGTTATTGTTTGCGCTAAAGATTCACAAATGAGGTACCTGCAAGTTGTATCAAGTTTATTTATCAAATGAATAGTAGTTGTCGTGAACGGCTTCGCATTCATGCTTGAATCAGGGGTTTGCAACCTTTTTAAATTATAATTGTTCGGTTGTTACAAGTAGCAGGTATATTACGTATTTAATTAGACATTATGCTTAACCATATCTTGCCATTTAACACTTAAATCTTATAATGACTAGATATCTATAAAAAAAAAGCAATCGTTTTGATTTATTCAGCTGTTATTAGCAAATGGCTTCTATATAATGATAAAAGCGACACGTAAGGTGCACGTAAGCTACTCGGTAGTAGCTAATGAGAAACATTTGCATATATTTTGTTGTCTAAAATGGTTTTTTCGGAAACGCCTGAATTGATTACGATAGGCATAGGTACCTATTCGCGAAAGGGTAAAACGAGATAGTTCGTATATTAACTTAAGTCTGGAACTAGGCAACAATTGATCTTAATATAAATAATTAGCTTTGTAATAAAACATCTGTAACGTATATTAACATCTCTCACAAATATATTTCACATGCATGATCTTCTAACGAATTTTATTTAATGCGTGGACCACGGGTTGTGAACCGCTGCTTCAAATACGCACTAGGTAAATTTCATTCATTCACTCGGAACTCTGAAATTAATTTGCGGTTATTTTCATTATATGTTCTTAGTTTTCAACACATGCGCATACATTGTTGTATGAATTTTAAGAGTGAAATTTATTACGTAGACGTAGATACTTGTAAACGAAACACTAAGGGCAATGATTTATTTATTAGTAGGTAGTTAGATGAGAATAGCTAAATTGCAGTCGCATTGGTTTGAAGTCGTATGGTTACGTTAAAATTAGTTCTAACAATGAGTCATATAGGATATTGGTAATAGATTTATCGGTTTTTGCCAGCATTTCGATTTTTAATACTTATGCTAGTTATATGTATATAATTTTTTAATACTTATGCTTAGAGCATACAATACCGGACCATACTCAATACCGGGATTGAGTTTCGGTATTCAAATCTCAATCCCGGGATTTCGGTATTAATACCGATGTTTCGGTATTTTGGTGTTTTTCATTAAAAATCTTTGTTTTTTTGATAATTCGTTTAATAACCAACAATAATACTTCCAATTAAATTAAAATAGTTATTTGGCTGCATTGCTCACATAATAGAATGAATCACAGCAAAAATAAACCTAAAATATTTTTCACTTCTCATGCTCGAAAAGTGTGTTATATTAGACTTGTGAAGCGGGGCTAAAGTAGTACATTTAAGCCTTAGGGAAAATATGTATACATATTTATGATTTACAAAACATTTTAATTTGACCAATCAAAATACTTCACCTATTAAATCCACCAATCACAGAACAGTAATTTGACAGATTAAAAATTATTTGGTAAACATATCAACCAGCCAGAACACAGCTGTACTAAAATCGACCAATCAGGAAAGACGTTTTTCAGTTCTCTAAAGATTAAGCAGTGTCTATGGTGAAAGCAATTACTCCTCTTAAAAGAAAAAAAAGCGCATGTTGCATCTCTTTCTTTAATATACCAAAAGAAAGGGAGGCGAATACGCAAAGCGAATACGCATAGCGAGGCATGGTGCTGGCCTTAGAAAAAAAAACAAGCTGTCAAATTAGACATACGCCCGCCAAGAGTTAAATTATTCATTTAAGGTGGATAATTTGTGTTTATGTGTTTTCTCGCAATCGAAGTGAAAAGTAGAGTGTATAACTCGGGCCTAAAAGCCATATTACCACTCGAACAATTTCCCCTCACTACGTTCGGGAAAATAACCATCTCGTGGTAATATGGCTTACTTTAGACCCTTGTCAAACAATCTACTATTAAGTAGCTACTAATTAAAGCAAAATAAAGTAGGGAATCGCTTAATTTACACTCACACATCACCTTAACTTCAAAAACATCCGCCGAACCATTGTACGACGTGCTTTAGTCTAACCTTTTTATATTATTTAAACTTTTCTACAGTCAAGATTTGAATAGCTATTGTCAAACGAAATAGAACAGAAAATTGTAATGACGGATGTCACTGGAAAAAATATGTCTTGATTAATACACTCGATTTGCAAGGAAAAATGTGATTTCATTCATTATAACGGAAACTCTATACTTAAAGGCCTAAGGAAATTCAACAGAGGCCGAACATGGTCCTTCGAACGGGGTTCCAGCAAAAGAAACCATTAAGAAACTGGCAGAAATCCATCTGAAATCAAACTTATGGTCTCGCTGCTCGGGACAATTATCATCTTGCCAGACCAGCTAACGGAGCTGGTCTGCAAACGGATCCGCGAGCGGTTCCGTAGGGGCGCCCGGTAGCAGCAGCCATATCTTCTGTTTTGAACGGAAGAAGGGCAGGTGAACTGATGAAAACAGCGGACGCTATCAAGTGAAAATTTAGAAACAAAAGTGGACCTGTAAACATCGTCAGTTTCGGAGCTCAGGGCAAATCAAGCAGCAGGTTCGACGAGCGAGTCGTAACTGCAGCGGGTCACGGGTAGACCCGCAGGGTGCTCTGCGGCACGAGCTTTCATCAACTTCGAAAAGAAGGAAGGGCAGGTCCACGGGAGGTATTTGGTACGTACGGGTGGGTAGCCCGACGCACTGCAGCCGCCTGATGCGAACTAGCACTACAAATAGCCTTAAATGGCGAAATACAACATTAAACAAGTAATTTCACTCGATATTAACTGCGATTGTTCATTTTATCGAAAATAAACTACGTGTTTCAATTTTATGAATTTTAAAAGAACAAAAATTACTGAATTCCGGTATTTCGGTATTTCGGTATTAGTCCTTGGAATACCGGTATTGAAATACCGAGAGAATCATGTCGGTATTACCGGGATTTCTATGCTAGTTATATATAGCTTATGCTAGTTGTATGTAGTAGTAGTTCTAACAGTCAAGTTGCCCACTCACTTGACAAAGCCTAATCCCAATAAGGTCTAGTTTCCCCTCGGGGTTGGAAGGTCAGATGGCAGTCGCTTTCGTAAAAACTAGTGCCTACGCCAAATCTTGGGATTAGGTAGCGGACCCCAGGCATCCTTCAGGATGCAACTGTACTGGGATAACGCTAGGAGGATGATGATGATGATGCTAGTTGAATAAGTCGGAAACAGGCTAATTTAGTATCAGGTTATCCGGTTTAGTAAAGAAGTTGTATTATATTCACTAATGTAGCAATGTAAGTAGTCATCCGATTTTGGTTGGGCTGTAGCTAGTTGCGTAGTTTATGTTCTCGATAAGTGGGTAAGCTATACAGATCTCATAAGCGTATAATAATTCGGGTACCCTACTAAAATGTTTAAGGACAAAGTAGTCGTTTGAGCGATTATTGTTGATATTGTTACGTACTAAATCATAGGAAATAACCAGCGGTATCTAAAATTGTGATTTAGTTTATTCAGTTTGAAGTACAGATTATGTGATTAGTGTGATTTCTTGTGGAGTGACTTCCTTTAGACGATTATATACGTTCCGAATTTTCCGATGGTAGGTAACTACGTACTTTTGACTCGGTTAGTTTTCGTAACTTAAACTTCCACTGTTAGGTTGTTACACGGTTTGAATACTCTGTCTTTCAGTCTATATCCTTCTACATTAGTTTAACAATCACGTAATCCGTATTTGCTTAGCTGGACAGATTTTTGTAAGTGTAAATAATGTAGATTTGGTATCAATTATATTTGACATGAATATTATGTAATTTACGTATGACGATGTATGTTCAATGCAAATAAACGATATGATATGATATGATATCAACTTACGTTGATTTAAGATTCTACTGTTTTAGTACATTTTAGCACTTAAAGTATCAGTTTACACTGGAGGTTGAATCAGTGTTTAAATATTTGGTTTAGTTACATATGATACAGAATATTGTTTCATTCATTTCCAGTGAATTCGGTACATGGTTTAGTATCATCATCAGCAACATAGTCAGCCGAAAGACGTCCACAGCTAGGGCCGCCCGCATCCAGCGGATCCCCGCGACCTTAACCAGATCATCGGCCCACCGCTTAGAGGCCTTCCGACGCAGCGTCGTCCGGTACGTGCTCAACACTCGGGAATTCGCGGGTTTAGTATATGTAGGTTGTGATACGATAAGCGGTAGGCTGAGTACAGAGTGCAGTGTTAGTTTCTTAGGCAATTGCTATAAAATAATTCAATCGACCAAAAGTCACCATAACGTAACAATAACTGAACTAACGATTATGGCAAGTTTTTTAGATGTAATAATAGTTTTTTTTTTTTTTAATTTATTATTTCAAAAAAAGTTACATTTTATGTATCTGAAAAAATACTCGCCAAACTAAACGTTTGATGGCGAGACGCGCTCAGTTTCTAAAACATGTAAGGTAACTTATTTAAAAACTAAATACTAAGTAGGTAGCTTAACTTATTTAACTACTAAATACTAAGTAGGATACAAAATTATTGATAAAAAGATGGTATACATAGTTTGTAAGGTAGGTAGTTACACTTAAGTATTAACATCGAGGAACCAGTCCTTTAACTTTGATTTTAACCTTGTTTTACTTAATTTTGGAGTTTGTCTTAATAAACTAATTTGGTTAAAAGTTTTAGGTACTAAAAAAGTTGACACTCTTTGCCCATAATAATTTTTTGCCCTAGGTTGGACAAGTTTTTTTTCTTGTACACTCCTAGTAGTATATTTATTTTTAATATTTACTTTATACTCATCGCTATAATAATGCTCCAAGCCAATAAGGTATTTAATTTTTTTGTCGACTGGTAAGATCTTACAAATGGGAAATAATTTATCATATTCTTCGTTACATTTTTTCTTAACTTTCTTACTAACTAGGAACTTAAGCAGTCTTATCTGTAATTGTTTAATTTCTTTGATGTAGGTAACAAATGTTCGTCCGTAAACAATGAGCCCATAGCTAATGAGTGAGTCGGCCAGTGCGTAGTAAACAACCCGCAATGTGGTTTTATTCACTGCTCTGTTTAGTTGGTAGAACTTACCTAGGACAGATCTCAACCTATTACAAACATTGTTTACGTGTGATTTCCAATTAAAATGTCTATCGATCGTTAGGCCTAAATATTTAAATGTGTCAACATACTCCAATTTAGTGCAGTTACAATTGATTTTATTTGAATGTAAGCAATCGTATGTGTGTCCTATTATATCTAAGTCCTTTTTATTAATTTTTTTAGCTCTTTGGTTATATGGCGAGTGTATGTGCATGCATCTGGTCTTTGAAAAATTTAAAATAATTCCATTGTCATGCGCCCACTTAGTTATGCATTCGAAGTCATCTTGTACGCACTCCTGTATGACCTGTATATCTTTGGAAGCATAAAGTAGACACATGTCGTCTGCGTACATAAACACTCGACACTTCGTGACTACATTCGAGACGCTGTTGACATGCATCGCGTATCCAACGGGCCCGAATACGGAGCCGGTCGGTACCCCGAGCTCCACGACCGCCTCATCCCCCGTCACACCCGCGATGCGTGTGCGTATTTTTCTGTTCGTCAGGAAGTTTTTGAACCAGTGGTTCGTGGTTTTTGAACCAGGGGTAGTTTAGAGGATCAAACTCAGTACCGATATAATTAGTAGGTCTATTCTATTTCTTATAGTCGCGTCGTTATACGCAATGGGAAGAAGCGGGCCATAGGGTAAATTCGTTATATTTTATATAATTTACTAAGTTCGTTTGTATCATTTTGATACTCTATTTGAAATCTGATTATTTAGTTTAATTGTATGTTTTGCTATATAGTTCAATTACTTGAATAATAGGATTCAACTATGGTATAGTGGGGTTTTAGTTCAAATATCGGGGGGCAGCGTGATAAAGGTTGAAGTTCTTGGAAGGTTTACGACCCTTTTTGGTAGGTCCAACGTTCGTCTACACTGTTAGAAAAAATGTAACTTTACATGCAAAAAAATCACATATTTCTGTAAAATTTCCCAAAAAATCGGGAGAATCTACAGAAAACTCGGTAGAATTACATAATTAGCGCCAACTCTACATAATTATCAATTATTTTACAGAAGTTACGTATTTTAGAATCAATTTTACACATAATATGTGCTTTTACATTGTTATTTGGTATCGATTACATAAAGTCCGTAAAAAAACACATTCATGTTGAAAATTTTACATTTTTTGATAGAAAGATTACATAAAATGGTATACTTTTTCATTAAATTTGTAACTTTACAGTTTATTACCGACTTCCATAAGGAAGGAGGTACTCAATTCGATCCGTGTATATATGTTTGTTCCACTGTAACTTTGTCAAATTTCGACCGATTTCGATGATTCTTTTATTGGTGGTTGGAGCATATGTCAGGGGTGGTCCCATATAAATTTGATCAAGATCTGATCGTGGAAACCATGAGAAATCAGCGAAATTCATCAAATATACGCACACAAAGACACTTGCACCCACACACACACACACACACACACACGTGTAGCAATATCACTAAATGATCAAAATGAATGTAAAATTGAGGCCGAGTGAATGAATTAGAGGCGAGCGAATGAGTGGTTGATGGAAAGAGAGAGATAGAATGATTAGTAAGTAGTACGTGACGTGCGAGTAGGAAAGAGACAGGAATAAAATACGAATGAAGAATGAGTACGTAACAGCTACGATTGTCAATCGTCGATTGAATCCTAGATTGAATTGAACACAATACGAGGTGTTGGTGTAATTTATTTTGACATTGCTTAAATATTGGTAATAATTTAAATAAAAACATATGGAAATAAACACCGTGCACTTTAAAGCAATTCGCGGCGAATATCGGAACGCATTTCTGTAACCTGAATTAACTTCTGTCAATCTCATAACATAAATAATATATCTGCCAAAACATCGGGAAATATACCTATCAGACAGCATTTAAATCCAGCTTTCTACATTCCGTCGGTCCTGTTGCGTCTAGTGCCCTAATTCGTACTAGAGGGATATCTAGACTACAATGAAATACTATAGCGGACTGTAATACTATATAATCAACTTAATTTGGTACTTCTACAACAGGTCGCGTACAATCGATATAAATTCGTGCGAGCGCGAAGCGGTGCGCTAGGTGAAGTGCCCGGCGGTCGCTCATTCTTCGCCGTCGCTGCGTTAAAGTTAACGGGATTCTCTGACGCGCCGTGTGCGGCGGGCCGGGCCGGTTATGTTGCTAGGCCGGCGTTGTCACCACCATAGACTCCCGGCGTTGAAGAGCTCGAGTCTTCAACAGTAAGAATCGGAAGAGGACAGATGGTATTAAAAGCCCGACGGATGATACCCTTCCTTGTCTTGATGTCGGCCACTCTGGCTACGCCGTCTCTACCAGGCAGCACTTGCACGATGCGGCCTAGGAGCCACATAAGGGGTGGAAGGTTCTTCTCCTTGATCACTACCATGGTCCCGACCTTCAGCTGTCCCTTAGAGCTGCGCCATTTGGTTCTCTGCTGAAGTCCAGAGATGTATTCCTCGGAGAATCTCGCCCAGAAATGTTGTTTGAGGAACTCTACGCGTTGGAACCTCTGAAGGGAGGTGATCTTCATGTCGGTGATTTGGGGGTGAGGCACAGACATTAGAGACCTTCCAATTAATAGATGAGATGGGGTCAATGACGTCAGATCCGAATCATCGTCAGAAAGAGGCGTAAGAGGCCGAGAATTTAAGATGGCTTCAATTAATATTGAAGATATTCATTAATATTGTCTAGTTGTTAATTGATTAGATTACCTTTTCTTGGTGTATGTATTGCATAGTTTTTGTTCATATTGTTTGTTTTCTTTCCACGTGTCACTCGTTAGTTTTAAGCCAGGCCCTCACTGAAAATCAGCGTCGCGGCTTGCCGTGGCATTATGCTGAGTGAGGTCCTTTTTAGCGTTGTTTCTTTATTACTTTTCCTGTATTGATGTGTTTTATATGCTAAATAAATGTATTTTCTTTCTTTCTTTCTTTCTTTCTTTCTTTCAATTTGTATGAGGCACGTAGCCATTTCCTCATAGGTGAGGTGTGTAAGACCTAAGGTTCGCCGCAAGTGATGTTTCACAGATTTAACGGCTGATTCCCATAGTCCTCCAAAGTGAGGTGTGTACGCTGGGATGAAAGAGAAGTTGATGCCTACATCAGCCATGTCTACAGCAAAATCCTGCTGCAGCACTCTAGAGAGCTCATTGAAGGTGCCAACGAATGTCGTGCCGTTGTCAGAAAAGATGGTCCTCGGCTTACCACGACGAGCTATAAATCGGTGAAGAGCGGCAATGAAGGCTTCCTTGGTGAGGTCCGAGACAAGCTCCAGGTGAAGTGCCTTCGATGCCAAGCATACAAAGATGCAAATATATGCCTTTACTAGCCTGCACCCTCTACCCTTGCGATCGGCTAGCAGAATTGGTCCCGCGTAATCCGTACCAGTTTCAAGGAACGGATATTCGAGGTGCAACCTTTCTTTGGGTAAATTTCCCATGATTGGCTGCACTGTTTCACCTTTAAGTCTAATGCATCGGAGGCAAGTACGGACAACATGCTTTGCTAGGTTCTTACCTCCTAAAGGCCAGTAATTTTGCTTAATCGTACTTAACAACAACTGTGGGGGTGCATGACACGTTAATTTGTGGTACATTTTGAAGAGCAACTTGGCAACTGGGTGTTTGCTACAAATAACTATGGGATGCTTTACACCGTAATCATAGAACGAGTTCTCTAACCTGCCCCCAACTCTGATGAGTCCAGAATCAAAGAAAGGTGAGAGCGAACAGAGACGACCCTTGCTTGGTAAGACCTTACCTGATTCAAGCAAGGCGTATTCTTGAGGGAACGAGTCTCGTTGAGATGTCCGGATAAGATGATTGGAAGCAGAGGCTAATTCAGAAGACGTAAGAGGACCATTAAGCTTGTGGTCAGCGTTCCTACAGTTATGTATGAATCTATAAATATAAGCTACTATTCTTTTTAATTTAGAATAACTGGAATTTCTATCAATCAATTCATTCAATGGATTTGATGAAGATGTTTCATGCAATGAGTCAGTGCACACAGTCAAGGCCTTATTGGTTATAGTCTCTGGCATTGGAATATTCCTATCCGAATTTGGCGGATTTGGCCAGAGGGACGGGTCCTGTTTCAGGAATGCCGGTCCTGTCCACCACAACTCATTGTCTAAGATGAGATCAGCGCTAAGTCCACGAGATACAAGGTCCGCAGGGTTTTCCTTCGAAGGTACATAATGAAAAGAATCAGGCCTGTAGCTGTCTTGTATCTCGGATATGCGATTTTTGACGAAAGGTCGTAGAAGAGCTGGATTAGATGATAGCCAACCCATTACTATCATAGAGTCGCACCAAAATAAGCAACGATCGGGTTTTTGACTAAGAGAATCAAGAACCTTAGTGCACAATCTTGTCCCTAATAAGACCCCGCAAAGCTCAAGGCGAGGAATAGTTGTGGCTTTGATTGGCGCTACTTTGCTTTTCGATGCCAGAAGACTAACGCACACAGAGCCATCCCCCGCCACGGAGCGGACGTACAGGCAAGCTCCGTAAGCCCTCTCCGAAGCATCTGTGAAGATGTGATATTCTATAGTCACAGGCGAATCGCGTAGTACCCATCTTGGTATACTGACGTGATTAAGATTTGGAAGCGTGGTAACAAAACTATTCCATGACGCCAATATGTCTCCTGAAAGCGGCTCGTCCCATGAACATTTGTCGACCCACAATTTCTGCATTAAAATTTTAGCTTGCACTACACAAGGCATTACTAAACCAAGAGGGTCAAAAATTTGCGCGATTGCCGAAAGGATGTGACGTTTTGTGACCACAGCTGGTGAGTCTACTTTTATTTGAAAGGTAAGAGTGTCGCGAATGCATTGCCACGATAGTCCCAACGTTTTAGACAGCTCATTCTCACTTAAGTTTACAGAATCTGTAATAGATGGGCAATCAGAAATGGCCTTAACTATGTCGGAACTATTTGACTGCCATTTCCGAAGATTAAAACATGCAGATTTAAGAGTGTTTGACACCTTACGGCACAGTGCTACTGTGTCGTGAATAGAATTTGAGCCAGACAGGAAGTCATCGACATAAAAGTCTCTGGCGATGGCTTCCTGAGTTTGCCTATCTGGTGATTCCCGCGACAGCTGTAAGAGGCATCGTGTGCTCACGAACGGAGCAGAAGAAGTGCCGTAAGTCACTGTGTTGAGGGAAAAGATTTTAAGGGGTTTAGAGGGATCTGATCGCCATAAGATCTGCTGTAAAGGGCGTTGGTTTTCGTCAATTAAAATTTGTCGGTACATTTTTTCAATATCGGCCGCCACGACAAACTTATGTTGACGAAACCGAAGCAGAATGGACAATAAGTCGTCCTGTACCCGAGGTCCCACCAGCTGGATATCATTGAATGATTTTCCTGTGCTACTGACAGCAGACGCATCAAAGACGACACGGAGCTTTGTAGTGGAGCTGGACTCCCTCCAGATTCCGTGATGAGGAAGGAAGAAAGAAGGCAGCGAAGAACGTGGGACCATCTCGCTCATATGTCCTAATGCCTCGTACTCCTCCATGAACTCGACGTAGCGTTCCCTAAGTTGGGGTTCTCTATCTAACCTACGTTCGAGCGATAAAAATCTGCGCTTGGCCATTTCGTAGGAACTCCCTAACGCTTCTGGAGACTCTTTAAGAGGCACCTGTACCACAAATCGCCCTTCGGCGTTCCTTATTGTGGTATTGACGAAATTGTCTTCACACGCGTTCTCTTCTTTTGTAAAATTGTGTTTTTGGGATATGGTATCTAGTTCCCAAAAACGCGTTAACGATGTATCCGTTTGCTCGTCATTTAGGAACAAACAAACGGGTTTGACAGAGCCTGGTTGATACAAGACGCCTGACAAGAGCCAACCAAGCTTTGTTTCGAAGAGAGTCGGATTATGCTTGCCTAAATCTATGCGGTTGGTGCCGATGACGCTCCAAAAGACCGATGCGCCGAGAAGAATATCGACTGAAGACGGCTCATGAAATGAAGGATCGGCTAGGCAAATTCCCGACGGAATTGGTATGCTTTCTACCTTTAGGTATTTGTTAGGTATAGACGATGTTATTTTTGGCAATACTAAGCAATCTATTTCGGTCTTGTAGCTGCCATCGTAAGACTCCAATTTAAGAGAGCAAGATTGTGCACTACTAGATTCCTGATTGTTTATTCCAGTAACCTTTGAGTTGACAGGCCGAGTGGGCAAGTGAAGCTTGCTTAGTAAGTCCTGCGCAATGAAACTGGCCGTACTGCCATTATCCAATAAGACCCTGGCGTTGTGCAACTGTCCCTCACTGTCGCACACCCTGACCACGGCGGTGGAGAGCAGAACATGCTGTGACAAGTTATTGACGGTCTGATCCTTTGCCGTCAAAGCTACGTGCTCAGGCATTCTTGTGGGCTCATTATGAATGTGAAGTAAGGTGTTATGCTTGGCTTTACAGTATTTGCAATGGCTGAGCCTACACTTACTGTCCGTGTGACCTGGACGTAAACAATTCATGCACACTTTAAATTCTTTAGCCTTAACTAAACGTTGTTCAACAGGCAAAGACCTAAAAGCTTCGCAGTTAAACACATAATGTTGTTTATGACATAGAGGACAAGTTATATTATATTGTTTAGGCCTTTGATTTTGTCCTTCACTGTTCGAAGACACTACAAAGCTTTTGGGTTTACTAGAAGATATGTCGGACTTGATTTTATTATTTTTAGCCTCTTCCAATGTCTCGAGAAGATTGCACCTATTACTCAAGAATGTTGTGAAGTCATCCAGGCTAGGGTATTCTTTTAATGAGTTCCTATGTTCTTCCCAGTGCCTGCTTGTAACAGGATCCAGCTTTGACGCCATCATGTGGATGATCAGAGTGCCCCAGTGGTCAGTCGGTTGGTCAAGTGTCGATAAGGCTCTTAGATTTTTATTTGTGGTATCAACAATTTGTCGCAGGCCTTGACTGGACTCTTTGGTAATTGGATCTACATTAAAAAGGGCCTGGACATGGTTGTTGATAAGTAGCTGCTTGTTGTCGTACCTGTCGCATAGAAGCTTCCAGGCAGACTCGTAGTTATCGCCTTTAAAATCTAAGCTTCTAATCACTAACGCTGCGCTTCCGTGAAGAGAAGCACGCAGGTAATGAAACTTGTTAATGTTGTCTATACTTGCCTCCGAGTGAATTAACGATACATAAATATCCTTAAACTCCAACCAATTCTGATAGCCACCGCTGAAATGGGGTAAATTAATTTTGGGCAATCTGACGTTGTACTGTTTATGATAAATGGCTGTATGGCATTCGTTAGAGCTTACCTCGGACCGAGCAGCCTGTTCGCGCTTGGCGCGATGCCTATCGATCAGCTCGCGGGCAGCCGCTAGCTCCTGGTAGTAAGAACGTTCAAAATGTTCCCGTTCTTCATACTGCGCAGTTGGATCTTCTGCCAGCATCTCCAATTCGCTCTGGTAGGAATCAAAACATTCATACGAAAGATCCATTTTTTTTACGCGCATGTCTAGTTCCACCAGTTGCAAATCGCTCAACTGTTCACAGGATTTTGCTGTATTCACGTATGAAATGAATTGTGTAAGTTTAGTCTTAATAGTGGCTCGCTTTTTTATTAACTCCTTGCAACGCTGCTCGTTAGCCATTTTGCAAGTTCAAAAAAAAAAAAAATTAAAAAAAAATCGATGACCAAAAAATTCTAAAAAAATTAATTAATATTGTTTAGTGTGAATAAGTCGTTGCTTAACCTCACAACGAGATTACAACTAGCAAAATATCTGATCGACGTAAATCTTGTTGCGGTTATACTTTTGTTAGGCGCAATAGTTCCGACGACGAAATCAGTGAAAATGCTAATTTATTCGCCTAGGGTTGCAAATATGGTCATAGGAACAAGATGTTATGTATACCCACTTTTTATTTATATGATTCGGTGTAAACTGTTTATGCACCAACGTAATGACTTAGCAACTAATATTGCTTTATTATGTTTTTATGGGCTTATAACTGATTAATGGAATGAATAGGCTTCGAGCTAATTGTTATGAATGTTATGATTGTTTATGTTGTTCTTGATTGTTATACTTACGCATGCGATGTAAATACTGATATTTATATAATTTGATAATGATTAAAATTGATTATTTGTGTATAATTGTGTATAAATGTGTAAAAAATGATTAAAATTGTAGAATGTTTGTATAAATGTGTAAATGGGTATGAAATAATTGATTAAAATTTATATAGAAATTGTATATTGATAATTTTATAGGTGATTATATTTTATGTATAAGATTATTTGATTTGATTTTAAATATAAGTTGTTTTGTTTTTAATATAAATATGATATGAATAATAAATACCTAGTTTAAGACTTCGTAAATAAACATGTAATTATGTTGTTTACTTAACAATGAAGCGATCTTAAACACAATGAATTATAATTGTTATTTTCTTACGATTGCGCAAGGAAATAATTATGAAAATGAAATTAATTGAATTGAAATTATGATTTAAAATGAATTATAAATTAAAATATGAATATAAAATTGGAAATGCCTCACTGTCCTCTTAATGCTATCCCAGTCCGTCTGATTATTCGGTGATTTTTGAAGTTCTCGTTGTATTTCTCCTGGGAATATTCCGTGTGAGGGTTCTATATGACTTCGACCTCGCGTTAAGTCCGCCTGTTGCTATGCGCTCTTCTTCTGCGGTGGGACGGCCGGTGGTTGCAAATGGAAGCCGAGTAGAACTCGAAGACTTCTGTGTAAAGGGCCAACCCGAAGTCCACTGAAGACGAGCTTTGGAGAATGCGCTGCACCAGCACCAAGATCCTCGTCGTGCTGAGGAGCCTCTCGAAGACGGATGACCACTCCAAGACGTTTTCGGGTGCGAATTGTTGATTGTTGACTCCGCGATGTTACGTGTTGTAGAAATTGGTCTCTTATTACGGCGAGTTAAGGACCATATGTTGCGTCTAGTGCCCTAATTCGTACTAGAGGGATATCTAGACTACAATGAAATAATATAGCGGACTGTAATACTATATAATCAACTTAATTTGGTACTTCTACAACAGGTCGCGTACAATCGATATAAATTCGTGCGAGCGCGAAGCGGTGCGCTAGGTGAAGTGCCCGGCGGTCGCTCATTCTTCGCCGTCGCTGCGTTAAAGTTAACGGGATTCTCTGACGCGCCGTGTGCGGCGGGCCGGGCCGGTTATGTTGCTAGGCCGGCGTTGTCACCACCAGTCCAATCACAGACACCCGAACAAACGCGACCCTCAAGCTGTGGAAAGAATCAGCAACCCCTACTGAAGACTATACAACCTGCACTGAGCCTACCACCCGGACACGACCTGCCCTGGGCAACATGGAAGTCCCTCAATAGACTGCGTACCGGAGTTGGTCGTAGTAAAGACAACCTGTGCAACTAAAAAACTTGCCATGATCGTTAGTTCAGTTATTGTTACGTTATGGTGACTTTTGGTCGATTGAATTATTTTATAGCAATTGCCTAAGAAACTAACACTGCACTCTGTACTCAGCCTACCGTTTATCGTATCACAACCTACATATACTAAACCCGCGAATTCCCGAGTGTTGACCACGTACCGGACGACGCTGCGTCGGAAGGCCTCTAAGCGGTGGGCCGATGATCTGGTTAAGGTCGCGGGGATCCGCTGGATGCGGGCGGCCCTAGCTGTGGACGTCTTTCGGCTGACTATGTTGCTGATGATGATACTAAACCATGTACCGAATTCACTGGAAATGAATGAAACAATATTCTGTATCATATGTAACTAAACCAAATATTTAAACACTGACTCAACCTCCAGTTTAAACTGATACTTTAAGTGCTAAAATGTACTAAAACAGTAGAATCTTAAATCAACGTAAGTTGATATCATATCATATCATATCGTTTATTTGCATTGAACATACATCGTCATACGTAAATTACATAATATTCATGTCAAATATAATCATTATGAACTATAATAAAATAATAATTTAAATACCCTACACCCATATATACCCTACTTAAGCACTTAACTCATGTACCAAATTAAAGTCAATGTAAGCTTTAAATACCAAACATACTAACTTACACTTACATAACAACTCACTAACCTATACTCGAAACCTCGTACAAACTAGATTGCTGGCTATTTGATACCAAATCTACATTATTTACACTTACAAAAATCTGTCCAGCTAAGCAAATACGGATTACGTGATTGTTAAACTAATGTAGAAGGATATAGACTGAAAGACAGAGTATTCAAACCGTGTAACAACCTAACAGTGGAAGTTTAAGTTACGAAAACTAACCGAGTCAAAAGTACGTAGTTACCTACCATCGGAAAATTCGGAACGTATATAATCGTCTAAAGGAAGTCACTCCACAAGAAATCACACTAATCACATAATCTGTACTTCAAACTGAATAAACTAAATCACAATTTTAGATACCGCTGGTTATTTCCTATGATTTAGTACGTAACAATATCAACAATAATCGCTCAAACGACTACTTTGTCCTTAAACATTTTAGTAGGGTACCCGAATTATTCTACGCTTATGAGATCTGTATAGCTTACCCACTTATCGAGAACATAAACTACGCAACTAGCTACAGCCCAACCAAAATCGGATGACTACTTACATTGCTACATTAGTGAATATAATACAACTTCTTTACTAAACCGGATAACCTGATACTAAATTAGCCTGTTTCCGACTTATTCAACTAGCATCATCATCATCATCCTCCTAGCGTTATCCCAGTACAGTTGCATCCTGAAGGATGCCTGGGGTCCGCTACCTAATCCCAAGATTTGGCGTAGGCACTAGTTTTTACGAAAGCGACTGCCATCTGACCTTCCAACCCCGAGGGGAAACTAGACCTTATTGGGATTAGGCTTTGTCAAGTGAGTGGGCAACTTGACTGTTAGAACTACTACTACATACAACTAGCATAAGCTATATATAACTAGCATAAGTATTAAAAAATTATATACATATAACTAGCATAAGTATTAAAAATCGAAATGCTGACAAAAACCGATAAATCTATTACCAATATCCTATATGACTCATTGTTAGAACTAATTTTAACGTAACCATACGACTTCAAACCAATGCGACTGCAATTTAGCTATTCTCATCTAACTACCTACTAATAAATAAATCATTGCCCTTAGTGTTTCGTTTACAAGTATCTACGTCTACGTAATAAATTCCACTCTTAAAATTCATACAACAATGTATGCGCATGTGTTGAAAACTAAGAACATATCGTTGCTTTTCTGAAACAACACTGCATCTCAAAAAACGTGTTTTTTTTCAGGAGAGAGGTTTGAAAGTTTACAGAAGTTACTTTGTAATAACTTTTATTTAAACTAAAAAAAAACAAATCCTCTTTTTGTAATACCTTCATTGTTTATTGGAGTATACGACAAACCAAAGAAAACCTACAAAACAAAACAAAAATAGAGTTAAAAATCCAAAATAAGTAACATATTCAGAGTTGTGACTCAATAATTATGGGTTGTTGAAACGTTTTTATAAGCAATAACGTCACAAGACAAAATAATGAAACAGGATGGTTTATTGTTTTGATGAATAACGGCTCATTCGTCTTTAAGACATATTTTTATATAATATGTATTAGCAATACAGGAGTATTACGTGTTATATACCATAAACATTTTTTAACTTTGCATAACAGCGGCTTATTAGGACTTGTGTCAAAAAATATACCTAACTATTATATCGCTAACAATGGGATATTTTTGATTACCTCCACTACTTGGTATTCTTACCAAATTATTTTCTTAACGAAACATTAATATAGTGATACAGTAGCACAATTAGTCAATTTACGTCAAATTTATATGCGATTGCATCTTATAGCAGCTGAAATTATGTGATAACATTGTTTATCAGCTGAATAAAATCATGCATCGAGGCATAGCAACTTACGTTCACTTGCAAATTTGCCATCATTTGTGGTACCCCGATGTAGAAATACCTACGGTCAGAGAGCCTGGTCATGTATTCTCCCACGCACCTGTAATAAATTCCCTAAACAGTTGCTACTAGATTTGAATAATAAAAAAACCGGTCAAGTGCGAGTCCGACTCGCGCACCGAGGGTTCCGTACACAGTAAAGTTCTTGAATATGTAGTTGTGTACCCGTCCCGACCCCATTAATTCAGGAACAATCTTAAAAAAAACATGACAGCACCATCTATCGGCGCATTGTGTTACTAATTTGCGTGACTGAATAACTTAGTACGTATGTTGGTTTTTCAAGGATAATTCTTTATCACATCAACCGATTTCAATAATTGTTTTTTTTATTTGAAAGAAGGTATTTTCAACGTAATTTTGTAAATTTAAATATAAAACAAAAATATATACAAAGGTGATTAAATTACAAACTTAGTATAGAAGAGTTTTTTGATGATTAAAAAAAAGAAAAACTAGATAGAGCTATGGCTATAATTTTCCTGTAAAATATACATGCATATTAATGTTGTGTAATAATTTCAAATTTTTTTCTTCGTAAACTTCGGAGATAAGGGGGGGGGGAATGGTATTTTTTTTTACATTTTCCCTCGTAAATCGAAATTTCCCCAACGAAAAAAAAAAACTAAAAATTGTTTTGAAATGTACAAGTCAAGCCCTTTCATATGATACCCCACTTGACATACTTGCCAGACTTTAAAATTTTGAACCCCCTTTTATCTGTCATTATTCACAGAAAATAAAATAAAATAATTTAAAAAACCATCTTCTATGTATCTGGGTTACCCTTGTTTATAACTATTCCAAATTTCAAATCGATAGGATAAGTAGTTCCTGAGATATTTAGCGATGTGACAGACAGACAGACAGACAGACAGACAGACAGACAGACAGACAAAGTGAAACCAATAGGGTTCCTTTTTTACCTTTTTGGTACGGAACCCTAAAAAGACAAAAGATTTAGAAATGCTATAAAGTTAAAAAAATAATGCTGTTAAAATATACTTAGTTAAGTCATAATATAATATAAATAAAACAACAATGTATACTAATTGATTTGAATGTATTTTCGCAACTCCTTAACTTAAAAAATCTTTTGTTATTTAAGATTATTAGTTAAGTAAGTGAAACAAACTATGTTACTTTTACTGAAATAAACAGCTTAAATTTAAAAAAAAATTAAAAATGCGATGGCATACTTTAGCAGCATTAACATGTTATACCTAGCACTTATAGCATCTGAAATTATCTTATGACATCTTTTTGCATTGTCTTATCTGGCTCTCAATGTATAAAATGTGCATAATATAATCTTACAGCAAAACGTGATTTGATGGTGACGAAAGTGATTCCACCCTAAAAATCTAGGTAGGTACTGTAGGTATTTATGGAAATTAATGCAAAGAGTCCTTTCTTTCTTTACTCTGCTACAGGGACCCCTTGTTGGCGAATCCGTTTTAAAGCAATGACTGTAATTTGCTAAAAAATAGTCATGTTTATTGCATCTCTGTCAAGGTTTTGGATGACAACTTTTTTGTTGTGGTCAGTTTCGTTATTGGGATCTAGGGCGTTGGTAGTATAGGTACCTATGTTTCTGGACTCGGTCTTTTACCAAGATTTCGATTTATCTGTAGACTTTGGAACCGTGTCCATGTCTGTAACTAAAAATCACTGTAAAGGTTCATCAGTATCATCATCATAATCTTCCTGGCCGATTTCGATCTCGGTGACTAGAAAGAAGAGCCTGGCTAGTGAGAGCGTCGGTCACGAGCTCTCAGGTGACTGAGATATCCTATCTTCGCAGTTAATGTGCGAGCACTCTCCCCAGAAATCGACACCCCTTCGACATAATTATAGTGAATGGCCGCAGGTGGTCGGGCCTTCAAATCCTCACGCTTAGCGTCAAGTTCACTTCGTCTTTATATATGCCTCCATTTTAACCGATCTTGAGCCAAAAACTCCCAGCACGATGGTTCAACATCACGTCTCCGCGTGTGGCGCTACAGCACATCGTTATAATGCCGGAGTTGGCCGCCCTGTTTTTATCTTGCCATCTTGCAGTTCAGAATAAAAGATGTGATCAGCTATTCTGTCTTCAGATATTTGGTAGATGTGACCACACCGAAGGCTTCGACTGACAATTGGGAAACTACTTCCAAGTGTACTGCTTTGCTGCTCAAGCAAATGAAAATGCACAGAAAACATTTCTGGATTTTTGCGTTCCGAAGGTTAGACGATTTAATATAGAATGGTCCGCCAAAATCCGTTGCCGTACCGATAAAACAACGTTCACCCCTTACCCTATCTGGGGGTAAGTCCGCCATGTATGGTTGTACCGGTCGTGGCCGTGACATATAACACGACACACATTTGAACGTTACGTGTCGCGTGATTCGCCGAGCTGCGACTATCCAATACCTCCACGATAAAATGGACTCAAGCGTATTTGCCCCTACGTGACAATGTACCTTGTGATAATGAGTTACTAATAGTTCGGTAAACTTATCCTTGCCCGGTAACAGTATTGGATGACGCGCGCTATAAGGTAACTCCGAGGCACCTATTCTGCCGCCTATGCGAAGCAGATTTTCCTTATCTTAGAATAAGTTCAACCGCCGTAAATAATTTTTTATGGGTTTCCTCTCCCTAATTGCCGATATTTCCGATTCATAATGCCGAGTTTGTACCAACCGAATTAAACATGTAGTAGCGTGTTTACGCTCCGAAACCGAAACATGATTACCACCGTGTCCGCATTTCATTCTACAATTTCGAATAAACCGTAATAAGTAAGCCGTTACATTTATTAATTTATCGAAAGAGCTAAACCGATGAATTAAATCAAAATCTTCATGTAACGTCGCAACATTAACCGTGGTCAATCGTAAACCGGGTAACATATCCGCCGGAAAATCCGCACATTCGCCTGGCCACCGCGCCGGCGCATCTAACAACCACTGCGGTTCCCACCATAGCGGGTGATGCAGCAACTCGCGTGCCGTGGTGCCCCGCGACGCGACGTCTGCGCAATTCAATTCGCTTGGGACGTGCCGCCAAGTGATATTCGCTTTAGATCCGATTATTTGCGAAACTCTGTTTCCTTCGTATACTTGCAGTATATGAGGAGGAGTCTTTAACCACGCCAAAACGATCGTACTATCGCACCAACCAATTATGCCGTCCAATTTAATTTCACGATCTAAAGTGGAAACTACATGATTGATAAGTGTAGTTAACAAAGTCGCGCCGTTTAGTTCCATTTTTGGGATCGTATGTTTCGTTCGTAACGGAACTACTCGAGACTTTGCCATGAGTAGGCGTACGAAAACCGTCCCGTCCGTATTTATCGACCGTAGATAAACTACCGCGGAATAACCGACCGAAGATCCGTCACAAAAACCGTGAATTGTATACCGAGAATTCCCGACCATTTTTAAACATCTAGGTATAGATACCATTTGCAAGTTAGGTAAATCCGATAAGATCTCTTCCCAATTCCGAATTATTTCGCTGGGCACCGGAGCATCCCATTCAACCTTCCGCGAATTATTGAAAGAACCGAGGAGTGTTTGTAATAATAATTTAATCTTAAACACAACCGGGCATACCCAGCCGAGAGGCGAGCCGTTAAAGATAAAATACTCCGACGAGTAATCGTACCTACCTCCGGTAAATTTATGCGATAGGTAAAGACGTCCCATTTCGGGTCCCACTGTACGCCTAAAACTTTAATAAGTCCCGAACCGTCCGTATCCGGATCTTGAGCGAAGAGTCTCGAGATGATCTGTTGGCAAACCGTCCAAAAGATTTGGATCGTTTGACGACCATTTTCGTAATTCGTATCCAGCCGAATCCATGAGCGACACGAGCTCATCCCTTAGATGCAACGCGTCCTCCAAGGTGTCCGCTCCTCCATTGAAGTCATCGACGTAACTATTTTCACGCAACAACTTAGCCGCACGGGGATACCTATTTTCCTCATCAGAGGCCAATTGATGTAAACGCCGAATTGCGACGAAGGGGCTCGATTTCAAACCGTATGTATTCGTTGGCAACTCATACAGGCGCAACGGTTCATCCGGAGACGTCCTCCAAAAAATAAGTTGATACTTTCTATCATCCGGATGTATCCATGTTTGTCTAAACATCATTTTTATGTCCGTGCAAAACACAAAACGAGGCAACCGAAAGGTATTTATAATTTGCGAAATATCGCTTTGTAACCGTTCTCCTGAATATAAACACGTGTTTAAACTAACTCCGTCAGGACTCGTTTCGAGACTCCCGTTAAAAACAATTCTAATTTTTTCCGTATCTCCCGATTTTTTGAATATTCCGAAATGTGATAAAACATAATGCTCTTGATTAGAATCAATATCAAAAGCCGAAACCGCCATATGTCCGAGTTTCAAATATTCCGACATAAATTCAATATATTTCGCGCGGTATTCCGGTTGCCGTGCCATTCGCCGTTCCACAGCCAAAAAATGCCGTAATGCTATTTCTTTAGAATTACCCAACGGTGGGTGTCCGGGTATCAATGGTAGCCTAACAACATATTTACCATCTGTGCCGCGTGTCGTAGTACTTGCGAGTTGCGAATAGGGTCTCACATTCTACATCCGCCGGATTCTTAATAGCCGTACATGGTGGTTCCTCCGACCGCCAAAACTTTTTAACCGCTTCGATAAGTGTAATACCGACGTTATTATCACTATTATTACGATAATTATTATCCAAATCCGAGTTATGAAATTCGACCGAATGAGCCGGACCGAATACGGCAAAGTCAAATATAGTACCGAGTGCGTAAGGACCGTCCCTACCTAATTCAATTTTTTCACCATTCAAAATTTGACCCAAAATATCGCAACCGAAAATGACGTCAACTGGGCCCGTGCCATGTCCGTCATCCGCCAATTTAATATTACTGCCCACTGGCAACCCTAATTTTCGTGCCAAATAAGATGTAGGCTTTTTAAGTATAACCGCCGTAACCGAAAGTAAACATTGATTTGACTTTTCCGATTTAAAATAAAACTTAACTATATGATTGCCGTCATTATTCCGTATACCGCCGATACCTACTAAAGGAGTATCATTGTAATGTCGCTTCAACCCTAAACATGCTACAAGATCACTTTTGATAATCGTTACTTGAGAGCCAATATCCAGTAAAGCCCGACACCGAACGAAATTTCCGTTAGCCGATTTAATATCAATAATAACCGTAGGTAAAATAACATTATTTTTCAACCGAGGAACCGAAGCGACATCACAGTTCTGTAATTGCTATTGTTGTGAACGGGAGTTACGAGGACCCACGGGGCTCGAATAACCCCTATTCCCAGATGAATGGTCGCGATTTTCCGATTATATTCATAATTACAATCTTGCCTAACGCCATGACTCGAGCGAGAAGTGCTGACACCGTGATGACCGTTAGCACTACCAGCGTCGTACCCTTTTTGCCGCCCGTAATTAGACCTTGCGAACGCGCCCGGCGACCGCCGGCCGTCACTTGCGTTATCACGGCGTTGTGACGCAACCATTGCCTGCCGCGTATACTGCCGTTGCTGCGCGGGCGACACTGGGCGAGAAACCGACATCGTACAAATCAATTTGTTGTGACCAACATTACCGCACCGATTACATTTAACTTGCTGAGCGCATGTAGCCGCAGCATGTTTACCGAAACATCGAAAACATAAACCATTGTTTTTCACCCAGTCTTTGCGACTGTAGGTAGACATATCCGCAAACTTAAAACAATTGTTTATATTGATATTTTGTTCCGATTTTTCATAGTTACTATATGCTCAGTCATATGTGTTGCCCCAGAATACTTGCGCGCCTGGTCCGCATAAGATAAGACGGGTTCCGCCGCCGTCTCAATTAATCTGCATTCATTTTGCAGGAATTCAATTAGTTGTTCGAAAGTAGGTAGCTGTAGGTAATTACCGCCGTGTAACTGTTCCAAACGCGTTTTAATATCCGTAGGCAACTTTGTTAAACTGATATGTAATAACATGTAACTCCATTGATCTATGGGAAGGCCGAGATTCTTTAAAGCCCGTGTAGATTTTAACAACGGGTTTAATATTTTAGTCCGAAGCCCCAAATTCCTGACAAGCGCTGGCAAATTTAATAACCGAGAAATGTGCGAGTCCGCTTGCAACCGTTTATTATCATATCTACCTTTCAAAATGTCCATGGCAACATCCAACGAGCCATCCACCATAGGTAAATGTTTTATCAATGATCGGGGTTCCTTGTCAACGTTTGAAAACAAGTAATGGAATTTCTCCGTTTTAGAAATATCTTTCCGAGATAAAACCAGCGATGTAAACAAGCTAATGAAGCTTGACCATGAGAATATATCACCGTCAAAGGTGCTCATAGAAATCCGTGGAAGCCGTGATGACGCGACACTTTCCGTAGGTACATGGGTCCCGTCCAGGCTCGGGTACGCGGCTGCCACCGCATCTAACTGATTATAGGCTTCTGTAGCCTCCTTGTACTTCTCTTTATATCTAACAACTAGTTCAGAGTCCGCTTCCGTACATGCACACAATATACCTTCATACGCCTCCGTCAACGCATTAAAATGTTCCTCTAACTTACGTAACCGTGCCGATATCACACTCGAGCTATAACTCTTGCTATTTAACATTTGCAAAGTGTTTTTAAACCAATCATATTTCACTTTAAATTTGCTTTCAAATACCTTAGCCATTTTAACCGATACCGAAAGTTCAACAATATTAAATTCGTAAAATTAAGAGGCACGTGTGCACAATTTACCGTTACAAAAATGGCTGCCCGTAGTAACTAAGCTCAAACGCACTTTCTAACGAAAACCTAATCCGGATCGAAATGACCAAATTTTTATGTTCGCGTAAAGAACAAACCTTCGATAGCTGGTCCTGGTAATCTAGAAGCTACGCTTAACAGGCATTGCATTCCAACAATATGGGGCAGACCACTAACCTGGGTGTCCCTGCTGTTCCTGCGGGCTGGCCAGCACCGACTCCACTTTCTCCGTACTGAGTCTATATTACATAAATTGTCCACACACATAAATCACACCGATTAAATCAACTGGTAAGAGGATATTCATCCAGAGCACCGACCGCTGCGACCGAACGTGGCGTACCGAGAGTTAAGAGTCAAGAAGTCATTTTTCCGCGGCTACCCGAAAGTTCGCCGATAACCGAGGCTTTGCAATCTACCTTCATATTGAAAGATTACAATGCCTGAACACTAAGAAAGTTTTCCATTTAAGTCAATCGTTGGTGAGATATTAGCCCCCAAAGTCGTACAAAGTGTGCCCCCCCCCCCCCTCTAATTTCCAAACTATGAAGATTAAAATCTGACGTCAGATTCCACCTAAGTGTCCTCTCGGACGCTCAGATATCGTTTTTGAACTAAATCAAACCATAAATAACAAAATCAATTTGGCCGCTATTTTCTTTTATTCGGACCTCCGATTCGTAAAAATCAACTTGGACCACCAGGTTTGATTTTTAATTAAATTGTATCATAAACAAAAAAGTACAATTTACAAAGGTGAGAAAATAAAAATAAATAACTACTAATTTTTTTGACAACCCTGACCCTAGAACAGTTACGTCAAGCGGGTGCGTAAATTCGACAGATGAATGAAGCTTGCATACTGGTTGTTCTGTATTATACTGTGATACAGATCCCAGCCACAGAAGATCCTGCCTTAACAGTCACCATTTTTTTTAAATTTACAATTCGATTTTATTCAAAAAAGATATCTGAGGTCCGAGAGGTCATTTAATACGAATCAGAGCTCAGATTTTAAGAAAGTAGCCACAGTTTAGTTTTTTTTTTTTTTCATTTATAGATCGATTTCGTTCATAATAAATATCTGAGGGTCCACATCTCAGGCGATTTGCATCTGATAACCATTTTCAATGGTAAAATGTAGTTACCAATGTTTTTTTTATTTACAGTACGATTTCGATCAAAATCGATATCTGAGGGTCCGAGAGATCATTAAATAAGAATCCTAGCTCAGATTTCAAGAAAGTAGCCACAGTTTAGGTCTTTAGGGTTCCGTAGCCAGAATGGCAAAAACGGAACTCTTATAGATTCGTCATGTCTGTCTGTCTGTCTGTCTGTCCGTCCGTATGTCACAGCCGGTTTACTCGGAGACTATAGGTACTACAATTATGAAATTTGGTAGGAAGATGTATTATATGAACCGTTATATAAATGTTATGTGAAATAAGGAAAATAAATATTTAAGGGGGGGGGGGGGGGGGCACCCCATACATGTAACCGGGGGACGAAATTTTTTTTTCAATGCAAGTAGTTGTGTGGGTATTTTTGGATAGGCCTTTAAAAATTATATAGAGGTTACTAAGAAAGTTTTCTATTTAAGTCAATCGTTGGTGAGATATTAGCCCCCAAAGTCGTACAAAATGTGTCCCCCCCCCCCTCTAATTTCCAAACTATGAAGATTAAAATTCTGAAAAAATTGAGGTGGTGTATAATAATAAATACTTTCAACGAAAATTGGTTTGAACAAGATGGGGTTAAGGGTTTTTGAGTTATTACTGAAAAACTGTCTTGCCCAAACAAAAAGACGTAAGTGCCGTGACTTCCCTATGAAGATACGACCTTTTTTGATTCGAGGTATTAAATAGTGTTTTGAAATGTGGACTAGTAGGTGTCGGTACGGAACCTTCGTTGTGCGTGATCCGACACGCACTTGGCCGCCTTTTTACTTATAGATCGATTTCATTCAAAATCAATATCTGAGGGTCCGGGAGGTAATTTAATACGAATCTCTCAGATTTTAAGAAAGTAGCCACAGCTCAGTTTTTTTTAAATTTATAGTCCGTTCAAAATCGAAATACGAAAAAAACATCATAAATAATATAAAAAAAAATCTGTAAATATAAAAATCTAAACAGCTACCTTTTCAAATCTGAGCTCGGATTTTTTCTATGGGACCTCCCGGACATCCAGATATCGAATTTGAACCACATCGGAACACGCTCTAAGGCCCATGACAATTAAAAAAGGCATGTTTCATAATTTTGTTTGTAATATCATTATCAGTTTTCTGAATGTTACATAAGACGTAACGTAAATTCACCTAAAAAAGTATTTTTCAGGAAAATAGGTAAAACCACGACATTTTTATGTGAAAATCCCGTTTTAATTAATAATTACATATTTTTTATGTTAAAAGACGGGTTGAAATTGAAAATCACGACACTTATGTGAAATTCGCGTTTCATTTGGTAAAGACACCGAAATATATTTGCCCTAGGCATTATGTGTATGTACCTACAGATTTTATGTAAACGTCCGTCTTCGTGATTATTATATATTTTTTTATGTAAAATGCAAAAATCAAATGGAAAATTAAAAAAAATCGGGAAATTTCATAAGTTTGTTAGTAGTTTTACTGTAATTTTCCTGAACTTTACCTAAGCCGTAAGTAAATTCACATAAAAAGGTATATTTATGACACTTTTATGTGAAATTCCCGTTTTATTGTTAAGAAGAATTAAATAGAAAATTATAAAAAAGGGATATTTCGTAATTTTGATAGTAGTTTATTGGCATTTTTCTGAATATCAGACATAAGTAAATTCACATAAAATTTACTTTTCAGGAAACTAGGTAAAACCACGGCACTTTTATGTAAAATTCCCGGTTCAATTGGTAAAAACACATACCGAAATGTATTTGTCCCAGGTATTGTGTGTAATTTTACAAATTTTATGTAAACATCCGTCTTCGTGATTATCACATATTTTTTATGTAAAAACTAGTAATCTAATGGAAAATAAAAAATAAAGTTGGGAAGTAGTATCACAATTTAGTTTGTAGTTTTACTGTCATTTTTATGTGAAATTACCGTTTTAATTTTTAATAACACATACCGAAATGTATTTGTCCCAGACGTTCCGCGTAATATTACAGATTTTATGTATAAGTCCATGTCTTAGTGATTATTACATAACTTTTATGTAAAACTACACGTTCAAATAGATGAAATAAAACAAAACTTGTAATATTAAAGAAATAATGGGATATTTCGTAATTTTGTTCGTAATTTTACTGATATGCTACTGAATATAACATAAGGCGTAAGTAAATTCACATAAAAATGTATTTTTCAGGAATGTAGTAAAAACTACGAGATTTTAATGTGACATTCCCGTTTTAATAAAAAATAAATAAAAATAAATAAAATAAAATAATTATTTATTCAGGCAATAATCCCATCAATATCAATATCACATTACATTACATTACATTAGACACATGTTCAAAAATTAAAAATAATTAATTAAGTAGTAGTAGTAGTAAATTGCTTAAACTAACAAGTACAAAGTAGGTAAGTCAGTATCTATTTAATTACTACTTCGTCCGGTCCTTTATATATTTGGAGTGGAGGATACAATATCCAGGTAACAGCTGGTGAATATGTTAGATACAATTGTGTTACCTGAGTTACTCAGCCTATTCAGAAAGGACCACTGTCGCTTTCGCATCAAGGCGAAAAAATCATCCACCCTGTTTAAGGCAAACATGCCAGACGCACTACAGCGCCATGGCAGCTCCAACATGAGACGAAATGCATTATTATATTGCACTCTTAGTGCACTAAAGGAACGTTTTGTGAAGTTGTACCACAACTGGCTTGTGTAAAACGCCTGACAGTATGCCCTAAACAAGGTTATTTTAGCTTCGGTTGAACAATACGTAAAGCGACGAGCTAACATGTTACTTTTTAATTGTTAAAAACACATACCGAAATGTGTTGTTCCCAAACATTCCGTTTAATTTTACAGATTTTATGTAAACGTCCATGTCTTAGATATTATTACATAATTTTTATGTAATAATACACATACAAATAGAAAATTTAAAGAAAATTTGTTCGTATTTTTTTTTGTAAATTTGCTGCCTTTTTTGTGAATATTACATAAGACGTAAGTAAATTTACATAAAAAATATTTTTTCAGGAAAGTAGGTAAAACCACATATTTTTTATGCAAAATTTCCATTTTAATTTTTATGCACCTTACTGCAAATAGAATAAGAAAACTAACATGGCTTTTCAAATACCTAAGACATGTATCGGATAAGGAACTCTTAGTTTATGTTTACAAATCTCTTGTGCAATCCATAGTTCTTTATTGTCTACCTATTTGGGGGTACCCATAAAAATAAATTTTTGGTTATTGAAAGGGCTCAACGGCTAATTTTAAAAGTGCTTCTAAATAAAAAAAATTCGTTACAGCACCGCAAATGTCTACAGAGATGCAAATGTTCTTACTGTCAGACAGTTATATATTTTAAATTGCATCCTTAGGGTTCATAAAACTATTAAACCGAATGAAAATATAATTAAAAAACGTAATCCCCATTCGGTGATCTCTCAACCTACATTTTTAAAACTGCTTTTGCTAAGAAGAAATTTGGAGCTGCTTCTATCTTCCTGTATAACAGGGTAAACAGGTCTACCAAAATCTACAACAAAACTTATAATGAATGTAAAAAACTTATTACAATATGGTTAAAAACGAAAAATTACGAGGAAACCGAATCAATCTTGCATTAATCACCAATAATTTATAGCCTATCTTGTAATATTTTCATAACACATAAAACATTATTACATTATACATACACTAACACACATTCTCCCTTAACCTTATATATACTCATACATACAGTAATAGTAAAACCACATACATATAATTTCCATAGAAACTGGCGAACTTCGCCTTGCATCATGGGATATTCTTTTCCCCCAACGTTTGTGATTGCTTAGTTTAATTAGTTTATTTTATAATTTCTATGTCATAACATATTAGTTTAAATCTATTTTTACCCACATTACATCTGTGTATGAAAGAGCGAAAGCCTCCTAACACAAGTGTCATACTTAAAAGGAGGATTCGACACCACCTGTAAAACCATCTAAAAATAAATGATTTTTGATTTTTGATAACAACTCCCATGCCGTTTTGTAGTTCTTGGCGGTAAATTCAAGCGATTTTATTACAACAATGGCACCGCCCTCTAAAGAGGAGCGTAAATAGTGATATTTATTTATGTCGGGAATTGACTCGTTTAAGTGGGTCATAGCTTCGAATGTGTCACGGAACTCCAACCATTTTAAGTAGTTTCCATCAAAAGATGGGAGGGATATGGTTGGTAAACGTAAGTTACTTAGATTACACGTTCCAATATTCGACTGTGCTGTCCGTGCACCCTCGGAACTCTGGTCCTCACGATTGCAATGAGATTCAATGATCTCTTGAGTTGCCGAGATAAGAGAAATAAACTGCGTTTCCACAGAGTTCCTTTCTTGAATCTGATCATCTAAATTAGTACATGCCATTTCTATTTGTGTTTGAATCGAGTCAAATTCCGAAAATAAAGTTTGTAATCTAGTTAAACGAATATTTAATTATTTTATTTGCAATGCGTTTATGTTAGATTGATATAATTTCTGTATATTTGAAAGATAATCCTTGTATTTGGTAACACGACTTTTATAAGTCCCTCTTTGACGTACAAGTTCCTTAATCGCCTCCTCTGTCATTTTAAATTAATTGTACGTACACTACTAAATGTAATCAAGGGCAAATAAGGATATTTAATGATCAAACGAACTTACCAATTGAAGTTCGATCACAATTATGTGAACAACTTCATTCGACGCGATTTATGGTTAACATAGTGTAGTAGCACCCCCAAGCATCAGCCTTGCACGGTAATTTAGAGTCTTGTACTGGCAACATTAAAAAAGAAAAAAGAATCCCCTCCATACCCACTCACCCTGCGACGGTTTGAAACCTTCCCAACGGTCATTGCTACCTCATTTGTTTACAGCTTAATTGAATGCGATTATTTCACATTTTTCTTATGTGGGTAGGGCGAAATTGTCCACAATATAAAGGGTTGTAACAAATCGCGTCGAATGAAGTTGTTCACATAATTGTGATCGAACTTCACTTGGTAAGTTCGTTTGATCATTAATTATGTTTCACAACTTCATTCTTTGCGATTTATGGTTAACATAGTGTAGTTTATTCTTGACTCTAGAAACATGTATTCTTTTTTGAAGAATCGATTTATCAATAGAAGAACATGGTGGTCTTGTTTCGAGAAGAAGCATTATTCTTCAGCTAAGAATATGTACCAAGACTTGGTGTCTTACTCCAAAAAAACACTTTTCTTAGTTTGAATAATTTCATTCTATTTTGACTCAAGAATGCCCATATATTGTTCTGATACTGTATTAGTTTTAAGCCAAGTACTCTAATTTTCTCAATTCAAAACAATTTCCTTTTGCCTACCAAGAAATGTATATTCTTTATTGAAGAATCGATTTATCAATAGAAGAACATGGTAGTCTTGTTTCGAGAAGAAGCATTATTCTTCAGCTAAGAATATGTACCAAGACTTGGCGTCTTACTCCAAAAAAACACTTTTCTTAATTTGAATAATTTGGTTCTATTTTGACTCAAGAATGCCCATATCTTGTTCTGATACTGTATTAGTTTTAAGCCAAGTACTCTAATTTTCTCAATTCAAAACAATTTCCTTTTGCCTACCAAGAAATGTATATTCTTTATTGAAGAATCGGTTTATCAATAGAAGAACATGGTAGTCTTATTTCGAGAAGAAGCATCATTCTTCACCTAAGAATATGTACCAAGACTTGGTGTCTTACTCCAAAAAAAACACTTTTCTTAGTTTGAATAATTTGGTTCTATTTTGACTCAAGAATGCCCATATCTTGTTCTGATACTGTATTAGTTTTAAACCAAGTACTCTAATTTTCTCAATTCAAAACAATTTCCTTTTGCCTACCAAGAAATGTATATTCTTTATTGAAGAATCGATTTATCAATAGAAGAACATGGTAGTCTTATTTCGAGAAGAAGCATCATTCTTCACCTAAGAATATGTACCAAGACTTGGTGTCTTACTCCAAAAAAAACACTTTTCTTAGTTTGAATAATTTGGTTCTATTTTGACTCAAGAATGCCCATATCTTGTTCTGATACTGTATTCGTTTTAAGCCAAGTACTCTAATTTTCTCAATTCAAAACAATTTCCTTTTGCCTACCAAGAAATGGATATTTCTTATTGAAGAATCGATTTATCGATAGAAGAATATGCTAGTCTTGTTTCGAGAAGAATTATAATTCTTCATTTAAGAATATGTACGAAGACTGTCTTATTCCAAAAAAAAAACACTTTTCTTAGTTTGAATAATAAGATTCAATTTTGACTCAAGAGTTGACTTTGACTTTGAGTTCTGATTTTGTTTTAATTTTAAGCCAAGAACTATCGTTTACTAAATTTAAGACAATTAAGAATATTAACCAACACTTTGTGGCTTAATTTAAAAAAACAATTACTTGGTTCAAAACATTTGGTTTGATTTTAACTAAGCTGTCAGTTCAGAAATGACAACCGAATGACAGTGGTACGAGAACGAGTACGTATTAAAATAAAAGTTTGAATGTCCCACTATCGGTGGGAAATACGTCCCCCTTGGCCTGGTTAAGCGTTAACCTTTACTATTAAAAGTAATTCGCTACACCGTGGCATTTATTAGTCTCTTTATATTTTTGCCTATGATAGGTTTAACTAGGTATCTAACAGACAACAGACAAGACATCGGGTAGTTTCCCATAGTGACAAAGCTCATGAATACTATGCATTGATTCAGGATCTAGACACGCGGCAGCGTGTCAAGCCAAAGTTCAAAAAAAAAAGAACTGGCGTCGCAGCGGCCGTGTGTTATATTACACTAACCATTTGGTGGCACTTTTGACCCCTACGTTACTCAAAATGTATTGAACGTAGACATATGAAATTTGGTACGTTTATTAAGATCCTTAAGGCTAACCAGATCCCCAAATTTCATGAATATAGCTCAATCGGTTATTAAGATACAAACATCTAAAAATAGGATTTTTTCTACATACTTAGGTTAGTTATTGGGGAAAATATAATCAAAAACCTAACCCACTTCCAGGTGACCTAGCAAGTTGAAATTTGGCATCGAGCTGGGTAAATGTATGATTACGAACCTGAGAACCATAAACAGTGTTTTTTTTTAGGTTTTAAGAACAATTTTTATTTAGGTACACACTAAGCGCCTATTGATTTTGTACGGGCAAAAATGTACATATGTAATTTTGAAACAGAAGCACTCATAAGGAGTTTGTAATGGAACGAAATGGATTTCGAAACAATTAGAGATAGACCTAGCATACGGTTTCCATACGTCCCGGTACGCCGCCACATGTCCCGGTTTGAAGCGTGGTGTCCCAGTGTCCCGGCCATTAATCAAGGATAGTTTTAAATTAGTAGGGATCCACTAGGTAAATAAGTATACATGTACGTACAATAGGCTCTGTTCACATGCAACAATAATCAAACAAAAAGGCATAAATGACATCCAATTTAGTTGATTTAAGTATACGTACGTATACGTACGGTCCATGAGATCTTAGCCTAACATGGAAAGAAAGGTCATAAATGGGTAAGGCCGTAGATTTTGCCACTTAGTAACGTTGATACTTCAACGTTATGGTAACGTTGAAGTAACACGAAAATAACGAGTTTAAAGCAGTAACTTATTGTTTCTGGCGTGTACGAGTTTGTACAGTTTCGTAACTACAGTTTTATTTACACAACATAAAACCATCGAAATTATAATACGCTAACTTGCACGATATTGTAGAAATCCTTACAATACCTTACAATACAGTCAACGTTACCGGTAACGTTGAAGTAACGTGGAAGTAACGTTGAAGCAAGGTTTTTCAAGTTATAATTGACAAGTTAAAATAAGTATAATAGGTATATTATACTTACAAGTCCCGCTTATTTCTAGATTGTATACCTATATTAGTATTGTTTAACGTTTTTGAAACAATTAAAAATAACAATAATAATGAATAAGTACCTATTTACTTTATAGCCCGTGCCAGATGGACGAACACAAGCCCAGAGACCAAGTAACACGGACCGTCTAGATAGCTGTTTCCAGCAAGACCTCCTTTGATTAGCGGTTTTTGCAGACCAAGGTCGCTCGGTCCCTGGGCTTGTCTTCGACCGTCTGGCACGGGCTTATATCTTTCTACCCAAGACAATGATTCTTAATCGAAGGTTGACAGTCTTGAATGACGAGCGAGTCATCTACCTATAATACCTAACTACTAAAATACTACCTTATCCAAACTTATATTATTATACCTATTGTAAATGCAAAAGTGAGTTTGTTACGTTTTCATGCACTAGCCAACCAATCATCGTAAAAGTTTGCATGTAAGTACACGTTGTCCTCCCAAGATAATGATGCTTCATTGAAGATTGTTGTGAATTCGTGCTTTTTAAGAGTCCGACATTTTTCGCTATTTTGTTAAACTTAGTAAGTAACGTTGTTTCTCATAGCGAAATTGCATTCATACCAATTTTAATGCATTGTAATGATAGATTATTTCAAGTTTTAGAGAATAATTATTAGTGTGAAAATTTTTGGAAATTTTAATTTGATTTTGAATTATTTAGTACATCAATTTAAAAAACCAGCCAAGTGCGAGTCGGACTCGCGCACGAAGCGTTCCGTGCCATTATCTATAAAAACGGCAAAAAATCATGTCTGTTGTATGGGAGCCCCCCGAAATATTTATTTTATTCTGGTTTTTAGTATTTGTTGTTATAGCGGCAACAGAAATACATCATCTGTGAAAATTTCAACTAACCTTTCAACAACTTTTTCTTTTTTCACTTTTTAGGGTTCCGTACCCAAAGGGTAAACCGGGACCCTATTACTAAGACTACGCTGTCCGTCTGTCACCAGGCTGTATCTCAAAAACCGTGACAGGTAGACAGTTAAAATTTTCACAGATGATGTATTTCTGTCGGCCCTATAACAAAAAATACTAAAAAACAGAATAAAATAAATATTTAAGGGGGCTCTCAAACAAAAAAAAAAAGGATTACGTAAAGATACCAAAAACGAAAAAATTCAAATTATGCACAAATAATTGATATTTAATTCAAATCAAAAACTGACATTTCAAATTTCGCTCGTAAACGCTCACTGGCTTGACGTGACGTCACTGCATAAAACGTCAAACATTTCATGGCGCATGATTTTTGTTTGTACATCACAGTAATTATATATTTTCAGTTTAATTTACACCACGTCGGTGGCAAACAAGCGACAAGATAATTACAGACAAGATAATTAAATGTGACCGTCCATCACACAGAGGCCCTTATGGTCGGTATTGAGTTACGCACGGATCTATAATCTACAATACATAAGCTACCAAAAACAATAAAAACCATGACCCTAGGTGCCATACTTTTTTTTTAAAAAATCATCAAAGTTACGCAACCCAAAAAAAAAATGCACTTTAGAGAAATAACTAAGAGAAGTTTAAAACTCATTTAAAGTATGTTCCCGTGGGAAGTTACATAGATGATGGTAGATCCTGAATCCTGAGGTTCTCTTCTATAGGAAACAATCAAAGATTTTTCAATTCCACTACCCCGTTGAGAAAAAATGGCCTTTGATCAGTGCAAGGCGCCGACCGTAAAAAAATAAGGAAGTTTGTAATATGTGAATTATTATTTCGTATTTTGTGATCTTTGTCATAGTGTATGCTAGAAAATAGTTTTCTTTACACCTCGAATGGAAAATAAAAACGAAAAACTAACGTGATATATTTTTTTTAATAAATATAGAAAATTATATTTTTTCTATCTCGTCACAAATAAATTTAACAAGTTCCGTGTAGTACATCATACTTACCTGTAATAAGTCTAGACAAGCATTACACAGGTTTTAATTTTTTTTTATGTCAATTAGTTTCAGTTTTATGACCGATTAAAGTTACATGAAAATCAAGGTTTACTTCCATACATTTGAGAAAAGGGCCGAATGTAACCAAAAATGTAAGTAAATAATAATATTTACATTATCTAAGTAGCAATCTTGTATTAGAACGTAATTCCGAATAAATCTTTTCATTACAAGTTTTTTGAATTTTGCGTAATTTTTAAATTATACGAAAAAGCAATTTCGCATAGTAATAATTATTTTTTAACTCTATTAATAAAAAAAACCGACCAAGTACGTGTCGGACCACGCACAATAAAAAGTTCCGTACCGACACCTACTAGTCCATATTTAAACCCACTATATGATACGTCGAATCGAAAAAGGTCGTATCTTCATAGTAAACTTACTGCACTTACGCCCTTTTGTTTGGGCAAAACAGTTTTTCAGCAATTACTCAAAAACCAGTAGCCGTATTTTTATCAAACCAAAAATCGTCGTAAGTATTTATTAATGTACAGTCACCAGCATCAATATCTGCTATAACAAAGGCGGCATAAATATCTGACCCGTCCTTACGGCCCTACAAATGGAGCTGTGTCGGATATTTAAATGCCACCATTGTTTTGGCAGATATTAATGCTGGTGACTGTACACCACCTCATTTATTTTTCAGTATTTTCATACATATGGAAATTAGAGGGTGGGGGGGGGGGGGACTACCTATTTTTTTTTTAAGTTTACGTTACTATTATATTGTTTGCTACACAATATAATAGTAACGTAAACTTAAAAAAAAAATAGGTAGAATAATACTTTCCTACCATTATGTTTTCATAATTGGACAGCTTATAGTCGGCTATGACATACGGACGGACGGAAGCACGGATGGACGGACGGACGGACGGACGGACGGACGCACGGACGGACGGACGCACGGACGGACGGACGCACGGACGGACGGACGGGCAGACATGATGAAACTATAAGGGTTCCGTTTTCACCATTTTGGCTACTGAACTCTAAAAATACAATTCAATAGGAAATGTAATAAGAAACAAAAAAATTTTGCAACAGTCATGCACGACTAGAACTTCCTTGACTTGAGACTAGAAATAGGTATTTGTAACGTGTACCACCTAATCCAGTAAACAGAAAAGGAAAATAAATAATACAGAAAATGTTTAGAACTAATTAGAATAAGTTATTAACCTATTTTATATCATTATTATCTGCGCTCTGCCATAAGGGCGCTTTTTTACTAAACTTTACAACTAATTTTAAGGTAGAAATACTTAACTTATACGTGTGAAACCAAGCTAGAAATACACATCTAGTCTTATACTTTATCAATATGCAAAAAACAAAAAATATGTGATTTTACCGTATTTTACTAAAACGCTGATATCTACGAAACTAGAAAGTGCCATAAGGGCCCTTTTGTTATGGACGGTCTCAAATATTGGTTATTCTCCATATTAGTTGAAGCATTTCTCAATATTTTGGTGTATAATTTGATATTCCAGCTATTACAGTTTTCTTTTACTTTAGATACATTCTCGCCAGTAATCATATCATTTTCGGGCTCGTGCCGACACCCCTCAGATGCCAACATATATATAACTGTAATGAAAAACACAGAAGGATATTTGAAATAAACACAATTTATTTCCATTAATTATAGTGTAGTTGTTAAATAAAAATATTAATGGAATCGATTAACATTTAAGTAATCGAACTATTTGAGATAACATTTGTCTCAAAACTTATGAACAGACGAGGTACGTAATATAAGTAAATTTTACCTAAATCATCAATTAAAATTACTCGTAATCAAGTTTTCGACGCAAATTAAATCGCGCGTAAATACCAAAATAAATAAATTGTTCATTTACATTAAAACACAAATTAGAATACAATTATAAACATAACTAAAACTAACTACTAGTGAGTCTGTGAGCTACAGAGTACCAACCGTAGAAAGAGGATCTATAGAAGGAGGGTTAGCGAATCACACACAAGGACGGAGATATTGTGACAGTTTTTTCTGGGGTTACCACAAAAAGAATAATCTCCCCATTTTTACTGACAAGTAGGGTTTTAATTATTGAGAATCTTCAAAATAAACTCTTAGTAAATATTAGCGGGCAAACACAAAACATCCGATGTCCTCCCAATTACGATATAAATGTGTACTAATTGAATACCTGCATTAAAGTTAACAAAATCACGATTAGATTAAAACGACTTAGTTATTCAGCCATTATAATAATGAAATTCCCAATAGTAGTCTAATCAAGCCACAATTAAATTTAGTTATTTTTAACGTTCGAGCCGGTCTGGTTTACCCAATATTATGGGTAACATATTTTCTTACACGCTGGCCACTGGTTTATCGATGACACTTTGGTGGCATAGGCCGGTGGCAGACAATCGCTGCCTTATACGCGATGAGGGACAGGAGATATGTCATTGTTTCTCGCTCCCACGTGTGTTATTGTCTATGCTTACATCTCCTTCACACAGCTTTGTATGTGTGTATCACCAGCTCCATCTATACTTACTTCATGGTACCAACAGACCTCGCTTTTTTTTGGAATTAAAAAAAAACTTGTTTTTGTCAATTTCCAAAAACCTACTCGACAAAAAATATCTGTATAATTACTGAACCCACTCACAAAATTTCACGAGAATCGGTTGAGAAATGCGACCTCGACCGCCTCCCGCGGAATCACACAATCATTAAAATAAAATTGTTGATTAAAAATGAAAATTTCCGGAAACTGACTCGAAAAAATAAATAGATATATTTACCGTACCTGCGCAAGTGCGCACAAAATTTCACGGGAATCGGTTGATAAATGCGAACTGTAGAGGAGGGCAAACCATTAAAAAAAAAAACAAAATTTCCAAAGCTAGCTCGACAAAAAAATCTATATAATTATCGAACCTGGTTACAAAATTTCACGATAATCGGTTGAGAAATGCGTCAATAACTAAACATTAAAAATTAGGTACTATCAAAATTAGGTGCCCATATTACGCAGGCATTATCCCCGTGTTGGATTGCGATGGTAATTTAATTTGATCCAAAATCTTATACGGACTCTTAAATATCAGTTCGTGCATGTTATGTACATTTATATTTACGGGGCATGTTATACGGTTATTATTATCACACACTCATATCACAATACATATCACTTGGATATTGACGCAGAATCCAAACAATTTCCACGATAATATTGACATCTTAGTATTGTCAAATAATAATCACCGTGTATAAAGCTCCATGCTCTGGTAACAGTGGCAACACTGTCTATACGAATACTCTCCCCTCCACCCCGTGCAATCTTGTGTTCTTCCGTCCGCCATTCAGCTGCATTGCATCACGCATTGTTTTCCGTCGTGTTTGTTTGTATTTGTGCCTTTTATATTCAATTAAAAACATGTCGACAGACTTCACCCGTGAACTCTTAGAAAAATGGGAGGTTGATATTGAAATAATCGAAAAGTTTATAGGTAAGTTTTACAAAACGTGATTTGGCCGCTGACTCGCCATTTTGTTTTACAACAAAATAGAGTGTAGTTTTAGTGGATTTGCTTCGTGAGTTCGTGCGAAGGTTTCCACGCAGTGTGGACGGCTGAGTGTTTTGCGTGGTATTCTTAAGATTTTCGGATTTCAGATAATGGGATAATAATCCAACACTTCAAACAGTTGACAGACGACCTTTTGAGACAGTTATGTCCAAAAATCAGCCAGCGCTTGGATTTAAAAGAAAAAATCAAGGAATACTTGACAGCAGAGGTTTGTATGCTTTCTTTATTATCATTATACTAGCGACCCGCCCCGGCTTCGCACGGGTAGGTACATACAAGTTGTTCGGCTGTTCATACAAGACGATGGTTCTTCAAACAAAACGATAGAATTATTAATTCAAAACTAATTGTCTTAAATGAAGACAATATAACTTGAGACAATATTTTACTTCATTCAATTTGAAGAGATTGTTTAATACATATATCTACTGAGTGGCACATACCTACTGCTTTTTATACCTTCTATCAGGAAAATTTAAATCAAACACTATTCAGATGATTTAAGCTGATTTATTAATTCAATTCTTTAAAAAAAAATGGCTTCCATCAAATTTATGATGATTTCGCCAATGTCACGTGTTCAATGACGTTGTTCGGTAACGACGCCATGACAGTAGTTACGGTTTTGTACGGTAAATGGATTCTGCTCGTCGTCGCCCCGGGCACGTGTGCTCACTCACCAACGCGGCGACGGTCAAAATCCAGCTGATTTATTCATTTTAAGCCAATTTGGGATGTGCAAACCTGTTTTTTTATGCAAGTGTTACCTAGCTGTCAATCTTTCATTCAGTTGTTTTGCTTTCTGTTTTGAATTATATTAAAAAATAAGTGACACCTATTATAGTGCCAGTATACAATTTATCAAATTTAATACACATTTTATAGTGCCATAATACAATATAATTTTTATACATTTCAAACTTATCCCGACAACTTGTTTAGTACATTTGCCATTCCGGTATTGAACAAAAACCGGACCACCATTTTCTTGTGTTCTTCATGCATTATGAATTATCTTTTCTGCTTGGTTTTTGTATCCAGCAATAACTTTTCAGTATCTTTGAACATTGCCCGATGTTAATGTTAACAGTTCATTAGGTACATATCCAAGCTTCGTTAAGACCAAAGACCGAAGTCCCACTTGAAACAAAAAATAAATGGTTTTTAACAGTTACCTATTTACCATTAAAAACAATTTTAGGTTAATCATGTATGTTTAAGTATATTTACTTACTTTTATGAGAATGAGGTATCAAAATCATATTTATCCTTCCAGACAAATACATCAACAATCAGTACCTTGCCCAGTGTTGCTGATCTGGACTCGGATATAGATGAAAACTCCGTGCTGGAAATTTTATCAGTTCAACCACCATTTCCAGAATTCGACTTAAAAACACTGCTATCAACTTCACCGACCGGAAATAGCATTCTCACCTACTATGAGAAGCATAAACAGCTGACCAATAAACATCGCAACAACTTGACGGATATCATAGCAAGGCGTCTTTTCACACGTATTGTAAACCAGTAAGTATTCATTGATCTCTTGTTTTATCACTTATCAGTATTACGTATATTCAGTAGGTATGCTCACTATAAATATCCCACTGCTGGGCACAGGCCTCCTCTCATAGATGAGGGAGATCGGGCAGTAGTCCCCAAGCTGGACCAGAGCGGATTGGGGATTTCACATACAAATTTGAATTTCTTCGTGGATGTATGCAGGTTTCCTCACGATGTTTTTCTTCACCGAAAAGCTAACTAAGATTTGGACACTGACATACCTACACTATTTTCAAATTCAAATAATTTATTTGCATATCGCTTAAATGCATGACGATGTACTTATCGTACATAACAAAGAATTCAAGATTTATTTAATTGTAGGTATATTTATAATAATATTGAGACTTATTTCACAAAGAAATTTAATATATATTCATATTTATTCTTAAAATGTTAACGGTTCTATATATGAAATAAGCCTTACATTGGTTTATAGACGAAAAATGGTAATTTCAAAAAACGGCCGCCATATTTTTTGTGGTACCTACAAAAATTTAGATGTTTTGATCGGTGTTTTTGGCGTTCTTATAATTTAGTAAGTAGTTATTTTCTGCCTAGAATGTATTTCTACACATCATAAATATCGTCCGAGTGCTAAGTTTAGTAAGTATTTTACATATAAATAAGCAATATTTGTACTTTTTCATAAGGTATGAAAAAAAAACTATTTTTTTTATTTACGATTATTGTATGAAGAACACAAGATAATTTTTGTATTATTTTTCCCGTTATCAGTACACCTTAAATCACCAAATATTGCGTTTTTATTGAAAAAGTAAAAATCATGCATTTAAGGGATATACAAGTAAACAAGGTGTTAACTTAGGTATGGGTATTGGGTACATAGTCGGTATGTAACTTACCAATTAGGCATGCAAATTTATTTTCTAAAACATGTTAATTCCTGTTACTTTAACACTAATGTCATAGAGTTTCTACTACAAAACATACAATGTTTAGACAGTATGTATTAATTAGTGTTCAAGTAGAATATCCCATTGAATAAGAGCATATGTCAGAGTCGTACTTAATGTCATTTACCTGTACCTTCTATATTAAGTGTTTTTCTGTCGTTTTTAGGGTTCCGTAGTAAACAAGGAACCCTTATAATTTCGCCATGTTCGTCCATACGTCCGTTTGTCTTAGCTTAGTGACCGTTAGTACTAGAAAGCTGAAATTTGGCATAAAGGTATGATTCCGCTGCCGACTGCATATAGCAGCAGCAGACAGCAACTGCATACGACACTACTGGTTGGTATGTATTTCTATGAAATACATTCCGTAGCGTGCGACACGTCACATACGACGTGCAGTCGAGCAGCAGACGCAAGTGTCGGCCGACTGCAGATTAGTCCACTGCTGGTGGAAGTCGGTCGACACTTGCGACGATACGTTGTTTTTTTCTCAAAAAAATTAGTTTATAGTACATATATATATGTATATATATATATAGGGTGGATTTTCTTTTTGGGTACGTGAGGGCAGCTACCAGATCCCGTGTAGCTACGCGAAAATGGTCTTAGAAGGCAGGGTTCAAAAGGATAATTATCAATGATAGTTATCTTGATAATTATCGTGCTTTTTATGGTCTGATAATTATCGATTTGATAATAACCAAAAATTTGAACGCGCTCGCTAAACGTACACATCAATTTCTGGTCAATGTCAACTGTCAACTATCGATACCAGGGATAATTAATTATCAGATATTTATCCGATGATTATCGCGATAATTATCAAAGACCATAATTATCTTGATAATTTTGAACCCTGTTAGAAGAACTTCCCTCGATTTCTAATTAATGAAAATTGGCGTTATCAGATTTTGGAAAAAACATACAGGCTGCTAGAAAAAGGTCATTTTTGATAAACTTTTTTTTTATGCCAATCGATTCCATTTCCATGCAGGATCATAAGCTTGTATGGGACAAAAAAAAATTCCGGCTAGAAAAGACACAAATCGAGGAAAATTTTTCCCATACAATTTGTATGAAAATTAAAACTTTCATTTTTCGCATGCTATTTTTTTATGCTAATCGATTCCATTTCTATCCAATATCAATAGTTTCTTAGGGGTCCACCTTCGGTAATGTACTTAAAAGCCACAAATTAAATAAAACTTTTTTCATACATTTACTATGGAGAAAAAGTGAAATTTTATTTACATTTTTCTATCTCGCCAATCAGTTCACTTACGTTTAAGGACCATAATACTGTATGAAAACATTACATTAACTGCATTCAGAATGTCAAAAAACGGGGATTTTAATGTGAATTGAATTTCACTTATTCTCCATAGTAAATGTATGGGAAAAGTTTTCCTCGATTTGTGGCTTTTCTAGCCGGAATTTTTTTGTGAGTCAAGCTGTCAGTTGGTTGTGCTAGAGGTGTAATTATTGTAATTACTGTAACTAGGGGTATATTAATGTCCTTCGAATTTCTTAGTCTGAATATTAGCTTTTTTCCAGCCATATTAATCATGAAGAATACAATATAATTACCTCAAAAATAATTGCACTATTTCCGACTGAAAATTCAGGAACATATTATGTTCCTCCAGTTAAAAAGAGAGATTCTATTAGTGGTAAAGCAGGTTTTGCTAGAGGCAAACTTTTTGACAAGATTCGCAATACCCTATACAAATCGGGTGAACGAAAAAGAAAATTAACGGACAAAGAACATCACGATCAACCTAAACCTAAGATTAGCAAGAATTTAGAAGAACTGCAAGGTTTTTTTTATGTCATTTTATTAGTTATCTGTAGTTGGTCGTAGATAGTGTAGTGCAAGTTATTAGCGGTAGTATCTTAGTCCAGAGTCCTTATTCATAAACGTTCATTAACCTATTTTAACTAAAATGCCGTTAAAATTCGTATGTCTTTGTCTTTCACTTTGAAATTTGTATTTGTGAGAAAGAGACAAAGCACATTTGAAGGCTTGGTTACACAGCGTGCGCGACTGCTGCGCGCCGGAAAGTACGGTAACAAATCCGCTTGCGTCGCGCACGCGCCGTGACCAACTCTTTGGTCGGCAAAGGTCAATTCAGTTTTATGAATAAGGGGATAAAAATGTTAACTGGGTTCAGCTGTAAATGTAAACGTCTGATACAGTAACTATTCTGTGTACATGGTTCGCAGCGAACTGATGGATAGCAATGTTATGTGTTCGTACGCACTAGAACCTGTTACTGTATCTGATCGATTACAATCAAAGTATATAGAGTCTGCTTCCAATAATAATAGTTCGTAGTTTTTGTGTTCCCATATTTGTGTGGTCTCACCAGAAGATCAGCGTTGGCAACAAATTCATATTGAATCCCCCTCCACCTCCATCTCTGGCTTTCTGTCATAAAGAGGCCACATAAACTTGATTCCATGTTCGGCAGATATCCATAAAAAGCGGTGTGCTCATTAGCAATTTTTTTTCCACTACATTCTATTGTACAAATAGCGGTATCTCTTTGTTTCCACTGTAGCACAATATGGTACATATAAAGTATACTTATACTGCTGGTAATGTGTTGAAAGCAAGGCAGTACATAAAGATTCTACTTTCAGAAACGCACAAAGAGGATGTTATATGGTTGAAAAACCATTCCGAACCTTGGGAGGATGTCATCAAGAAATGGAAATCTACGTACGAACTCCGTCGACAAGAAGAGTTTGAAACCGTCGCAGCGTTAATAAAAAAGTGGCCTATTTTAAATGACACAAGGAGCACAGTCTTGGTTAGTATTAGAGAGACACTATTAGGGTCTTTTGAGCGTCGGCGTCCTGCCAGCGCCCGCGCAGCATCTTCCTAGTTTCTTGAAATTAAACTTTTTTTTCTTTTAGATCCACTTGGACTTCGACGTCAGACATCCCGACAGAACAATTTTTTTTTTACTTAAATGGAATAATTTTATAGAGAAGGTAAAAGAACTGAAACCTAACTCGAAGGAAGAGACTGCGACTTTGGTGGAATATATCGACGGATTAGCTGATGACGGTAGGTACTAGTAAGCTTACAAAAAATTTAAAAATCTTGGGCCCTGTGTGCCCTTATGGCAAGGACGGCGTTGCCTGTCTGGAATACATCATTCTGTAAACATAACGTTTCAAAATTACATAGATAAACGCCGAACTTCCTGGGGGCTCTTAAAACTCACTGCGTTTTTACTTTAGTAATAAAATGTATTTGTCTTCATTTAGATCACAAACTGCCATCCCAGATAAAGCTGCTCTGCTATTTGGTGCCTCCAAGGGGACGCTTGAACAAACGACAAAAAATTTCTACCAACGAATGTATGGAGAGCATCATAGTCGAAGTGAAAAAACCTGGTGATATTCAAACGACAATTGATAAAATATCAACTGACGCATCAGGAACAGTAAAAACTATTCAACCGTATATTATACATTGCCCAGCTGATGAAGTTAGCGGAGGACCATTTTATCTGGTTATAGACAAAGTAAGGTATGCTTTTCAAACAGCTTATAAGGCCTTTGATACACTATTCAAGTGTTATCACGCACTCCATGTGGCTTATCCAAAATCAGGCTACCACTTATATTTACTGATTCAGATATGTGTTTATAATATAAACACTAAATATGATGTGATCCCACCCTATATTCTAGATTTAATTTCTAATGCTAGATGTTAAATGATATATATCCATCATTTCTTGTAATTGCATTGTATCAAAATGCAATGTTCGATATGTGCTACTGAATACCATGATTTTAAAACTTATTTTGTTCATTTAAATTACTATCACAGCATAACAGATTATTTTAGATGTCCAACAGAAAACTGTGAGCGAGTTTATCACACAAAATCTTCTTTAAAAAAACATTTATGTACTTATCATGGTGTTCAGGACGAAAATAATCTTGCTACATCTGAGATTAAAGAGAAACAATGCATTACAGAAACGAACGTTAACCCCGGCAATACTTATGAACCTACCAACGTTTCCGAATCAACTGTACACAAAAATGACCGTAGTAAATCGAGTTCACCGCTGTCAAATTTTAAAAGCGAATTAAATAAATTAGTTCTTTCATTTTTGTCCCAGCTATACAGTATTTCTAGCTTACCTAGAACTGTGATTCAAACAATAGTTCAGTTAGTGACTAATTTATTTATATCGGAACCCATTGAAATTTTAAAGAAAACTGTGAATAGTATATCAGAAGAATGTTCGTCAATGCTGTCACTGCTCCAAAGTTCTTTTGAGAACCTAGGAACTGATTATAAGAGAATGGATTATTTCAAAAAATTACATACATATAATGAGCCAGTTCAAAAAACTGTTGGAGTTTCGGAAGACACAAAGTCAGTGCATGGTAGTGTTGAAATGACATTGAAAAATAGGTGCTCCTATATGATTCCATTGCGGGAAAGTCTCAAATCATTTCTGGAAGTACCTAATATATTAGACGCTATATTAGATTATGAAAAAAACGTTGGTCAAGACAATGTCACTTTGAGAAATTTAGTAAATGGAAAGTGTTGGCAGGATGTACGGAAAAACTTTGATAGGGAAGAAAACGTTCTACCGCTGACAATTTACTACGACGATTTTGAATCGGGGATTCCGTTAGGAAGTCATGCGGGTAATCAGAAGATTGGTGTTGTGTATGCAAGTATTTCTACAATACCACCTAAATTCAGTAGTCGACTAGAAAATATTTTGCTTGCGCTCATATTTTACACAGTAGATAAATCTTCGTTTGGCAATGAATCCACTTTTGGTCCATTAATTGAAGAACTGAAGTTCTTAGAACGGGAAGGAATCCAAGTAAATAACAGTAATAAAGAACATTCGACTGTAGTTAAATTTTGCCTTGCAAATATGTCTGGCGACAACTTAGGCCTGCACTCAATTTTAGGGTTTCACGAGAGCTTTTCTTCAAATCATTTTTGTCGATTCTGTGTTACATGCAAACACCTCACTAAAATGGACACTAAAGAGCGACCTGATAATACTCGCAAAGTGATTGATTACACAAGACATTGCCAAGACAAAGTGGGCATAAAAGAAGAATGCGTATGGCATCAGTTGAATTTTCATACCTATAAAAATCTGACATGTGACGTTATGCATGACCTGTGCGAAGGTGTACATAGATATGACATGTGTCTGATTATTAAAAAATTACTTGAAAGCAAGTATTTTTCACTGAAGACATTAAATGCTCGAATAAAATTTTTCACCTATTTACGAACTGAGAAAAATTGTCCACCATCAGTTACTAAACAACATCTAGATAATGGGCAGTTGATTTTTTCAGCTTCAGAAATGTTGTGTCTAGTTCGTAATTTCAGATTTATCGTTGGCGACTTAGTGGAGGACATCAATGATCCCACTTGGCTTCATTACTTATCCCTGTTAGATATAACAGACATACTAACTTCGCAAGTTTTTACTCCGGAGCTTCTTGTTTTTTTGAAGGATTTGATTGAAAATTATCTAGAGAATCTGCAAAGTATATTCCACTGCTCTTTGAAACCGAAACACCATTTTCTTCTCCACTATCCGAGGGTAATTGAACAGACTGGCCCTCCCATATTAATCAGCGCGTTTAAATTTGAATCGAAGCATAGAGAGTTGAAAGCAATAGCTCAGTCTGTATCTTGTAGAAAAAACTTACCTTTAACACTTGCAACAAGGCACCAGTTAAAAAGTAGTTACAGGTTAATTGCACAAAACGGTTTTGCAGACTCTATTTCGTGTGGTAAAGTAATTCGTGTTCAACATTTCCCAAGTCAGTTAAATGAAGCAGAGTACAACTGTGTCGAATTTTTTGAAATTAATGGAGTAAAGTACAGTGATAAAAATGTTCTTTTGTACAAGTACGACATTAACATTCCATTATTTTATAAGATAGACCAAGTATATTTAAACGAGACCCATCACAGTAAGGTGTCATTCTTGTGTACAGTGCTCGAAACGGTAGGATACTCTTCTCATTATATGGCATTTGTTGTGGAAATTACGACTCAATCAAGAATAGTTGGTTTAAATGATTGTGATAGTACAACACCTACTTTAATCAGGAAGTTAAATAATTGCTTTTATGTGGATTTAAGAAGTTAATACATTCCGGCTTCAGAATAAATCAATGAAACATTCCTATTGGGGCTCTCTGCCACCGGATGCATTAACCCTTGACTAAAAACATCGCCTGACGACCCGACTACAACATTGCGCGACCGGCAGCAGCGGTGAGCGGATTCGCTCTCCAGTGCGTGCCCTGCTAACTGACCGCTATGCAGTGAGCGTATCGACCGCGCAATGATGAGAGAACCAGCTCGCCGCGACCACCGGTTGCGCAATGTCGGGGCTGGGTTGTGGCATGTTTGTTTTAATACATGGTGCAAATGCATCCAATTTGTACTGAATTTAAGAAATGTACCTCAATGGTTTTAGATTTAGAGTACTGAGATCTGAATTTGGGGTTGCTGAAGACAATCTTTCCGCCCCAACCACCAGCCCCTTTGTGGAATTTGCTGTTTGTAAATATAATGATCAGGTCAAATAAGAAATTGTACCTACAGGTAAATTACTAAGCTAAGATGATCGCGTATATGTCCGATCATATAGGATTCGTCCCTTACCGTCAGTATCTAAGTGCGAGAGGGACGCATGCAAAGGTGGGCATTAACTCGTTAATCTGTTAATCGTTAATTAACGAAGTTAACAAAATGCTTAACGGATTAACTTTTAAGTTAACTCCAAAAATTGTTAACGAACTCATTAACTTCCGTTAATTCTCATTAAGTCCGTTAACCGTTAATTAAGTAGCTACTATTCGCCGTTCTTGTACTGTGCCGCCAAACCTTTTCTGACTAGGACGTCCAATCGGGTAATGAAACCCCGTGGCCGATTTCTGTGACTATGTTAATTTTGTAATCATGAGACTAAATACTTTATACATTTATATAAGCTCATATAGTAGTCATTGGTACGACTGGCAAATATGGGGCCATGGATTTTCATCCTGGCCCACTACTTTGACCAAGTTCCTAACTTCATCAAAGCCCAGTTTGAAAAGACAAATGTCGGTTAGGTACATCTCCAAAAACTAGTGCCTACGCCAATAGCAGGAATTAGGTGGCAGGTGGGCCCGGGCTGCATTATGATGAAAATGGGATATAGTTAAAATGACGAAGCCTTATAAATGAATATGACATTATGGTTATAGATATTCTTCCATAACCCTTGCCGATATTTAAACGGTGTAGGTATACTTAAAAAAAGTGCAATTTCAATAACGAGTTAACGGATTAACGATTAACGTTAACTTCCGTTAATTGTTTCGAAATGTAACGCTTTAATGTTTAACGAATTTAACTTTTTTTTAACGTATTAACGATTAACGAAGTTAACTATTTGATTAACGATGCCCACCTCTGGACGCATGCTATATGGTCGGACATTTACGCGATCATCTTAGCCCCTCAGAGACAAGTAAATTATATAGACTTCCAATATATATACGTTGTGGCGTTGCTACCTTTAAAATAATGAACCTGCTGTAGCTAGTGTCACTGTAAAGAGGTCGCCGTATCAATCATTTCGCATGACACATAAACCTCTGCTTAACACAGTCAGCTGGGCGCACGGCCGCCATTTTGCCCTTCGAGTAAAGTTCAGTCAGCAGTTTGCGTAGAGGGTTAGTTCTGCTTTATAGGCGCTGGCGTTATCATGATAATCCTAGCGGGAGGAGATCTCATACGCTCGGATAATTATTTTTGCGGCAGTCCCTCACCATGGTGGCTACCTATTAGCGCACTAATCATTGTAGTGTCTCTCTTAAAGGGCACCTTAAAGCCGGCCTCTCAAAAAAAAGGGAGTGTCGCACTTAGTTAGGTTAAGTTGTTAGGGCGTCTTAGTTAAAGGATTGAAAGAAGTCGATATCGTCTGGACTGCAGGTGTGCAAATGTTAGGAGAATATCTGTCCCGACTGTTGGTTTAATAAAGGGTTTGTTTGGTAAAGCTTGATAAGTACGTCTTGTTAACACAAGACTATTAGGATAAGAATTTAAATAATTCCCCCCTGCGGGCGGGAATTGTAGGGTTTCTGTTCCAACATTGTGTCTGCAGCACAGGTTGTAACAGAAAGACTACACACTTTTTTGTGGCAAAGGGGGTTATCGTGTTTATCGTCGAACCTTTCCATTATCGTCTGGGCTAGCAAGTTAAACATGGGCAAGAAGAAGAAGCGTTCCGTCGATCGGCTTTATTAAGGTGCGTTCCCATTAGGTAGATCAGTTAATATATACCGCGTGTATTAGTGACACAGCCTCAAACTTTACAAGCCCTTAGTATGGACCCTAATGAATATATATATATATTTATATAAATTATTAAAATTTTACGATATTCATTTTTCCTTAAAAAGCAATTCATCACGCATTGCATCTTATTTGTATATATTTTTTTTGTTTTTGACAAGAAGTGAACAACTATACAAAACACACTTCTTCTATATGTCTAGTAAGGGTACGTGATACATTGCTGCTAGAAAGAAAAAGTCAAAAGTTAATTACGCTTTAGTAGATAACACTATATACATTAACTATTTGCTTTAATGTCAGTTCATAACACTAAAATGTACTTATAGTTGCGTTTCATGGCTGTGTCAACAAAACACACTGTATACCATTTTCTTTTAGATCCACTTGGACTTCGACGTCAGACATCCTGACAGAACAATTTTTTTTTTCCTTAAATGGAATAATTTTATAGAGAAGGTAAAAGAACTGAAACCTAACTCGAAGGAAGAGACTACGACTTTGGTGGAATATATCGACGGATTAGCTGATGACGGTAGGTACTATGTTATATGGTTGAAACACAATTCCGAACCTTGGGAGGATGTCATCAAGAAATGGAAATCTGCGTACGAACTCCGTCGACAAGAAGAGTTTGAAACCGTCGCAGTGTTAATAAAAAAGTGGCCCATTTTAAATGACACAAGGAGTACAGTCTTGGTTAGTATTAGAGAGACCCCACACTATTAGGGTCTTTTAAGCGTCGGAGTCCTGCCAGCGCCCGCGCAGTGTCTTCCTAGTTTCTACTTTCAGAAACGCACAAAGAGGATGTTATGATGATGATGATGATGAGTTCCTGTTATCCCTCATTAGGGACATAGGGCTCGTAGAAGAGTTCTCCACTTGTCACGGTCTTGCGCAGCTTCTTCCAGCTCTTCTCAGCCGAGGCCACTTGAACCAGCCTCTTTTTCAACTGAGCGCCTCCATGTGGTTCGAGGACGCCCCGGCCGACTTCTGCCAGTAGATTGCCAGCGTAGGCCCTGCTTGGACAAGTGGTCATCCGATCGTCGAAGCGCGTGCCCAATCCATCGCCATTTCCGTTCCAGGATTTCTTGGCTTATCGGCTTCGGGTTCGTTATCTGCCACAGTCTCGCGTTTGACATAGTTCGTGGCCAGAATATTCCAAGAATGCGCCGCAAGCATTTGTTGACAAACACCACAAGAGGATGTTATATGGTTGAAAAAAAAAATCCGATGCTTGGGAGGATGTCATCAAGAAATGGAAATCTACGTACGAACTCCGTCGATAAGAAGAGTTTGAAACCGTCGCAGCATTAATAAAAAAGTGGCCTATTTTAAATGACACAACAGCACAGTCTTGGTTAGTATTAGAGAGACCCCACACTATTAGAGTCTTTTGAGCGTCGGCGTCCTACCAGCGCCCGCGCAGGGTCTTCCTAGTTTCTTGAGATTCAACTATTTTTTTTCTGTAGATCTACTTAGACTTCGACGTCAGACATCCTGACAACATTTTTTTTCCTTAAATTGAATAATTTTATAGAGAAGTTGCCCGCCTGGAGTAGGTACGTCATTCTGTAAACATAACATTTTAAAATTACAGTTACTAAGTAGATAAGTATAGATGTCGCGCGCTAAATGTAGGTTAGTCAGCTGGGCGCACGGCCGCCATTTTGCCCTTCGAGTGAAGGTCAGTCAGCAGTTTGCGTAGAGGGTTAGTTCTGCTTTATAGGCGCTGGCGTCATCATGGTGATACTAGCGGGGGGAGATATCATATGCTCGGATAAATATTTTTGCAGTAGTCTTTCACCATGGTGGCTACCTATTAGCGCACTAATCATTGTAGTGTCTCTCTTAAAGGGCACATTAAAGCCGGCCTCTCAAAAAAAGGGAGTGTCGCACTTAGTTGGGTTAAGTTGTAACGTTAAGTTGTTAGGGCGTCTTAGTTAAAGGATTGAAAGAAGTCCATATCGTCTGGACTGCAGGTGTTGCAAATGTTAGGAGAATATCTGTCCCGACTGTTGGTTTAATAAAGGGTTTGTTTGTTTAACAAAACTATTAAAATAAGAATTTAAATAATTCCCCCCTGCGGGCGGAAATTGTAGGGTTTATGTTCCAACATTGTGTCTGCAGCACAGGTTGTAACAGAAAGACTACACACTTTTTTTGTGGTAAAGGGGGTTATCGTGTTTATCGTCGAACCTTTCCATTATCGTCTGGGCTAGCAAGTTAAACATCGGCAAGAAGAAGCGTTCCGTCGATCGGCTTTAAGGTGCGTTCCCATTCGGTAGATCAGGTAATATATACCGCGTGTATTAGTGCCACAGCCTCAAACTTTACAAGGCCTTCTTAGTATGGGCCCTAATGAATATATATATATATATATATTATAAATTATTCAAATGGTACGATATTCATGTTTCCTTAAAAAGCAATTCATCACGCATTGTATCTTATTTGTATAATTTTTTTGTTTTTTACGTATCGCTACTTGCCTGCATCAGTTGTTATTGTAGTTGTAGGTATTACATATGGGTGGTTATTCTGATCGGATTGTTTCAGTCGCTTACTGTATCAATTGGATATTGACGCAGAATCCAAACAATTTCCACGATAATATTGACATCTTAGTATTGTCAAATAATAATCACCGTGTATAAAGCTCCATGTTCTGGTAACAGTGGCAACTTCTTCCGTCCGCCATTCCGCTGCATTGCATCACGCATTGTTTTCCGTCGTGTTTGTTTGTATTTGTGCCTTTTATACTCAATTAAAAACATGTCGACAGACTTCACCCGTGAACTCTTAGAAAAATGGGAGGTTGATATTGAAATAATCGAAAAGTTTATAGGTAAGTTTTACAAAACGTGATTAGGCCGATGACTCGCCATTTTGTTTTGCAACAAAATAGAGTGTAGTTTTAGTGGATTTGCTTCGTGAGTTCGTGCGAAGGTTTCCACGCAGTGTGGACGGCTGAGTGTTTTGCGTGGTATTCTTAAGATTTTCGGATTTCAGATAATGGGATAACAATCCAGCACTTCAAACAGTTGACAGACGACCTTTTGAGAGAGTTATGTCCAAAAATCAGCCAGCGCTTGGATTTTAAAGAAAAAAGTTAGTGACTGGTGAGTCTCGCCAGCCACACTTGTGCAGGTATTTCGCGCATCGTCCGTGTCCAGTACGGAGTCTATTTAGTTGCCGCCATTCCCTCCTTGAGGCAGAGAAGCCATATGGTTTTCATGTCGGATCATACCTAGCAGGGCAGTTACTTGGTGGGTTAGACTGCCATTCCACTTTCCAAGCTTCCTTTAAGCTGAAACCCTGCTCCTAAGTCCTGTGGTTCGAACGAAGCACATCGCTTTGGCTCCCCATGTTGTGCCTGTTAATTTGTGGAGAATGTTGTTCCGTGTTCCGAGTTTCTTACTCAGCTTTTCAAGATGAGGGCCAAAGGTTAATGAGCGATCCAAGGTAACGCCAAGGTATTTAGGCTGCGGGTTATAGGAAAGTACTTCACCATTAAAGGCTACCGTTGGTTTGTAATCCGCTTGTTTGTTATTCAAATGGAAAGTGGAAACTTCTTGTTTTACTAGCATTTGGAATAAGGCGCCATTTCTTGAAATACTCATTCAGCGAGGCCAAATCTTCGGTGAGTTGATGTTCCGACCGCTCGAAGCTCATGTCCTGGTGTGCAAGGGCGATATCATCGGCATACATGAATTTTCTGGAAGCTGCCTCGGGGAGATCGTCGGTGTAAAGGTTAAATAGTAATGGCGCTAGAGTAGATCCTTGCCTAGGGAGGCTATTATTTAAGTGTCTTAAACGGCTCCGTTTATCTCCCAGGTGGACGACAAATTCCCTGCTACGAAGCATGTTATTGATTAGACTGGTGACTTTACGGCAGGGTATACTGCTTTCATTAACTTGTACATTAATCCCTCCCTCCATACTGTGTCGTAAGCGGAACTTAGATCCACAAACGCACATAATAAACAAACGCAGTTTTTAACCGTTTTTAGTAGCCGGTCTCTATGTGTCGTGAGGGGCAACACTTGGTCGGCGCAGTTACGGCCACTTCTGAACCCTGCCTGCTCGACAGGTACATTGCGATCTATTAGGGGGCTGATCCTATTAGCTAAGAGCTTTTCCAAAAACTTGTACAAGGTGCTGAGTAAAGCAATAGGTCTGTAGCTTTTTGGATCAGCAGGTGATTTTTCAGGTTTTAAAATGGCGATTATTTTGGCATGCTTAAATGTAGGAGGCAGTTTGTTTCTTTCTAGGATGTTTGAGTAGAAAGCAGCTAGCCATTTCCGGCAGTTGGGGGCCTAATTTCTTAATAAATTCATTGTAAATGACGTTCCCTCCAGCGGCTTTTCCTAGTGATAGTTGTGTGATTGCAACGGATATTTCATCTGAAGTGAAAGCTCTAGACAGGTTGTCGTCGGCCGGTAGTTCTTGGCCAGGTTTTGGGTATAGATTTTAATGCCTCTAGTGTGTTTTCGGTCACTTTTAACTTGGGATGTTTCCACGATTCTTTTGGCTATAGTATCGGTAAGACTTTGAGAAAAGCAGGAGGTTTTTGTGCCTGATTTCCCTGTCAGTGTGTAGAGGGCCCTCCATGCTTTTCTGCTAGATAGTCCATTTTTCGACCGTAGCTATCCATTTGTCTTTGCGCTGGGAGTCCAGAGAATTCAACGATTTGTGTCCGATTTCCCGGTCTCCTGTCTGCTTGTACTCAAGGTATAATAGCCTTTCGCTTTCATCATTCCAGCACGGAATGTAAGATTTTCTAAATCCTCTTGGAACGTGCTTCTTTGCTATAGCCTTAAGTAGTCCCACAAACCTCGCATAATTTTCTTATGTCGATGTCGGGGGTATCCACCTAACTGCGGCAGCCATGTCATCCGCAAAAAAATGCCCAGTTTCCTTTTTGAAAGTTCCACCGTGGTCAAGGCATAGAGTTAACCTTCCTCTTGAATTACTAAATCTATTAAAAAACCGCATCATAATCCGTTGCGTAGTTTTAAAGATCTAAGCATACATAGGTACAGACAGACAACAGGAAGCGACTTTGTTTTATAGTAATAAGTGTATCTCTTAAAGGGCACCTTAAAGCCGGCCTCTCAAAAAAAAGGGAGTGTCGCACTTAGTTGGGTTAATTTGTAACGTTAAGTTGTTAGGGCGTCTTAGTTAAAGGATTGAAAATTGTTTGGACTGCAGGTGTGCAAATGTTATAGGAGAATATCTGTCCCGACTGTTGGTTTAATAAAGGGTTTGTTTGGTAAAGCTATGTGGTATGTCTTGTTAACACACAAGACTATTAGCATAATAATTTAAATAATTCCCCCCTGCGGGCGGGAATTGTAGGGTTTCTGTTCCAACATTGTCTGTAGCACAGGTTGTAACAGAAAGACTACACACTTTTTTTGTGGTAAAGGGGGTTATCGTGTTTATCGTCGAACCTTTCCATTATCGTCTGGGCTAGGCTGGTTTAAGGTATCAAAATCATATTTATCCATCAAGACAAATACATCAACAATCAGTACCTTGCCCAGTGTTGCTGATCTGGACTCGGATATAGATGACAACTCCGTGCTGGAAATTTTATCAGTTCGACCACCATTTCCAGAATTCGACTTAAAAACACTGCTATCAACTTCACCGACCGGAAATAGCATTCTCACCTACTATTATGAGAAGCATAAACAGCTGACCAATAAACATCGCAACAACTTGACGGATATCATATCAAGGCGCCTATTTACACGTATTGTTAACCAGGAAGTTAGCTCCGCGACTTTACCCATGTGTTTATCAACACTAAATAATGATGTATTCTCACGCCCTGTATTCTAGATTTAATTTGTCATAACTAGATGTTTTTTTTTTAATTATTTAGGTAAACAAATCTTTACTACAAAGAGTATACTTATTTTGTTAATATAATGTTTACAATATGTGTAACCCACACCGTTTATCACATATTAGATATTAGAAAATATGATTTTATATCATTCGGAGATATTCACCGTTAGTCTTAAGGACTTTTTTAAACGGTATATTTTTTCGCAGACTCGTACTATCATTTGACAGGCTCTGTGCCAGGCTTTCTGTTGTTGGGATCCATATATGTATTCGTATTGAAGCTATGTACGCTGCGGGCTCCGTCTCCCGATGCACCTGATGGTGAGAGTCAGGATGGCGAATGTGTACCTAAAGAAATATAAGAAACAAGTATACGTAAAAATTGTGCCCAAAATATACTATTTTGTACCACTTTAAAAAAAATTGTACCGCCTCGTATTTAAAGTTGTTACAAAGTGAAGGTACACCCGCTATTATTTAGTACCTAATATTCTAACCTAACCCTATTGTGTGTATGTTATATTCTAAGTATAACGTTCACAGTGTAGCAATATAGGTAATATTTTGCGTTTTAACACCAAATTTATACCTGACAGTAGAAAACCATAAATGTGTAAAACTCGCAAACTACGAATTGGATGGCTAAAGACACATTTAACATTACTTAAAAATTTAATAATGAGCAAAAACACACACTACAGACAACACAACACAATGCGTGTGTGATGCAGTGGCGGCGGAACGGGGAACTTAAAATACACGGTGATTATTTTCACAATAGTTACTGAGACGTCAATATATTATAGTGGAAATTGTTTGGATTTTGCTTCAATATTCACGTGATATGTATTTTTGAGTACAAATTTTACTGTATATTTGAGTACAAATTATTCGTTTTAATCGACACGACATGATCGCAATTTTTCGTACATGTTGTAAATGCACCCAATTTGTACTGAATTTATATAATAAGTTAAAAATGTACCTCAATGGTTTTAGAGTAGTTAGTATATTTGTCAAATGTACTGTTTAATATCAATGGACACCGCACGCTAAATGTGAAAAAAAAATAAGTTCGTTAACCCTTTGAACGCCAAGGTGACTATACTAATGTCGGTAAGTTATGTCAAAAATGTACCGAGTTACCGAAATTTGATCTGACATTTCGTCTGACGGATCGTTATAAAACCCGGCCAAAGTATGTCGTATGTAATGTGGCAGCAGAATTTTGATAAAAAAATGTTACGTATTTTGATGAATATTATGTATAAATATTCATCAAAACACGTGGCATATAGGTATATTTTTTATCAAGATTCACCTTTTTTTCATATTTTGTGTGCGGTTGTGCTCAGTACACCTGAGGAATTAAGTGATGATTTTACTAATGAGACGAATTTTTGGTTTGTTTTAGGCCAGAGGGCCTTAGGATAGATTTACACTTGAAAGTTGCTTATACTTGAAATAATTTCAGGTGAACGAATTTCACCAAAGCGATTCTTTCAAATAGCTACTTTACCGTTCAAACAATAAGGTTCAAAATCCAATAACATTTTAATAGAAATACGTTCAACAAAAAGAATTTCAACCATACCTAAGTTCTATACAAATATATATTAGTACTAAACTTAACGTAAGCAACTTACAAGTGTAAATCTGGCCAAAGGTAAAATAATGGTTTAATTTTATATCTAGTTAATTAATAGTAGGTAACATTATGTCAAAAACTCGGCGCATATTCGGTTTTGCGCATAGCACTTGAGCAGTTACGCTATGATGTTATTAAGCGAGTTGTTTCTTTTTCAATATAAGGTAAAAAAAAAAATTTGTTTAATTTTGTATCTAAGTAGTTAGGTAGTCCTACTCCCTTTTTATCCGTAATAGCCTTTTGAGTGTTGCCTATTTTTTATGAGGAGTTGTTTGTTTTTATGTAACTGTTTACTTAAAGTACATGTTTATGTGAAGACTATTTCTATTAGACATTCTAAGTAGAAGATATGATTGTTTTGGTAAGATTCGTTTAATTTTATATCTAAGTTTTTATCCATAATAGCATATTGAGTGTTGCCTAATATTTTTATGAGGTGTTTGTTTTTATGTAACTATTTACTTGAGTATATGTTTGTTTCTATTCTTAGTAGAAGATATGGTTGTTTTGGTAAGATGCGTGTGTTTCATATTGACGCAAGATATTATTAGGTGAAGCCTTTTACTTGTTCGCAGAGGTCATACACATACCTAATGTCATTTGAAGATTATGTGTGATGTTGTACAGTTTATGTACACCAACTGGTCTAGGATTGTGTTAATATTCTTAGCAGAAGAGATGCTTGTTTAGGCAAAGCTTATGTTGCATACTGAAAATTCTTATTGAGTGAAGCATACTGTTATTTGCTAAAAATGGTACTGGCTTCAAACAATAATTTTAGAAGTACAAAACACGAGCCTTGCCTCAAAGCAAGCATCTTTTCTGCTAAGAATAGAAAATCCTTCACTGAATAATGTTGTCTCTGTACGACACACACAGATCTTGCCTCAAAACAAACATTTCTTCTGCTAAAAACAGAAGAGTGTTCACTCAACAATATGTTATCTCAATATGAAACATCATATTGTTGAGTGAACACTCTTCTGTTCTTAGCAGAAGAAATGTTTGTTTTGAGGTAAGAGTTGTGAGACACATGAGTCTTACCTCGAAACAAACATCTCTTCTGCTAAGAATAGAAGAGTCTTCACTTAATAATATGTTGTCTCAGCACGACACACGCAACTCTTACCTTAAAACAAACTTCTCTTCTGTTAAGAACATAAGAGTCTTCACTCAACAATACGATATCTCAGTATGAAACTATGAGTCTTACCTTAAAACAAACTTCTCTTCTGCTAAGAACATAAGAGTCTTCACTCAACAATACGATATCTCAGTATGAAACTATGATTCTTGCCTCGAAACAATCATCTCTTCTGCTAAGAACATAAAGAGTCTTCACTCAACAATACGATGTCTCAGTATGAAACTATGAGTCTTACCTTAAAACCAACTTCTCTTCTGTTAAGAAGAGAAGAGTCTTCACTCAACAATACGATGTCTCAGTATGAAACTATGATTCTTGCCTCGACACTCTTCTGTTCTTAGCAGAAGAAATGTTTGTTTCGAGGTAAGAGTTGTGAGACACATGAGTCTTACCTCGAAACAAACATCTCTTCTGCTAAGAATAGAAGAGTCTTCACTCAATAATATGTTGTCTCAGCACGACACACGCAACTCTTACCTTAAAACAAACTTCTCTTCTGCTAAGAACATAAGAGTCTTCACTCAACAATACGATGTCTCAGTATGAAACTATGAGTCTTACCTTAAAACAAACTTCTCTTCTGTTAAGAAGAGAAGAGTTTTCACTCAACAATACGATGTCTCAGTATGAAACTATGAGTCTTATCTAAAAACAAACTTCTCTTCTGCTAAGAACATAAGAGTCTTCACTCAACAATACGATGTCTCAGTATGAAACTATGAGTCTTATCTAAAAACAAACTTCTCTTCTGCTAAGAACATAAGAGTCTTCACTCAACAATACGATGTCTCAGTATGAAACTATGAGTCTTACCTTAAAACAAACTTCTCTTCTGCTAAGAACACAAGAGTCTTCATTCAACAATAAGATGTCTCAGTATAAAACTATGATCCTTACCTCGAAACAATGATCTCTTCTGTTAAGAACATAAGAGTCTTCACTCAATAATACGATGTCTCAATAGGAAACTGTGATTCTTGCCTCGAAACAATTATCTCTTCTGTTAAGAACAGAAGAGTCTTCACTCAACAATACGATGTCTCAATATGAAACTATGATTCTTGCCTCGAAACAATCATCTCTTCTGTTAAGAACAGAAGAGTCTTCACTCAACAATACGATGTCTCAATATGAAACTATGAGTCTTACCTTAAAACCAACTTATCTTCTGTTAAGAAGAGAAGAGTCTTCACTCAACAATACGATGTCTCAGTATGAAACTATGAGTCTTATCTTAAAACAAACTTCTCTTCTGCTAAGAACATAAGAGTCTTCACTCAACAATACGATGTCTCAGTATGAAACTATGAGTCTCACCTTAAAACAAACTTCTCTTCTGCTAAGAACACAAGAGTCTTCAGTCAACAATATGATGTCTCAGTATGAAACTATGAGTCTCGCCGCGAAACAATCATCTCTTCTGTTAAGAACAGAAGAGTTTTCACTCAACAATACGATGTCTCAGTATGAAACTATTAGTCTTGCCTCGAAATAAACATCTCTTCTGCTAAGAAGAGTCGAGTCTTCACTCAATATTATGTAGTCTTAGTATTAAATTCACGAGTCTCGTCTGAAAAATATATTTCTCCAGCTAAGAATATTAAAGGCTTCGTCCAATACTAGGCAGTCTTGAATCAATAATATGTTGTCTCAGGATGAAACACACGTGTCTTTCTTCAAAACAATTATATTTGAAACTAAGACAACGCATAGTTTTGAAACAAAACAACGACATACTTGAATGCCCAAGACACAATTTATTCTTCATACAACACAAAGGTAGATTCTTGAAACAAAACTACATAATTCTTGATTCAAAACTAATGTCTTACGCGAAGACAATAAAACCAAGACAATATTTTACTCAAGTCAACGCAATAAAGTGTTCCCCATATATAAAACAATATTTGTCTTGACCAATAGAATTAGTCTTCATCTAACACAACTTTTTTTTCCGTGTAACATGTTACTTTTTAATTGTTAAAAACACATACCGAAATGTGTTGTTCCCAAACATTCCGTTTAATTTTACAGATTTTATGTAAACGTCCATGTCTTAGATATTATTACATAATTTTTATGTAATAATACACATACAAATAGAAAATTTAAAGAAAATTTGTTCGTATTTTTTTTTGTAAATTTGCTGCCTTTTTTGTGAATATTACATAAGACGTAAGTAAATTTACATAAAAAATATTTTTTCAGGAAAGTAGGTAAAACCACATATTTTTTATGCAAAATTTCCATTTTAATTTTTATGCACCTTACTGCAAATAGAATAAGAAAACTAACATGGCTTTTCAAATACCTAAGACATGTATCGGATAAGGAACTCTTAGTTTATGTTTACAAATCTCTTGTGCAATCCATAGTTCTTTATTGTCTACCTATTTGGGGGTACCCATAAAAATAAATTTTTGGTTATTGAAAGGGCTCAACGGCTAATTTTAAAAGTGCTTCTAAATAAAAAAAATTCGTTACAGCACCGCAAATGTCTACAGAGATGCAAATGTTCTTACTGTCAGACAGTTATATATTTTAAATTGCATCCTTAGGGTTCATAAAACTATTAAACCGAATGAAAATATAATTAAAAAACGTAATCCCCATTCGGTGATCTCTCAACCTACATTTTTAAAACTGCTTTTGCTAAGAAGAAATTTGGAGCTGCTTCTATCTTCCTGTATAACAGGGTAAACAGGTCTACCAAAATCTACAACAAAACTTATAATGAATGTAAAAAACTTATTACAATATGGTTAAAAACGAAAAATTACGAGGAAACCGAATCAATCTTGCATTAATCACCAATAATTTATAGCCTATCTTGTAATATTTTCATAACACATAAAACATTATTACATTATACATACACTAACACACATTCTCCCTTAACCTTATATATACTCATACATACAGTAATAGTAAAACCACATACATATAATTTCCATAGAAACTGGCGAACTTCGCCTTGCATCATGGGATATTCTTTTCCCCCAACGTTTGTGATTGCTTAGTTTAATTAGTTTATTTTATAATTTCTATGTCATAACATATTAGTTTAAATCTATTTTTACCCACATTACATCTGTGTATGAAAGAGCGAAAGCCTCCTAACACAAGTGTCATACTTAAAAGGAGGATTCGACACCACCTGTAAAACCATCTAAAAATAAATGATTTTTGATTTTTGATAACAACTCCCATGCCGTTTTGTAGTTCTTGGCGGTAAATTCAAGCGATTTTATTACAACAATGGCACCGCCCTCTAAAGAGGAGCGTAAATAGTGATATTTATTTATGTCGGGAATTGACTCGTTTAAGTGGGTCATAGCTTCGAATGTGTCACGGAACTCCAACCATTTTAAGTAGTTTCCATCAAAAGATGGGAGGGATATGGTTGGTAAACGTAAGTTACTTAGATTACACGTTCCAATATTCGACTGTGCTGTCCGTGCACCCTCGGAACTCTGGTCCTCACGATTGCAATGAGATTCAATGATCTCTTGAGTTGCCGAGATAAGAGAAATAAACTGCGTTTCCACAGAGTCCCTTTCTTGAATCTGATCATCTAAATTAGTACATGCCATTTCTATTTGTGTTTGAATCGAGTCAAATTCCGAAAATAAAGTTTGTAATCTAGTTAAACGAATATTTAATTATTTTATTTGCAATGCGTTTATGTTAGATTGATATAATTTCTGTATATTTGAAAGATAATCCTTGTATTTGGTAACACGACTTTTATAAGTCCCTCTTTGACGTACAAGTTCCTTAATCGCCTCCTCTGTCATTTTAAATTAATTGTACGTACACTACTAAATGTAATCAAGGGCAAATAAGGATATTTAATGATCAAACGAACTTACCAATTGAAGTTCGATCACAATTATGTGAACAACTTCATTCGACGCGATTTATGGTTAACATAGTGTAGTAGCACCCCCAAGCATCAGCCTTGCACGGTAATTTAGAGTCTTGTACTGGCAACATTAAAAAAGAAAAAAGAATCCCCTCCATACCCACTCACCCTGCGACGGTTTGAAACCTTCCCAACGGTCATTGCTACCTCATTTGTTTACAGCTTAATTGAATGCGATTATTTCACATTTTTCTTATGTGGGTAGGGCGAAATTGTCCACAATATAAAGGGTGGGTTGTAACAAATCGCGTCGAATGAAGTTGTTCACATAATTGTGATCGAACTTCACTTGGTAAGTTCGTTTGATCATTAATTATGTTTCACAACTTCATTCTTTGCGATTTATGGTTAACATAGTGTAGGATGTTCAGAGCCATAAATGTGAAATAATGCATATAGAGTTTAGGATAGGCAAGGGTAAGTAATACAAATATTAACATAAATTCATTTATTTATTGATATACCTTGTATATAAACTTGCAATACATTAGTATACTAGAAAATAATAATGTTTAATTAGGTACACTTCTCATATAATTTCATTAATTAATTGTTACAGCTGGTCAGCAGAAGAAAGGATGGACCGAGCGAATTGATTACGATCAACGATTATTTCCTTATGATAATATTTGGCAAATACACATATAATGACAAAAGTTTGCACTCGATGTGCGGAACACAGAGCCAACAAGGTAAACGGATCATTACAACACGGCTCGAGACACCTGATAGGACAACGAAGACTGACAGCAGTGACTGCAAGTACAGACAAACACGCCCACAAAAAGTGTTGCCCGAGTCAAGGTAGAAAAAATAGCTTAAGCGTTTAAATCACTGCCTCAATCCGCCGATGTGCCACAGCGTGCGGCATGCTACATGATCGTCTAGTCAGTCAACTATAAAACAATATATAGCCCCATTTCATCATAATATCTACATTTTGGCAAATATAGAACTCAAATATACCTATCATACAATAAAATGGATTGCATAGCTTGTAATAGAGAAATAGACAGGATGGAATCTATAAAATGTGTCGCATGCAAAGGAACTTTCCACTACAAATGTCTCAACATGACAACAGCGTACTTCAGAACTCACGAAAAAATACTGAAAGAGGCCTGGTACTGCCCTTCGTGTACTAACATAACACGAAGAAGAAATGACAATACCCCCGTTCACAAGACATACTCGAATAACATCAACGACACAAATAATTCGGTCGACGATTTATTAATTTCTGACAGCGATGTCACTGGCGATACCGATGATTTCAGTCGACATATTGAATCAAAAAATCAGAACATATCACTTCATCCGGCACAGACCACATCCTTAGCACAGACTTTAACAATAGAGAGTATAAGCAAACTTCTCGACCAGAAATTTGAGGCTAACAAAAGAGAATTTATTTTACACACCACACAGACAATACACACTGAAATTAAGAAGGCGATGGACACCTTCAGAGATGAAATATTTAAAAGTATGACCAATCTATCTACAGAACAGAAAAAGTCCCAACAACAAATATGTACCTTGGAACAAAATATTAAAGATTTAGAGAATAAACACCGAAAATTGCAGTCTGACTTAAATAATCTTGAAACAAAAATAGAATCCCTAGGAAAACTGCCTAATGAGGACACTAGCAGAAAGATAGTAGTATATGGACTGGAGGAATTTCATGATGAACCTGAATATCACCTATATGATCGTGTGTCAAACATATTGTATGAATTCTTAGGCAAAAATGTAGATTGCTACATAGAAAACCTCCAAAGAATAGGGAGTAAAAGACAACACCGACGTCCACTAATCATAGAACTCACGAATAAGAGAGTAGCAAAATACATACTACAGAACGTATATTGTTTTAGGAACTCTGGTTTATCTGTATCTTATTATTTAGACAGCAGCGCACTTAATGAACGCAAGTATCTGAGAGAGTGTCTCATAAAGGCACGAAGTGAAGGCAAACATGCAGTTATTAGAGACAACAAACTTATTATCAATGGAAAATACGTACCTAAACCGGAAACGAATGTGACGTCAGCACCATCAACAGCACACACTACACAGGATAGGGAACAGATAAACGACAAAATGTCAGCACCATCAACACCATTATTAAAACCAGACCCTATAAAACCACACACTACACAGGATAGGGAACAGATAAAGACTGATTCCTTTCGAAGATAAACATCTAACTATTTTACATCAGAACATCGCCAGCCTACCAAAGAAGAAACATGAATTAGAAGTTGCCCTAGAAAACCTGTCGGCGCAAAATGACAATATCGATATTATCTGCCTTACTGAATATTTCATAGAAGAAGGAAGTGAAGCTAACATATGTATCAACAATTTCAATCTTTCATCTAGTTATACACGACCCGAAAAAAGGGGCGGTAGTTGTATATATACCAGAAAAGGTTTAACATGTAAAGAATTAACAGATATTAAGACTATGTCACTGAAAAATATTTTCGAATGTTGTGCAATAGAAATAGTATCTTATAAACTAATTATAGTATGTGTTTATCGAACACCAAATGTCAACAATATAGATAGCTTTATGGAAAAGATGGAAACCTTATTGGAAAAAATAGGCATGCTAAAAAATAGAAAACTCGTAATTTGTGGAGATTTCAACATTGATGTACTCAAAAACACAAAAATATCACTAGACTTTCAAAATCTCCTCCTCAATTATAACTTTAAATTAGAAATAAATCAAGTAACTAGAATTGAAAGTAGCACATGTATCGACAATATTGTACATAACAAAAATGGATGTAAAAGTAAAGTTATAGATATGGGACATTCTGATCACACAGCACAAATTTTAAAAATTCCTATTAAAATAAATTACGCCTTTACGAATTGGTATGTGAATAAAAGAAACTATAGCTTACAAAATCTACAACAATTTCAAAATTGTTTACAAAGTCACTGTTTTCATGATGTGTACCAAGCTGATGATGTAAATATAGCTTATAACAATTTTATGTCTACATTTAAGAAGTATTATGACATTTGTTTTCCGTTAAAAAAATGTAGAATTAAAATAGGCAAAAGGAAAAATAAATGGCTTACGCGAGGCATAAAGAAATCATGTAAGACTAAACGAATATTACACTTAAACTGCCGTAAATCAAAATGTAATAATGATAAGCTTCATTCATCGTCATTATTTGAACTATTCTAAAATACTAAAAAAAGTTATAAACAAATCGCAGCGTATACAAAATAATGCTTACATTATCAATTCCGCTAATAAATCAAAGGCTGCCTGGCAAGTTATCAACGGAAATATGAATCTACCACCAAAATGTCATATTACAAAAATAAAATATAATAACCAAGTTTTAACATCACCAGAGGATATAGCAAATGCTTTTAATAATACGTTTATCAATATCGACGAAAAACCCCTATATACACAAAGTTGTACAAATGAACATTTTAACAAAGTGGTTACAAAATCAGTTTATCTTAACCCTACAACTCCCGCATATATACATAAAATAATAAAAAAATTGAAAAATACGAATACTGTTGGTTATGACGGTTTCTCGACAATTGTTATAAAGCACTGTGCAGAACAACTTGTGTCACCATTAAGTCACATCATAAACCTATCACTCGCCCAAGGGATTTTCCCAGATAAATTAAAGATAACAGTATTAAAACCCCTACACAAAAAAGGCGACAAAGAAACATGTAATAATTACAGACCAATTGCACTAATTCCAGTATTATCAAAGATTTTCGAACGAGTTATTTTCAATACGTTATATGGTTTTTTAGAAAAACATAGTGTTTTAACTCCAGAACAATTTGGTTTTAGAAAGAATAGGTCGACTACTTTAGCAATTCATAGCCTCCTTAGCTCTATTACCAAATGCTTAAACTCACGAAAACCCGTGCTATCAATTTTTATGGATATGTCAAAAGCTTTTGACTTTGTTTGTCACAAAAGACTGTTGACAAAGTTATACTCATACGGAATAAGAGGGTTAGCACATGACTTGATAAAATCATACCTATCTGACAGGCAACAGTACACTGAAATAACCCACATAAATGATCAAAGAATAGAAATCAAAACAATTTCTAAATCCCAAATGGTAGAATACGGTGTCCCACAAGGGAGTATACTGGGGCCGTTATTATTTATACTATATATAAATGACCTCCCGAATGCCGTACCAGAACAAATGGTGCTCTTTGCAGATGATTCCACACTTATAGTTGAAGCAAATGATATGGAAACATATGAATCACAAGCAAACAACGCTGTGAGCAATATTATAAAATGGTTTGACAATAACAATTTGAAAATAAATATAACCAAAACCAAAGCAATGCAATTCTATTTACCTCAATCACATGCAAATAAAGTCACGATAAAATATAAGAACGATGTCATAGACCAAGTTAGCGAAATTAAATTTTTAGGCGTTACAATTGATTCTCATGTTAGTTGGAAACCGCACTTAATAAATCTCTGCAAGAATGTTAGCCGATATGTGTACGTTTTAAAAAACTTAACCATGACTGTATCACAATCGACAGCACTCAATGCCTATCATGCATACGTAGCTTCAAATTTAAGATATGCAATTATACTATGGGGAAATGCTGTTGGTACACACATGTTACCCTTATTTAGAACACAGAAAAAATGTATAAGAGCTATGTGTTTCTTAAACCAAATGGAATCATGTAGACCCCACTTTGTAAGACTAGAAATATTGACCCTTACTTCTATATATATCTTTAAATCATGTATATTCGTAAAAGAAAACATCGAATTATTTAAAACAGATGCATGTACTCACCCTAGGAAAACTAAAAATACGATTAAGATCATGCCGAAACATTCACCTAAAACCAGCTTTTACCGGAACTCTTTCTTTACAATGGGTCCTAGATTATACAACCACTTGCCAAATAATCTGAAAGAACTGGAAATGCCTGCATTTAAGCAACATCTACGCAAACTTCTCATCAAGAAATGTTATTATGACCTGAATGAATTTTTTGACAGTAAATTGCAATATTGACATGTTTTATTCTAATTTAATTATTATCTATTTAATGTTTTGAATTTTTTGATTAATTTTATGCAATTGTTATTTCCTATCCTATAATGTATTGTTAATGTAAAGAACCTATTTATTATCGCATGTTAAATGACATTAGTATGGACAATTTTATTTTTAAGAATATTGTACGCCTTAATGGCAGGTTATAATGGACATAATTACTTCCTGTAACATCTGTATTACTTACATATAACCAACAATAAACAGTTTGAGTTTCAGTTTAAGTGTCTTCTTTGAAAGTGTTACCAAATCGAGACTTTCATTAGGCCATTTTCCACCAAGATAATTTAGAACTGTACTTGGGTTCCACGTCAAATCATATTTAGGTAATGTAGGTCTCAATTTGAAAACTCCTTTCATAAATCTTTTTATTCTATCATCATTTAAAGTACATCCTAATAATAATGAAATAGCAGATTTATAACTATTAACAGTTCCATATTTACCGCCATTATCAAATATATGGGTTAGAAAATTAATAATAACAGGTATTGATACTTCCATATGATTATGGCCATGAGTTCCACAGTAATCAATATAGGCTTTGATGCAAGGGCCATATTGTTTGTATGTATTATCAGATAGGGAAGATAACATTATTTCTACCGATCTGGAGGATAAGGACCTGTTTAATAACGATTCCCTGATAATCTTGCGACAATCAACGACAGAGTTTTGTGTAAATTGTGAGTCGATCTGAAAGGAGACATTAGTAAATTAGCACGGGGCATAAGATAAATTGGTTTTTGCACAAAAAGTTTAGAAAATAGAGGAAACCAGGGCTGTGTGGGCCAATTCGGAACAACGAGTATACCCTCAGCTTTTTCGTGAATAATTTTCTGTATGACCTTCAAAATTAGCGAAAAAGGTGGAAAGGCGTAAAAACTAATATTTTTCCAGGAAAAAGTGAAAGCATCGACTTTCCATGCGTCAGGATCGTTTTTCCAGGTAACGTATATGGAAAACTTGGCATTACAACGGCTAGCAAATAAATCAACCTCTGGCATACCGAATGTTTGTATTATTTTATCGAATGCATTATTATTCCATTCCCATTCAGTGTCTGAAAATTTTGTGCGAGACAATTTATCAGCTTCATAATTTTCCTTAGTATTTATGTAAGACGCAAATATTATGATTTTACGCCTTTCGCACCACTGCCAAAGGTCTCGAGTAACCTGGTTTAGGTGCGGGAATTGAACGCTGCCCATTCTGTTTATGCACGAAATAGCAGTGACGTTATCAATTCTTAAAAGAACCTCACAATCATGCATCTCATTTGCGAATGTCTTAAGAGCCAAAAATGCTGCTTTTAACTCCAATTCATTAATATGACAAGAACGTTCATTTTCCTTCCAATAACCATACGCTTTTTTATTGTCACTATATGCGCCCCAACCGGATTTTGATGCATCAGAAAAAAATTCGATCTGAAATTGATTAAATCTAAACGGGTTATATCGAGCGCGGCGGGGGCCGGTATTGCCCTGCATCGGGCTTGCCCTGCGTTCTTCGATGCAGGGGTTTGAAGTTTAAATTGTTTTTATGCGACTTGTTCTTATTGAGTATGAAGTTATTTTTATTAAACCGATTCTTAAATTGTTTGGGCGTATTTTTTAACGTATCCCCTGACTTTTGAATGGTCTGAGTAGCTTTCAATTTGTCAGATACATTGTCTCCAAAGAGAAATTCATTCCTAATCGTATCAGAAAGTGTGTCTTTGAGATCAGAGTTGATTGCAGAGAGTACAAAATACCTGCGGGTTTTTGTCTCTAAATAATGGCTGTCGCACAAAATACGACAAGCATCACATATAGACCTCAAAGCCTTTTGTGAAGATTAGTCTTGTTTGAGCAACAAATCTACAGCTTGTGCGAGAGCAGCCAGAGCGACACCCAATTGTGATTGTTTTTGCGTTATAGCATGATCTCTTTACAAGAGCATCCGGTAATGCTGCCTTGGCTTCTGGATTAAGAGTTGGAGCAATAAGCAAGTTACAGTTACTGGGCACGAGGTATTCCTGAAGCAGTTTTTTGTAAACCTTTGAGTAATATCTCCTGCCACCTACTCGCTACATCCTTATGTATGTTGTTGCCTAAAACAGTTTGTGGCTTTGGCGCATCGCCTAGCAATAGCAAAATATCATCATCAAGTTCCTGGTCTTCTTGCGACGAGGATTGTACCTGGGGCAGAGTCCCGGTTTCATCTGGAGCGGACGACGGGCCAGGGCGAGGCGAGGCTGGACGCGGCGGCTCTTGTTGCGTTGAGGTCTGGCGCGATGATTGCTGCTGCAGATCCGGCGCTCGTGTCGGCGGCGGCGAGGCGGTGCGAGGCGGCGACTCCACGTGGTCACGCAACAATGAGTTTCGCTCATCAGACTCGTCAATCACGTCGTCTAAAAATATTTTTTTCAGTATTATGTCTTGTCTAGCATAACATTGCCAGCTGCTACATTAAGGACAAGCCAAAATAAGAAAACAGTGACAGTAAGTGCCCGAAATTAGCAAATACGCATCACTTTTTACCGACTTCCATAAGGAAGGAGGTACTCAATTCGATCCGTGTATATATGTTTGTTCCACTGTAACTTTGTCAAATGTCGACCGATTTCGATGATTCTTTTATTGGTGGTTGGAGCATATGTCAGGGGTGGTCAAGATCTGATCGTGGAAACCATGAGAAATCAGCGAAATTCATCAAATATACGCACACAAAGACACTTGCACCCACACACACACGTGTAGCAATATCACTAAATGATCAAAATGAATGTAAAATTGAGGCCGAGTGAATGAATTCGAGGCGAGCGAATGAGTGGCTGATGGAAAGAGAGAGAGAGAATGATTAGTAAGTAGTACGTGACGTGCGAGTAGGAAATAGACAGGAATAAAATACGAATGCAGAATGAGTACGTAACAGCTACGATTGTCAATCGTCGATTGAATTGAACACAATACGAGGTGTTGGTGTAATTTATTTTGACCATTGAGGTACAAGAGGAGACATCCAGTACTGAAAGTTTGCGCATGTCAACATATGCCAAGGCGCATATGTTTGTTTAGTCTGTGAAGGGTGCTCATGGCGGTCACATCAGAGCAATTTGAAACTTTGGCTTGGTAAAAATGCCTTCTTGAGCACTTCGCTATTGCTCAAACAGTTCCAAAAAAGATAATAAAGGCTCAGGAATAACTTTTCACAATTAAGTTTACGAATATTTTTGAAAACATGTATAATTTGATTTATTCAATTTTGTTTACTAATTTTAAGATACGCGCCATAATGGCTGCCACTCTGTCCAAGATTAAAAGTTGTAGAAGTGACATTTTCATAACACAATTATGACTTAGTACCTAACTAGATGTCGGGCTTGATAATTCATAATTCATCATTAAACTAAACAAATATACATATTTTATCAAATACAGACATATATTATGGTACCATTAAATATAGTATTTTAGCGCCAAAACAGTACAATGATTTTCAAACAGAAGTTATATGTTTTTTTTATTTTTTTTTTGAATTGGCAGTGGAAATGCTTGTTCAATAGTCAGCTCTCATGTGCTGCTCATTTAATTCCTAGACCAATTATTTTATAATAATTAAAGCTACGGGTCAATTTGTCACAACAACTTCATTGAAAGTAAATGACATAAATTCTTGTTGCCTTTTTGCATGGTATCCCTCATTTCCTATAAAATTAATGGCTATAACTACACATACACTAAATTCATTTGCTATATTCATTCACCAGCTATAAATTCAAATTCTATATTAGTTGTGTAACTAGACGCTTACAATGAACGCCTTTCCTTTACCGAATGCTAAACAAAGATCGGTAATTTTACCTTAAGTATTTCATTAAAAACTAATCAAAGTTATGTACACAATTAAATAAACGCTTTACAAATTACGACGCAAAATCTATTAATAATCACAAAAATGGCCGGCGCCGGCGCGGCTACAACATATTTCAATAAGAGCCTATGTCGTGAGAGCATAATAAATTGCGACCGTAAACGTAAGCGCGCGCGGAGTAGTTTCGTTTGGAGTGATGCATGCGATATAGGCAATGGTTGCGATGCGGAGGATTTTTGCGATATAGGTGATGCAGGCGATGTTATTTTTAGTTATAAATAGCCGGGCGCGCGGAGCGGACGCATGATTATTGTTTCGACTGTCTGTGTCTCTGGTTCTATAGATTATTTTTGGTGGGTTTCTCGTCATTTTTGTTTGAGATTCCGTTGTTATGTGGAAATGTTCCGCATAGTGAGGGAATCTTCTTTACTTTCAATTTAATTATTATTTTACGGGGTTAAAATTTATTGTTATTTATTTTTAGAGAGCCAGATCACATTCCAGGCATACAGTTTAGCCTGACGAGATACATTTAACCTAGCGGTTGGTAAGCAAATTTATCTCGGTGTCTATTAGTTTACCAAGTTATATGGAGGACTTGGCACCAGCTTTTATATCAACATAAGCGGTGAACTTACTCCTAGCGTCTCTCAATGTCCAGCTGGCAACGTAATCATGGCCTATTCTGTTCAATTCAGACCTTGGCAAAGGAGTGTATACTCCGCTTGATGAAATTGTCCAGTATTTGGGAGCCGGTCTTTATTATGTATATTTATATAATCCATTATATGCTAGGGCGTTTCATATCACAGATCCCTTTAGACTTCGGTCAGTTGTGATATGACACAATACACAGGCTTTAGGTTGATTTTCTCAAGCTAGCCACTTGAACGTTCTAGTAGGGAACTGTTTAGGTATATAGGTAAAAGTAGGGCCTCACTACATAACACTATGGTAAATACCTCACGGTTGAGGTTTACATACACTAGAGTAGGAATTAGAGCTATATGGGGATGTAAGTAGATTAGGATTAAAGTCATGTGTAGGATTAGGACGTTAGGAAAGAGGGTTTAAGGATCTAGGTTTAGGTATTAGGTATTCACGCGATTATTGGTGTATTGTGTAATAAATAAGAGGTATCTAATAATTTCTTTAAATAGGTACTAAAAATACTGGGTTTCATAGATTTTTATAGGTATAATGTATTGTAAAGGTCCAATTCTTCCAATCATGATTAGGATAGCAGGGCTGGTTCAGAAAGATGGAACTAACTCTGAAAGTAGCAGGCGGAGCAGTCTACAAGTTTTATTTTCCAATATCATGAGTGAAAGAATACTCATTGCTGGGAAAGAGTAGAGATATACTTTTGTAAATGGTTAGGAAACATTGGGAAGTGTTTAGGGTAGAGGGAACTGGTAGTTAAAGATGCTTCTCATCTAAAGATTTATTAATGAATTTATTTTCATTAGTATGGATTTATATTCATTAATATGTCTAGTTCTGGTATAGAATAGGTTCAGTCTCCATCTTGGCGTGTTAACAGCATTGTATGAGATATGAAAGACATACCATACAACAGTCAAAATTATTCCTTTTTAGCTGTAGCTTAAAATTGGGTATCAACGATTCTATTTTCTACTGCATATTTATGGTAGCAGGATGATTTTGACTTAGGGGAAAAAAGTAAGGCTTTCAAGGGTATTTGCCGCCCATTGGAAACCTCCAGCTGTTAATAACGTAACCTGAACACGTAGACCTTGTTGGAGATAAATTACCAATAATAATATTATTATTATGTATTTAAAATCTAAATATTGAGTAGGTAAAATGTTAGGAAAGCTATTGTAAATGTATGGAAATTTAGTGGAAATAATTCTACTTGGTAGAAAAATACGTGGTAGATTTGGTAGGAAAAATTAGTAGGTATTTTAGGGTCTTAGGTCAAATAGTGAAGAGTTCAAGTCTGATTCGTTTCGCATAAAAGAGTCGGGGTTATTCGGTACACAACGTAGGTTATCACTAGACGATCACATGGCCAAATTAATTTATTCTCACGGGTCTTTTATTTAAACTATGGGGAATATAATGTTAGACGGGGTAGAGACGGGGGGAGCTACAGTTGCTTGTTATAATGTTCATTTACTATAAATGTAAAATAGTCTAAACTCATTATATATAAATTTTATATTCTATAATTATCTTTTACTCTTATATTCACCTGTTATAAATTCAAATTCTACAATAGTTGCTTGCTATAATGTTAATTTGTTATAAATGTTAAATAGTCTAAACTCATTATATATAAATTTCATATTCTATAATTATCTTTTACTCTAATATTCACCTGTTATAAATTCAAATTCTATAATAATTGCTTGCTATAATGTTAATTTGTTTTAAATGTTAGATAGTCTAAACTTCGCGGGGGGTACCGTCGACACGCTGGCGCGTCATCAGACTGTCAAATGTGTACACGTCTGTTAAATAGGCGCTGTTAAAGTTTGGATAGGTTAGGGTTCACTTGCTGTACGGGTCCTTAATCCCGTACTGTCAAGATGTCAATTATATGTCAAAGGATGGAGGATTAGATGTCACAATGTCAAAATAACTAACATACGTTTGATGTTAATGAGCGTCTTTAATGCACTGACTTGTCATTCAATAAATTAGGTTACACGCGTTTACTCTGTCGCGTCAACATAATTTTTAAATAAAATAATTCATACTTCATACTAAATGCTATGCGATGTACGCTGCTAGCTCGTACATACTGCCACTTATAAAGCAAAAGACATAAAAAGCAAATGTAAAGAATGAATTACACAATAATATGTAAATTAAGTATCAATAAGTATGTAAATGTATAAAAGTCATGTAAAAAAGTCATATAACATATAATAAAGTACTATTCTACACATAAGTCCTTAAAACTGATTTTTCTTCGCGGTTGTGGCGTCAGAGGGGTGTTTGTAACACCCGTAGGTGTAGGTTGTTGCTGCATTGGTGCTCTCGTCATCCTCCCAGCGCCGGCCGGAGCTGCCGATGATATTACTTCTTGCAGTGGAGTGTCTGGCTTACTCGTACTAAGGTTAAACACCCATCTTCGTCTCAGTTTGCATACAACAAGTGTCATTATAGCGAATGAAATAATACCCAATATGACGTAGATCACGATGTAATGTGTGTTATCGTTTCTCGTGAATTGTTCCAGGTTTTGTTCTTTCGTAGCCTTTATCTTCTCGCTTATTTCGGTAAACTCGGAGGTATGGTCTTCTGTCAAAATAGTTACGTCCTTAGGTAACGGCGTTTTTATTACGTAATTAATCGGTGATATTCTTGGCGTTTCCATGTATGAGCCTTGTACAACGATCTGACTCTTGTAGTCATGTTGCGAATGTATAACGAACGATCTTCCCCTGATGGCACACCCTGCTGGTACCACGACCAGACCAGTTCCCATAAGTGTTTGAGTCGATACGCTATTCGCGCATATCACACGTATAGGATGCTCATTGCAATATGTAAATAGCCATGTGTCTCGTGAGTGTAACTTGATCCACCTATCGGCGCATTCCCTTGCGGTCGCTTGGCAATAAGGTTTGTTATTGTTTCTTATAATTAATTGCATATCACAGATAGATTCACCGACTTTCATTGTGTATACAGGATGATTAAGTGGACACAACATTTTATCATTTGTGTGAGCTATGCAACCCAGTATGTCAAATTCTGTCATTGGAATAGCGGTATCCTTTTTAACGTTAATCGCTATGTACTTGGTGTCCGTTGATGTGTAGATCGTATTATTTCCGTTTCTGCGTGGAATGTCAATGATTTGATCTAACTCGAATTGATCACGGTTTAGCAAGGGCAAACGTATTTCCATTATTAAGGATCTTTGTGTCACTTTTGCCTGAATGCGTAGTAATCCGTATAAATCTGCCACATTGTCAACTGGTATAGTGAGATCACTCTGTAGATGTCCCGATATGAAATGCAATTGCTGTTCTATTTGTTCTGGAGGTAATAAGTGTACGTTGAGCCTTCCGTGGTAAATGTCAGTGACCGTGTCAACTAATGTGTCTTGAATTCTTCTCAGGCTGGAGATGAAAACGTCGGCTGCAACCATAGATGAAAGCATTGAAAACGAGTTTAATATGTGAAAACTCGTATTTTGTGCTTGGTTTATATCTTCTCGCAAGTTGTTGATAGTTTTAGATATTGCAGCAAACTGATGTTTCATAATAAATTCATTTCTTTTGAGAATGTTATTATGTGCTTCTAGTATAGATGTATTATTTTTGTACAAGTTGAATAAGTGATCTTCTCGTTTTTGAATAGTGTCAATATCTTTCTCATATTTTTCGGCGAATCGGTCATCTAACACGCCGAATAACGTGTTAGCTAAATAGCCAACTCCGTTAATTAGGCCTCTGCGTTGTCGGTTATGTGGGATTGTCAGCAAATTGTTGTAATGGCGAAGTTCATTGAGCTCGTGTTCGAATTGCGCAATTACTGGGGCACATGTATAGTCATTACCGCATTTATTTTTTATTAAGGACGTATAGTTTTCGATTGCGCCAATGTTTTCCCAATATGTGGTCATATTATAATATACCACCATCTTCCATTCGTCCTGCATGATCCTTATATCCGATATCTTGTCAAAATATAACGTATTGTTGTTTTGTATCATGTCAATGCTCAGTGTTTGTTGCGTCGTCGGTAATACACATGTCAGAAGGAGTAGTAGCATAGATGTCATAAAACTTTGTTTATTTTTGCGAAGCCGTTTGTTACCCTTTAGTGGCTCCGAGTCAGGTTGCGAGTGGGCTTCTTTGGTGTCAATTGATTCCGTATTTTGAACTGGCAGTGGAGCTAATTTTATCACGGGGCGTTGCATTTCTTTTCCCTTCGTTTTTAGGGTTACAACACGGACATGTCCGTCCTTGCCGGGATGTACTTCCGTCACTCGTCCCATTGCCCACTTAGCGGGAGGTAGGTTGTCCTCTTTAATGAGAACTATGTCATTCTTCTCTACGTTTTTCGTGGGTTTTTGCCACTTGTGCCTTTGCTGCAAATGATGTAAGTATTCGGATGCCCATTTCTTCCAAAAACTTTGAAGCATCTTCTCTGTCAGTTGCCATCTTGTTTTTCCGCATGTTGTATCGTTCCCACTTGTAGGTAGCGACAGTATTGGAGATCCAACCAGAAAATGTCCGGGTGACAAGTATTCAGTTTCCGGGTCATCTGTCAGAGTGTATAGTGGCCTAGAGTTTAGGCACGCTTCTATTTGTGTCAATAACGTCGTAAACTCTTCATATGTCAGTTTTTGGTCTCCCAAAACGCGCTTAAGGTGATGCTTCGTCGCTTTAACCGCAGCTTCCCAAAGGCCTCCCCCACTCGGATAGGAGGGAGGGTTGAAGTGCCAGGTGACCCCCATCTCCGCAATGTCATCCAAAAAATCTTGATTTATGACCTGAAGGATCTCTTTTCTTTCTTCTTTTAATACCCGTGAGGCTCCAATGAAATTTGTTCCTTGGTCGCTATAAACATGTAGTGGTACTCCTCTTCTGGCACACATTCTCTTGAACGCAGCGAGGAATGTTGGCGTGCTCAGATCGGATGCAAGCTCGAGATGAATTGCCTTTGTGGCGAAGCACACAAAGACTGCAATGTATCCACGTGTTGTTCGTATTCCTCTCCCTTTATTGGCCTTCAGTTCAACTTGTCCCGTAAAATCAACCCCTGTATGTGTAAAGGGCCGGGACGGGGTCACTCGTGGTTTCGGTAAGTCTCCCATCAGCTGTTTTTTGGTGTTAGAGTTAAATCGAATGCATTTCACACAGCGACTCACATGTTTCTTAACACTGGATGTTCCTCCTAACACCCAGAATCGTTGTCTCAGAGCGACTAAGGTCAGTGATGCAGTGCCATGAAGTGTTCGCAGATGAGCTTGACTTATGCTCAAATCGGTCAATCTTGAGTGTTTTGGCAAGATGATAGGATGCTTGGCGTTCTCTGTCAAATGTGCATGTTGAAGTCGTCCGCCGACTCTCAAAACTCCTTCTTTATCTAAATAAGGGCGTAAGTTGAGCAAGTTACTTTTGCTGGAGACAGTTCCCCTTTCCTTAATGTCATTGATGTCCTTGGCGAATTCTTGCCTTTGCACTGTCTTTGCAATAATATTGTATGCATGTTCTATTTCGTATGTTGTCAAGTAATTAGTAGTCATTGGCCTTTTATGCGCAATGCCTAGCGTGTCATGTTCGCCTTTTGCTGGGCGCGCATACGTCATAGTGCGATGACGAAGGTTTGTTATGAAACGTGAGACATAACAAGTTATTCGCACGATTCGGGATAGTGAGCTATATTTATCCAGTAAATCTTCTATGATCGAGGATGATGTGAGAACAGCGCATGTTTTCGACTGTAATTTGACCTCACATTCGGGCACGGTAACATTGTCATTGTTTTCAGGAATGTCATTTTTAATGAAGTCAGGGCCGTCCCACCATAGCGAATGAGATATTAATTGAGGGGTAGATATTCCTCGAGTGGCGCAGTCAGCGGCGTTCTTCTGTGAGGTAACATGCCTCCAACACTTGGATGGCATAATGGCAAGTATCTCCGTTATGCGGTTTGCTACGAAGGTTTTCCATCGAGTTGGGTTTCCTTGTAACCAACCCAAAACGACTAATGAGTCAGTCCACCCGTAGACGGTGACGTTGTCATGTGGCAATGTTTTAAGTACCTTTGCCATAAACTTTGCAAGTAGAGCGGCGCCAGAAAGTTCCAATCGTGGCAAAGTTAGAGTTTTCTTTTTTGGAGCTACTTTGGTTTTTGCAGCGATCATTCTTGTCGTAATTTCTCCCTTGTCATTTATAGATTTAAGGTATATGACACACGCATATACTCTCTCAGAGGCATCGCAGAATCCGTGTGCTTCTATGTGTTTCGTGGTGTTTCCAATCCAGCGGGGAATATTCACTTTGTCAATGTTATGTAAGTCATCTCGCACTTTCTCCCATTCTTGTTGGATGAATTGAGGTACTTCTTGGTCCCACTCAATCCCTTCTAACCAAACTTGTTGAAATAATAATTTGGCTCTGATTGTGACAGGCGACAGCCATCCGAGAGGGTCAAATATTTTGGATATTTCAGATAGCAATATCCGCTTAGTACATTTATTATTTTTCCGTGGTGTGTCAGCGTAATGAAACATAAATGTATCGGTAACTGGACTCCATTGTAATCCGAGTGCCTTTGTAGAAGTTACGTTTTTAATGTCAATTGTGGTTTTATTTATTTGCTCTGGTGATAACTGTGATAATAATTCTGGCTTGTTGCTTGCCCATTTTCGAAGGTTGATCCCCGCGCCGCGGAGCATGTCAATTAGCTGCTGCTGCGTCTCTCGCGCTTGTTCAATGGTATTGCAACCGCTTAACAAGTCGTCAACGTAGAAATCCTTTTGTAAGACTTTGGCAGCCAAAGGATATTTGTCAGCGTCGTCCATGGCCAGTTGAGCCATGGTCCTCATTGCAAGGAATGGGCTTGCTTTCATTCCATAAGTTAACGTACAAAGTTGGTATTCTTTTAGAAGATCTTGTGGGTGATTTCTCCACAGAATCTTTTGCAGATGTTGCTGGTCTTCCTGGATAAGAATGCACCTGTACATTTTTTCGCAGTCTGCAGAGTACACTATCTCATAGGTTCTCCATCTCAGTAAGAGATCTTGGATATCCTGTTGCAATTTGCTTCCACATTCCATCAAGTCATTCAAGCTGTATCCTGAGGTGTTGGGGGATGAAGCGTTGAAGACAATACGTAATTTTGTTGTGGTTGAGTCAGGTTTATGGACCCCGTGAAAAGGCAAAAAAGACGAAGGATCCTGTCTAGTTTCGCATTCCTTCATATGTCCCAGTTCCTGGTACTCTTCTAGGAATTTCTGGTAGCTGTCACGTAGTTTGTCATTTTTTGTCAAGCGTTCTTCCAACTGATTAAACTGTGCTACAGCCTTCGCTTTCGACTGACCTAATTTCTCTTCAAAACCTTCCTTCATAGGCAATCGAACTTCGTATCTTCCGTCAGGTGTCCGTCTTGTAGTAGCGGTGTACAGTTGTTCGCAAAATTGTTCCTGTTGCGTTGCAGTATTGTCATCGTTGCTGATCTCTTCCATCTCCCAGTAGTTAGCAATATCTTGTATGTTGTTGAGAACTACGTTGCAGTTCAGAGTAACGTTAACATTACCCGACAAAATCCACCCGATCTGCGTCTGTTGAGCGACCGGTTGGTGATCATTACCTCGAATGAGTCCACTCATTATTATGTCAGAATAAACCTTTGCATCCAACAAAATATCAATCGGTTTCGATATGTTGTAATCTGGGTCGGCAAGCTGAATATGCTGGATATGGGGATAGTTTTCCTTTTCGAACGTGTTGTTAGGCAGGTTGTTGATCAATTTAGGCATAATTAGCGCTTGTGTGGAAAATGTGTAGTCATTATGAATGGATTGGCAGCTTAATTCAATTTTTCCTTTGCTTTTCTTCGTATTTATTCCCACTCCGGTTACAGATGCATTTAGGTGCTGTCGGGGCAGCCCTAAGCGCTGTGCAGCATTCTCAGTAATGAGTGAAATCTGTGAACCTTGATCCAATAATGCTCTTAATGTCACATGCGAGTTGTCATTTGCCCGTACACGTATTAGTACGGTTGTCAATAAAATTTCTCCATTGTTATTTATAACGTTATTAGTCGACGATTCTCGGTGGATATGCTGACGCGGTTGTTGTTTAGCTGCAAACGTCGGCGTCGGCTTCGATTCTCGTGTTGCGGGTTCATTCACCGCGTCATGTAGTAATGTATTATGCCTTTCATGGCAAATTTTGCATGTTTTCGTAGAATTACATACATTACGTTCGTGTACATAAAGACAGTTTTTGCACATCCCATGCTTGGAAACTGTTTTCAACCTTATGTCCGGTGTCATAGTTTCAAACTTCTTGCATTGGTATAACGCGTGATTGAAATTGCACAATACACAAAGTGCATTGCTATTGTAGGTAATGGAACTCGGCTTGTTATACGAGTAATTGTTATATGATGTTCTTTTTGGCGCTGATTGATAGTTAGCCTTGAATGTCTGTTGTTTGGGTCCTGATGACCCTGCAGTCTCCCGATCTTTCTTGTTTACAGGCTCCAGAGCTGTGAATTTGGCCTCTAAAAATGCTGTGAACTCCTCCAACTTTGCCAGTTCTCGTGGTGCTTTACGAGACTCCTTGTAGTCGCTTAATGTCAATGGATCTAGTTTTTTAGTCAAAAGATGGACGAGAAGTGGATCCCAGCTGGTTGTGTCAATGCCAAGATTATGTATAGCATGAACGCATTCCATGGTAGTGTCATGTAGTTTCTTGATGTCATTTGAAGATTGCTTATGCATGGTCGGTTGGTTTAAAAATATTTCTACTTGCCTAGAAAATAGCAACTGGTTGTTGTTGTACCGGTGGCACAGAAGATCCCAGGCGGTTAGGTAGTTTTCAGCGGTTACTTGCAGATGTTGAATGAGTCGTTGAGCCTCCCCTCGCAGTTTTCCCTTCAAATGCTGCATTTTCTGTGCATTCGATAATACAGGGTTGTCATGAATTGCCGATTTATATAAGTCAAGAAAAGTAGGCCATTGAGAGTAATCCCCATAAAACGTAGGAATTTCCATTTGCGGGGTAGACTGGTAAAGATGCATTGTAGTAGATATTTTTCGGTTTAACGCCTTTTTTGTCAATCGATACTCTTCTTCTCGTATACAGAATATCTGTCTTCGTACTCCTTATCTGTACCCAATAAAATGTTGTCAATTTTTAAATGCAAGGTGTCAATCTGAATCCAACGCGTTTGCAAATTACGAAGTTCATCCTCCATTTCCCATTTTTCGGTTATCTTGTCAACGTCAATATAGTTCAACACTCTCTCGAAAGCTCTAAAGTTGGCTTTCTGTTCATTATAAAGCTCGTCAAGTTTGCTGTCCCTAGCCGTAGGCTTCAATTCTGGTAATCTATAAGTAGTAATCATCGTCTTAATTTTTTCCGTGAGTATTTGCATTTGACGAAACACATCGTTCTCAAAATACTCTCCCGTCTTGTCAGGAGCACTCCCAAGCTTCACGTTATTTATTTCGAATTCTTCCCACAAAGTAGACAAAGCCTGGATGCGTGTCCGCAGGTATTCTTCAGTTTTTCTGGCGTCAGAATCTTTCTTGAAATTAGTTTCTATTCTCCTAATGGATTCAGCGATCTCCCTCTGCTTCTCCACTATACGATCGTATTCTTCCATGATTCCCAATGTTTTCAACACGATTTGTCAAAATATTATGTCACAATAATATGTCAAATTGTCAATATGTCAAATTGTCAATAGCAGTAAACAAAATTCCAATGGCTTGATAATCTATAGCTTACTGGTGCTTTAGTATTCACAAGAGAGTCCGGTGCGTAGATGCGTGTCCTCAACTTAGCTGGTGAGACCCGCTTGTGGGAGGCCAGCCAAGCCGGTACGCGAACCACACTCAACACTCACTGAACACTAATAAAAAGTTCGAAGGACCAAATGTACGGGTCCTTAATCCCGTACTGTCAAGATGTCAATTATATGTCAAAGGATGGAGGATTAGATGTCACAATGTCAAAATAACTAACATACGTTTGATGTTAATGAGCGTCTTTAATGCACTGACTTGTCATTCAATAAATTAGGTTACACGCGTTTACTCTGTCGCGTCAACATAATTTTTAAATAAAATAATTCATACTTCATACTAAATGCTATGCGATGTACGCTGCTAGCTCGTACACTTGCTCAGAGCAGAATAGGCACCCCGCGTGAGCGGGGTGCCGTCGACACGCTGGCGCGTCATCTGACTTTCAAATGTGTACACATCTGTTTAATAGGTACTGTTAAAGTTCGGTTAGGTTAGGGTTCACTTGCATCCCTCAGTGCGGAATAGGCACCCCGCGTGAGCGGGGTGCCGTCGACACGCTGGCGCGTCATCTGACTTTTAAATGTGTACACATCTTTTTAATAGGTACTGTTAAAGTTCGGTTAGGTTAGGGTTCACTTGCATCCCTCAGAGCGGAATAGGCACCCCGCGTGAGCGGGGTGCCGTCGACACGCTGGCGCGTCACCTGATTTCAAATGTGTACACATCTGTTAAATAGGTACTGTTACGGTTCGGTTAGGTTAGGGTTCACTTGCATCCCTCAGAGCGGAATAGGCACCCCGCGTGAGCGGGGTGCCGTCGACACGCTGGCGCGTCATCTGACTTTCAAATGTGTACACATCTGTTTAATAGGTACTGTTAACGTTCGGTTAGGTTAGGGTTCACTTGCATCCCTCAGAGCGGAATAGGCACCCCGCGTGAGCGGGGTGCCGTCGACACGCTGGCGCGTCATCTGACTTTCAAATGTGTACACATCTGTTAAATAGGTACTGTTACGGTTCGGTTAGGTTAGGGTTCACTTGCATCGCTCAGAGCGGAATAGGCACCCCGCGTGAGCGGGGTGCCGTCGACACGCTGGCGCGTCATCTGACTTTCAAATGTGTACACATCTGTTTAATAGGTACTGTTAAAGTTCGGTTAGGTTAGGGTTCACTTGCATCCCTCAGAGCGGAATAGGCACCCCGCGTGAGCGGGGTGCCGTCGACACGCTGGCGCGTCATCTGACTTTCAAATGTGTACACATCTGTTTAATAGGTACTGTTAAAGTTCGGTTAGGTTAGGGTTCACTTGCATCCCTCAGAGCGGAATAGGCACCCCGCGTGAGCGGGGTGCCGTCGACACGCTGGCGCGTCATCTGACTTTCAAATGTGTACACATCTGTTTAATAGGTACTGTTAAAGTTCGGTTAGGTTAGGGTTCACTTGCATCCCTCAGAGCGGAATAGGCACCCCGCGTGAGCGGGGTGCCGTCGACACGCTGGCGCGTCATCTGACTTTCAAATGTGTACACATCTGTTTAATAGGTACTGTTAAAGTTCGGTTAGGTTAGGGTTCACTTGCATCCCTCAGAGCGGAATAGGCACCCCGCGTGAGCGGGGTGCCGTCGACACGCTGGCGCGTCATCTGACTTTCAAATGTGTACACATCTGTTTAATAGGTACTGTTAAAGTTCGGTTAGGTTAGGGTTCACTTGCATCCCTCAGAGCGGAATAGGCACCCCGCTCGACACGCTGGCGCGTCACCTGATTTCAAATGTGTACACATCTGTTAAATAGGTACTGTTTCGGTTCGGTTAGGTTAGGGTTCACTTGCATCCCTCAGAGCGGAATAGGCACCCCGCGTGAGCGGGGTGCCGTCGACACACTGGCGCGTCATCTGACTTTCAAATGTGTACACATCTGTTAAATAGGTACTGTTACGGTTCGGTTAGGTTAGGGTTCACTTGCATCGCTCAGAGCAGAATAGGCACCCCGCGTGAGCGGGGTGCCATCGACGGGTTGGCGCGTCATCAGACTTTAAAATTTGACACGTCTGTTAAATAGGACTAATAATCATTATAACTTGTAACTGTTCTACCTATATTACCTATATAATTTGATATGATACTATTGTAATTTCTTGTGTTTTTATTTTTAATTTTGTTATATTCCGTATGTGTATCGTTATTCCTTGTGTTTTTTTTCTTTGTATTTTGTGTGTGTATTTGTAGCAATCAAATAAAGGCTTTATCTATCTATCTATTATATTGAGGTCGAACAAATATCAATTATAGACAATAAACAATATATCAACTGACTTTCTAGATTCTGAATGTTATATACAATGATGATTATAGACAATGAATGATATATCAACTGAGTTTCTAGATTTTGAATGTTATATACAATGATGATTATAGACAATAAATAATATATCAACCGATTTTCTAGATTTTGAATGTTATACAGAATGATGATTATAGGCAATGAATAATATATCAACAGTATTTCTAGATTTTGAATCTTATATTTATTGGGTTTAAAAGATTTTGGAATTATACCATTTGAATGTTATACAAAATGACATTTATAGTAAATGAATCATTATACTAAATAATTTTATAGAATTCGTAGTTATAGATCATGATTTTATAACTATTGATTTTATAGGAAATAAGGTAGACCCTTTTTGCATATTAAGATTTTATTATCAAATATGTCAAAAATGGCCGCCATTTTGTTTTTTATTTAATTCAGTCCGATTGCTCTTAAAATTTGACAAAAATGGTCGCCATATTGTTTTTTTAATTTAGTCCGATCGCGCTTAAAATCGATAGCTGAGCATCCGCAGGGACCTTAATAAAGATCTTATTATCAAATTTGACAATAATGGCCGCCATTTGTTTTTTATTTAATTCAGTCCGATTGCTCTTAAAATCGATATCTGAGCATCCGCGAGGTCACTTAGAATTAATATGATGTCACTCGGATTCTCAGATATAGATTTTGAACGTAATCGGGTTGTAAATAAACAAAATCAATATGGCCGCTAGTTTTTCAAATCTGACATCAGATTCGTCCTAAGTGGTCTCTCGAACGCTCAGCCCAGATTCCCAGATATTGATTTTGAACGTAATCGGATTGAAAATAAACAAAATCAATATGGATGCCACTTTTATCAAATCCGACGTTAGTTTCGTCCTAAGTGTCCTCTCGGACGCTCAGATATCGATTTTGAACGTATTCGGATTGAAAATTGACAAAACCAAAATGGCCGCAATTTTTATCAAATCTGACGTTAGATCCATCCTAAGTGGCCTCTCGAACGCTCAGATATCGATTTTTAACGAAATCGGGTATTAAAAAAAAAAAACAATATGGCCGCCACTTTTTATATTTCACATCAGATTCGTCCTAAGTGGTCTCTCGAACGCCCAGATATTAATTTTGAACGTAATCGGATTGAAACTAAACAAATCAATATAGCAGCCACTTTTTCAAATTCGACGATTTTTAACGTAACCGGGTAAATGAACAAAATTAAAAATATGGCCGTCACTTGTTTTAATCTTATGTCGAATTCATATTAAATACCTTCAGATAGCAATTTATTACAAAAATCAAGAGATATTGAAAAAACTAAATTAGTTAATTTTAACGTACGTGTACGACGATCGTCTCGAGTGATTTAGAATTGCGAATTTTGGCCGGTAAACTAACATATGTGCCGGCCCTCAATGGGTTGTATTTATTTATGTTTATTTCCAGATGGCTAATTGAATCAATAGTCCAGCCTGATTCTGAAAGTTCAAACTCTGAGCACTTTGTTATAAGGTTGTCAATATGACTGGAATATAACGACAAAATGTCAGTATTTTGAAAAACGGGAAAGTATTGTGTATTAAATGATTTCATTGCCTTTTCATTGTTTTTTGGCTGTGTGTACGCAACAAAAAGTTCGAGATTTACTTTCAAAGCAGTGTGTTTTTCTAGAGAGATTTTTATTAGTTCAAATACTGATTTAGAAATCCTATTTAAGAACTGTTCTGGGGTTGAATGGATATCATCTGCAATAGAATTTACTCTATAACTTCTTATTCTATTTTTAAATGCAGTAGCTATGGCCTGCACGTTGTCGAACTTCGTGTTTATCAGACAGTTTGACTTATGAAGGTTGCTCTTTTTATGTGATGTGAAGCGAGAATTGATTGGTTCGCGGCTTGCTGCAACGACTGACAAAGAGAGCAAGTACGCGAGAATTGATTGGTTCGCGGCTTGCTGCAACGACTGACAAAGAGAGCAAGTACGCGAGAATTGATTGGTTCGCGGCTTGCTGCAACGACTGAGACGCGGGAATTGATTGGTTCGCAGCTTGGTACAACGATTGAGAAAGAAAGTCCTTCGGCAGCCATTATGAGTATTAATCGATCGGCTCATACGGGCGTCGATAGGCATCCTGATTAATTGATCGTTTGGGTTCACTGTATTTAGTTTAGAGTAAATCGATTGCTGAAAGTTATTATTGTTAATTCCTTGTCAAGCTAAATATGTTAGAGATTGTTAATTAGACCAGTCAGATTACCATGTTTTTTTCTTGCATCATTATATTTTTGTAAATTCGAACGTAAGTAATCTTTAGCAATTGATCAATGTTTTGTTTTATTAAAAAAAAATATTTCTGTTTTAGCTGCAATATTAATTGCTTTCAATAGCATAATTTTAGATTTGTATAATCAGCTAATTTTATTTAACGTGCATTGTATTGTAATTTTATATATATCAACCGTAGATTTAATGTAATGTTTTACTAAAAGCTACTGGCCAAGATACCAGATTGTTAGGTTGCCACCTGGTGTCGTGTGCAGGGATGCACACGATGTCAGGACGGTCGATTGTTAGGTTTCAGATATTTAATGCTTTAATTAATTAGTTTTCAATTAGTGTAAACGTTACTTTATTACTGTAGATGATGATTAGCTGAATTTATGGCGCCAAAATAAGCGGTTCTCTGATTGGCTCGCGACAGAGTGTCGTGGGCCAATCACAGAGCTGGATTTGCCCACCATGACGGTGGTCTTCTTGTCCAGGAGCCGGTGCCCGGTTGGGCATTCTAGTATTGATCGTCGAAGTGATCACTTGTTTTAATGAACCTTGCCTAATTAATTTAATTAATGTAATTTATCATATTCTAATAAAAACTGTTAAAAGTTAATAAGTTTTACTTGAAGAGTTCCTGCTTCCTGATGTCTTACATTCTACACATGCAGCCTATGGGTCAATTATACCAAAAAAGCATACGGTGCACTTAGGGTCCAGTACAATAATGGATACAGAGCACTGATGGGACTGCCGTGGCATTGTAGCGCATCAGGAATGCTTGTCGAGGCAAACATAGATTCGTTCCAGGCCATTTTACGTAAACGGACAGCGTCCCTGATGCGCCGCCTTGCAAGCAGCACCAACCGTTTATTGGCTGTAGTAGCTGGAAGGGTGGACGGACCCTTTTTTGAGCACTGGACACGTATGCACATAAGCCTGTGTCCAGTGTTCAAATGAATCCGATCCTAGTAGTGTAGTAGATCCTAGTTATAAGTACCTACTTGTATATACTAACATAGTCTTAAGTTATATTTTACTAACTACATATGGATGGATGTATTCGAAATAAAAATAATTGAATTGAATTGAATTGAATTAAAGCAATTCGCGGCGAATATCGGAACGCATTTCTATAACCTGAATTAACTTCTGGCAATCTCATAACATAAATAATATATCTGCCAAAACATCGGGAAATATACCTATCAGACAGCATTTCAATCCAGCTTTCTACATTCCGTCGGTCCAATCACAGACACCCGAACAAACGCGACCCTCAAGCTGTGGAAAGAATCAGCAACCCCTACTGAAGACTATACAACCTGCACTGAGCCTGCCCTGGGCAACATGGAAGTCCCTCAATAGACTGCGTACCGGAGTTGGTCGTAGTAAAGACAACCTGTGCAAGTGGGGTTTCATCGGGGCATCTTCTAACCGCTGCGTGTGTGGTGCCACCCCACAATCTCTGGCGCACATTACCAACTGCCGGGCTTGCCCATCCTCCTGCTCCCAGGAAGACCTGGTTAAAGCCAACCAAAGGGCAATAGACGTTGCTGGCTTTTGGGCCAGCACAATCTAGCCATCGACTCGATAAGAAGAAGAAGCATTTCAATGTTGCAAACAAATACAAAAACTTTAAAAGTGGTTTATAACTAGGTAGCTATCCTATGAAAGTGATAAGAAAAAGATATGGTTTTGATGGAAAACCGATTTCGATTACCTCATTGTTGTGTTGATCATTGTGTACCTACTTACATATCATACAAGAATATCTACCTAATACTTAAAGTATCACAACAAAAAACATTTACAATTATGAACATTTAAAACCAAGCATATGATTGTAATAAACATAGTATAGTAAAGTAAGTGTGAGTGTTTTGTGTGCTGTGTTTAAATGTGCAAAGTAAATTATAAATTCAACAATATTCCTGTGCTATTCAGCTGAAAGTATGTGTAGGTTTATCAGTGATAATGAGATGCACCAACTTGCCTATTTTATCATGGAATTCGGCAAAGTAACGCCTGATTCAATCAATTATTTTAAGTAAATTATAATTATTAAACAGATTACTTGTGTGTTTTATTGTTTACTACCTATAAGGTTACTCAGTTATACTCAGATGGGTACCGGGGCACTCCGATATCGCCGGAAACGAAGAAGCAGATGAACTTGCCAGAAAGGGCGCAGACAAACCCCTGGTCGGCCCGGAACCGTTCTGCGGCATCACAAAACGGAAAGCATATTCTCTGCTTAATAGCATAGAAAAGGCAACGGCAGTCGAGCTGTGGAAGTTCGCAAAAGGACAAAAACACTCGAAGGCACTGATTAAAGGTTTCAATAATAAACTGTCTAGAGAGATATTACAGCTCAAAAGACACAAAGCCTGCGCAGTGACAAGAATCCTGACAGGCCACTGCAAATTGAACAAACACTTGTTTCAAATGGGTATGAAACAAGATGAACTATGCAGGTTTTGCCAGGAGTCAGAAGAAACTGCAATGCACATACTCTGCTCCTGCGGACCACTAATGCGCAAACGAAGTACCTACCTAGGGCAGCACATCGTGCAACCAGAAGAGGTACAACACATCACCGGCCAAAGAATCTGGAAATTCCTGGATTCAACGGGTCTTAGCGGTGTACTCTAAAGGGCTGCCACAATAGATCACGCGTTGGTCGAAGCGGCATACAAAGCCCAAAAATAACAATAATAATAATAAATAAGGTTACTCAGATAGAGTTGGATACTGGAATAATATTTAAATCAGCTATGCTATATATAGCTATGATAACTTTATATCAGCTATGCTGTAATATAACTATTTACTTTTAAATAATTGCTAGAAGCTAGTACAGTTTACAAGTGTAACGGCAAGTATAGTTCGGACACAACTTTAAGACTAAATTCTGTTGAACGCAAGCATTATTCTGATTAGTAGCCTAGTTTAAATAATCATAGTATCTTTTCATAAACTTAATAGTGCATTTTATTTTACTTAAGCTACCGGCGAATGGGTTCCCCAGTCGGATAGATTCTATTAAGAATGTTTTTTTTGCCGGGAGAGGACACCAAACACAAAACTAAATTTGTTTTAATAGGAAATAAGGAATTTCAATGAAAAAATCTGTTTTATCAATATTTGTTGGTAAAGAATATGTAATAATAAACATTATCACCAAATATAAAGTTTATTGGTCAATGGGAAATCAATAAAATCTTAGGAACAATATTTTGTAAAAAAAAAGTTGACTGATGGCGTCTCATTGCTTTGTTTTTCAATATATTTTATGTCACACCTGGCCATAAAGTGGCCATTATCGCACGCTCCGCGCGCGAAAAAACCCACTTCCTGGCCAGGGGGTGACATAAAATTTTGTACTTACCACGGGCGATAATAAAGAAAGCCTCAGATCGCATATTTATCGCCCTTGCCTTCGGCTCGGGCGTAAAATACCTGCGATCTGAGACATTCTTTGTTTTATCGCCCTTGGTAAGTAATGTACTATTAAAACCATAAATTGTGTATTTTTATCTGCTCAATGAGCTCGAAACAACAATACCCCACTCGATGGGGTAGGTGAAAAAAAAACTGTTCACACCCCCCTTTAGCTGTATGACTAGTTCAACTATGTAGACTTTTGACTAACACCGTATACAATTTGTTTTGTGTGTTTGTTTCGTCGCTGTGCTGTGATTTCACCAAATGGTCACAACGGAATAGACCAGCGCTGGCTCTGCCAGCATAACGCTGAGTTGTGATCATTTCATGACAAAATTCGGTTTGTAATGTCCTATTTGTAAGTGTTTTGTCTTTCACAGGCGGTTCAGTGCAACCCACCTTATGGACATGGCCATCATGGCCCATTACAGACATTTGTGCCGTTGTGTGGATGGTAACGTGTAATCGTCTGTTACAAGAGGGGCTAATAATTATAATCGCTTATACGTCAATCGCTCAAGAATGCTATATGTCCGACATATAGTGATCATCTTAGCCCCTATGATCCATACCAGTGGACCACGATGATTTTGCCATCACATGTGAATCGGGCTAGTGACTGTCTATCTTTGTTTGTGAGCGAGCGTAATCGGTATACGGGCGGTAGGTACATATTCCGACCACATAATGAACCCTGATGGTGCGGAAAAAAGACGCAACTATGAGGTGGAATGAGATAAAAGCATGTACTTCTCCCCTTAACGCATAACTACGTCCTTGTCCTTGCCCTGCGCCACCACGCGACTCAAAGTTGGACCTACCTAACTGGACAGTCTGTCCTAGGTATACATAATCGCCTACAACTTCGAGCGTAAAGCGTCCAATTGTAACAGGAGTTGGTGCTACATGGGCATTTGACATGATCTTCGTCTTATCCATGTTCATCCTTACCTTAGACCAACTCGCTCGGACTTTCGGAGGCTTTACTGAGGTCATTGAGCATTGTACTTAAATCCTCCATGGTTTCAGCCAAGATTTAGTAGTCTGACGACATAGTTGTCGTCAGCAAACCGAAAGTGAGTGATGTACTCGCCGTTTATGTTGATAGCCTAGCCTTCTCCAGTCCAGATTCTAGAAAACAGCCTCCAGTGCAGCGGAGAACAGTTTAGGAAAAATATCTCCTTGCCTGCAGACTCCCCGCTGCAGCGGAATGAACTGACATAGTAGCGTTTTCGTACAAACACTTCAGTACTTCGATATAGCGGTAGTCTACTTGGCACCGCTGTAGAGATTGTAGTACCGCCCAGGTTTCGATCGAATCGAAGGCTTTCTCATAGTTCACAAACGCTAAACAGAGGGGCAGGGTACTCTTCAGTCTTCTGTATACAGAGTAACATAGACCACATCCATACGCTTCGTCAGACCAACCCCGACCTGACGAAGCGTATGGATGTGTTCTATGGTACTAAAGCCTCTTCGGAAACCGGCTAGTTCGGCAGGCTGGAAGTCATCTAGCGTGCTGCCAGACGGTTCATAATGACTCTTGAAAACAGCTTGTAGACATGGCTCAAAAGCGTGATGGATCGATAGTTCTTAACATCACCACCACGCCTGTGTTCTATGCCTTTGGCGTTCTCCCTTCCAGTAAGACAGAGTCGGACAACTTCTGAAGGGCTGTAAGGACCGGTTTTCCACCCTCCTTCAGGAGTTCGGCTGTAATTCCGTCTTCACCGGGTGCCCTGTTGTTTTTGAGCTGTTCTAATCTCTTACAGGCAGATGTCCGGAATGTCATCGGTATAGTGCAGGGTTAGTCTAGCTCTAGGATCTTCCACTAGACCAACTTCGGGGTCTGCTAGTTGACGTGTATACTGTATAGCTATGTCCATAGAAGCGCTCTATCTCGCTCAGAAGCTCAGGTCTGGATGAGACAATTCTACCATCCTCAGTTTTTAATTTGTTGAGCTAGCTCTGCCCAATAGACAGATCTCTTGGCAAAACTTTTGAGCCCTTATCCCGCTCGATGGCCTCTTTAATACGTTTTAAATTAAATCACCTGAATGCGTATATAAAATGGAGGTTGGCGTTATCAAGATATTAATTGTTAATTTGTCGGAACTCACTAGCACCTCACCACACAATTTTGGTGCAGTTCTGACTTCTGACAACTAACCACTAACTATTTTACTTTTACTTTATACTTTGTGTAGCGGATGACAGCCCTCTTGCCATATTCAGAGGTAATAAGTGATCCTAACATAATTATCACGTTCTTTTAATATATCGACGTGAGATACCTACTCACTCGCTTTGACACTACAAAGCTCCATACAACAATTAGGCATTTGATTTTTTCTTAAAAATAAATCAAAAGGTGCTTTAAATTTAGCATCACTTTTTGTTTATAATATTGAATTGGAATAATCGGAAACTTAATCTTGCCATAAAAATTCATCGTAGTCTTGTTATCACAAAGACATAAAGTAACATTTCATTTTTATTGCGGACACCGTTCTTTTGAATTTATTATATTATACATCTTAAGCTTGGTGTACTTATTTAACCAATAATGTAATAGCAAATGTAATCTAAATAAAGCAAAATGAAACGAAAGTATTAAGTAGGCAGTAATACAAGGGGAAGGGCATATTCTCTATTTTATATTAGGTACTGGCTGTCTGTGCACTACCTAGTAACCCAGTAAAGTTAGCATTCAGCGAGATAATATCAATTCATAGCCCCTGAGCGCACTCCCTCATTGCGTTTAACCCTCTATCCGGAAGTAAAAATACTAATATAATTTATGGAGCAATCAATGATTGTTGTAAGTAGTCAGAGGTTAACCAAGTTAAGGATAAAGTCACGACTATTTTCTCTTGACTGGCGTACTTATTGCTTGATTATGTCTACGTAACTACCAGAACCATGATGCATCGGTTCCATAGAAAATCCGTGACTATATAAACTGCTCTAAGATTCCTGTTGGTATCTCCCATATTAGTGGAAGCAAAATGTTTTTTTTATTTTTTTATTTTTTATTTATTACACACAAGTTTAATATACAACTTAATTAACACTATTAATCTTATTGCTACATTGATCCAGACAAGCATCTAAAGACTAGTGTGCAGTAACAGCCCAAGAAGACCGAGGCCTGTGTTTATTATGGTTGTGTACCTAAATATGACCAATTTTAAGTTTAAATTAATATGCTGTACTTATATTCTAACAATTAGTTGATTTGTAGTTAAATATACTAGATATATATATATATATATACTAATCTAGATATACATATTCAGGTAAATTAAATATGTAGTACATATTATATTTATTTAAGTAAGTAAATATTGTATAAGTTTAAGTACTATAGAGGGGGTTATAGGAGATTGTTTTATGTAAAAAATGGTTGGGTTAGCATTTGATCGGACTATGGAAATGTGTTGTAATAGAACGTTTTAAATTCCGGGAAGGAGAAGCTCAAAAGATTTTTTTTAATTTGGGTGTTTATTTTTAGGGGGTTTAGATCTCGCGCTACATTTGTTTTGTTTGTTTTTCCTACCACTTCCAACAACTCTTGCAATTCACTGGGCAACTTATCGTATAGGCGAGGGGCAATGTATGAGAAATGCTTTCGCGCTGTTGCAGTGTTCCTAAGCGGTATTTTATATTTACCACGTGTCTTTCTTAGGTTGTCAGAATTTATTCTTAGTGCCATTTGATTAATGTGTCTCCCAAAGTATACTAATAGTTGCCAGATGTATAGTTGTCGTGGGGTTAATATTTGAGTCATCTTGTAAATCTCTTCCGTACAAAAGCGCCTTGGTTTCCTTTTAATTATTTTTAAGACTAATTTTTGAGCAACCTGTAATTTATTAATTAGCTGTGAACTGCAGGCACCCCATGCTATAATTGCATATAATAAGATTGACTGTGTCAGTGCATAGTACACCGATTCAAGTGTACTCCTATCAACAATATTACGTAGCTCCAGAAACACATAAGCCGTTTGCCTGATCTTAGTCGCAATGTGCTGGCAATGCAGGTCCCATCTTAGGTTCTCATCAATGTCTATACCGAGGTATTTTACCGAGTGTAGCTGTTCAATCGTAATGCAAGAACAATTATTGCCAGTATTATCCAGACATTTATGGATCTTTAAGTTAATGGATTGTTTTGGTTGTCCTGCCTTTGTTAGTGAGATGCATACGTAGTTGGTTTTAGAAGCATTAAGCGTGAGTAAATTTTGATCGTACCAGTTCTTCACTATCTTTAGGCCTTCCGATGCTCGCTCTACAGCTTCATCCCAGGATTTACCAACAAAGCTAATGACCGTATCATCGGCAAAGCATATGCTCTGGCACATGTTTGACTGTAGCAGGGAGCAGAAGTCATTCAAATAAATATTAAATAGTACAGGGCCCAGAACACTGCCTTGTGGCACACCAAAATCGACAAGTTTTTCATCACTGACGGTATTTTCTACTCTTACTAACTGTTTTCTATTAGCTAAATAACTTTCAAACCATTGTAACATTCTGCCAGCAATACCGTACGCCTTTAGTTTTTTTAGGAGTATACTGTGCGAAATGGTCTCAAACGCTTTGGCTAACTTTATTTTACTAAACGGTTAAAACTCACGTATTAATTGTCACTTCGGGCGACATGTTTCGAACTCTTCGGGACTCTTCGGGGTTTCGCTTTGGCTAAGTCTATAAAGACTGAGAGTACTTTTGATTTTTCGTCAGTGTGGTCTACTATAAATTTTGTCAGTTGAGCAATTGCATCACTAGTACTCCGACCCTTTCTAAAACCATACTGACTGTGTGATAGTATATTATTTCTATCCAAGTAAGCACAGAGTCTGACTTTAACAATTTTTTCAAAATTTTTTGATAAACTTGACAGTAGAGATATGGGGCGGTAGTTGGATAGACTTGATGCATTTCCTTTTTTAAAAATAGGTATAACGACTGCACTCTTTAATGCTCTAGGAAAGATACCTAGTCGTAGGCTTAAGTTGATAACATAGACTAGTGGATGAATTATATATTCTGATTCTTTGGGTGCAGCATTTTCCAAACTACGGGACATGAACCATTAGTGGGTTGCAAATTAATATCAGATCGGGCCCAAGAAATTTGGACAATCCTGTATTCTCACTTAATTGTTCACTGGCACTCAGATGTTGCGACCCAAATTTAGTTTTTTTTTTTTTTTTTTAGGTATGTCTCGATCTATTCAACATTGGGAACCACTGGACTGGAGTTTATGCTTCACGAAACCAAGTATTCCAAATTATAAAGTATTCACCTACGTCTAATCTTAGGAGAACTGGATGTTTTCAAGAGAACCATAAATTAAAATTGGTATTTACTTGCAAAACATCTTACACGTCAACATATCCCATAAAGTAAACTCTATTTGTGGGGTACGCAAAGGTATCGGCAAGGCAAGATATCTACACGTACCTTACCGTACCGTAAGTCTAACCGTTAGACTACCTTAACACATTAAGTACCTAGGTGTCAAATAAAATTTTCAAAAAAACATTAATTGTCGTTGTCAATGTGCAAACATGTCTATATTTATCAGTATGGCATCATGTAACTTATGATTTCCCAAAAGTAATGTAGGTACTACGTAAACGAATAAGATAACGTTAAAGACATTTAAACATGATGATATCAGTCAAATCGACAAACGCATGTTTCGTTTGTCAAAATGTGTTCATATAACAAATTCGATTCGAACCTCTTTCAACAATTATTATCCTTCAGTTTCGATTCTGTGTCAGAATGCAACGCTCTCTTAAAATTCAACTAACAGCTGCACAGTGGAACTTACTTATTTCTGCTCATGATCCTACATCATGCCATGCTAAAACTTCATAGGACTAACTACCTACATAGGCACAAATATGTTCCGAATGTAGTTAATTAAAATTGTTAGTTATCCATACATAATCTGCCAAAAGTAGAAAAACATGCCACTCGTGGAATGTTTTACTCGTACAGAAGAAACACGTAATATCAATAATAAGGAATAATGTACGTACTATCTAATTCTTCTTTACTATCAAAATTATATAAAGAGAAGAAGTAGATTCGCAATTCACATGTCCCGATGGTTCAGTAAAATGTCCTGCTCGAAAGTCAACTTTACGTGTAAATAACTAGCATAAATACGTAATGTAATAACATTATTCAGACTTGATTCTCATAATTATTTGAAACATTAATTAAAATTGTCATTGTTGCGAGAGATTCTTACTAGAACGAGGAACGAATTACCACGTGTCATAACATGTCGTGTTGGTATTATTAGACGAATTGGTACGCCAAAATACAGCTTTATTTATATTACATGGAATGTATATTCGTCTATACACTTGTTTGGCTCGTTATAAGGGTACAGTTAACCAGAACACAAACACACGATATAGGTACGTGTCTTGGGTCTGGTTAAAACCTTCTATACGAGGAAGATTCATACAAAGATTCAAAACTTCTAATACTCATCATCTCATATAAGAGTATCACCAGCGTTAACACCTGGCCCGAAGTAGGCAACTTCAACCTCGATGAAATCCGACGTTTAAATTACTCAAATTTCAGCTACAAGTTAATAACCATCAAGTCAATTAAATTAACGTGTCGTCTGTCTTATAACAGGTTCGTATATTTTTCTTGGCTTGATTTACGGGGTATAAGTAAATTTTGTCAATAAGACAAAAATGTTACATTCATACTAAAATAATCACTCATAGAATACTAACACATTAATCACTATTGACTATATATAGTTCCATCATTTCCATGATGTGACATACTTTGCCTTAACGTCGGTCACAGCACATTGGGCATCGTTATCAGCATTGTAGAATTAAGTATATCTCATTATTAAAACAATAAAAGGGTGTCATTCATACTAAAACAATCGCGCATAAATGCTAACACCTTAGTCATTATTGATCATGTGGTAATCGGATATACTCAATTTTCACGATGTGACAAACTTTGGCTCAACATAAGTCATAGCACCCTTGGGCTGCTTCATACTGGTACGTTTAATCAACATGTTTGGACTTCGTTCGTATACTGGGTCTACGCAGCCTACAGTGCTGCATGATGCATAACATTACACTTGGGCTGCACTGCACACAAGGCTCCCTATATTAGGCACACTTAGCCTTTACAGCAAATAGGGCTACTTAAACTGGACAAGTTGGTGTCAACTTGTGGCCTACATGGCCTACACAGCACACAGGGCTGATTGTACGAGGCACACTTGGCCTTCAGAACACACAGGGCTCTATACTAGGATTACTAGGCACACTTGGCCCACAGTGTACAGGGCTGATTTTATTCGGCTCACATGGCATTCACAACACATAGTTTGTACTGGGCGCACCTAGCCTGCAAGGCACACAAGGTTGCTTGTATTTGGCACACATGGCCTGCACAGCACACATGTCTGCTTGTTCTTGGCACACTTGGCCTGGCTCACATGGCTGCCTGTACTGGGCACACTTGGCCTGCACAGCACACATGACTGCTTGTTCTTGGCACACTTGGACTGCACAGCTCACATGGCTGCCTGTACTAGGCACACTTGTCCTGCTCAGCACACATGGCTGTTTGTTCTTGGCACACTTGGCCTTCACAGCTCACATGGCTGCCTGTACTAGGCACACTAGCCTGCTCAGCACACATAGCTGATGGTTCTAGGCACACTTGGCCTGCACAGCTCACATGGCTGCTCGTAGGTACTAGGCACACTTGGCCTGCACAGCTCACATGGCTGCCTATACTAGGCACACTTGGCCTGTTCAGCACACATGGCTGTTTGTTCTTGGCACACTTGGCCTGCACAGCTCACATAGCTGCCTGTACTAGGCACACTGGCCTGCTCAGCACACATAGCTGGTTGTTCTAGGCACACTTGGCCTGCATAGCTCACATGGCTACTTGTACTGGGCACATCTAACCTACACAGCACACATGGCTGCACATATTACTGGGTCTCAACACATGTGCCCGATAAGCGTTAAGGAATGTGTACATAAAAATCTTTGAATCATTGATATCTGGAATAAATTATTATTATTAAGTGTAGACTGGGCACACTTGGCCCATACGGCAATTTATGCTACATTGACTGAAACTAGTTTTATCAAATACAAATACAAATGCGTTTATTTTTCTCTTTAAATTACATTGGTGTATTGGTTAGTAATACCTTATATCATTACATAGAAGCGAGTCAAACGGCTTGTATTTTACAGGAACCAATTAATCATTCACTCAATCAATTAACTGAAAACTGATCTGGTTAAAGTTCCCGCGTTTATTCAAATATCAATTCTTTTCTTTTAAAAAAAACATGATGCTGAGATTACTCATAGTGCGATTAAACAAAACATAGGTATTTTGAATACACATGGTTGAACAATCAGGCATACTTAGCCTGCCCAACACACATGGTTGGCATATTACGTGACTAAATCAGGCACACTTAGCCCGTTCAGCACACACGGGTGTAAGGACCAATCAGGTGCACTGGGTATATTTCAAACTCATGGTTTGGAGTCAACAAAAAATATATAGCTCTCATACTAAGTATTTATCTTATTATTACTCCATATTAATACAATCATTATTACTCCATCAAGAAATCCAGAAATCCTATGCTCACTCGCTAGTGGTAACTGGATATTCAATTCAATTCGATAATTTATTCATAATTTCACAAAATAAACTTTTACATGATATTAAGCTTTGAACCGTTATTTGAAGCCTAAATAAATAATTTGAGAGAAGCGAACTTGATTTCCTGTAACAGATCGGTCTAAGGCAGTACCCCCACCACATCCCCTCCCTTGTGACGTCATGTCCTGTGCACCTGGCGGGGACCGAGCTGGTGGCGCGAAGAGGCCTGGTCATTGGCGTCTTGTTTGCCGTAGCAATCGGTCGTTTTAAAATAAAATCACTGCTAAATAGGTATGTGATTTATCATTTGGTAAAAGAGTTTGAAATTATTTTTAAATCTTTTTAACGGTGTTACCGTTCGGTTTTTAAAATTTGTTTAACTTCCAGATTGGAAAAAATGGAGAGTGATTCATCAGATTCCTCTGATGTTTCGAGTAGTTCTTCAGATACTCCCACCCAGAACGAAATGCTGCCTGCGGAGACACAGGAACCTGGGCCGTCGCGAGTCGGCGAAAAGAGGAAGGCTGGCAAAGCAAAGCGACGTAAATACAAACGGAGTCGCATGGCTGAATCGATAAGATATTTAACCGCACAAGTAAGTGGTATATCAAATTTAATTGCGGGTAGCGCTGCTTTTCAGCCTAATCCGTTCATGCCTTGCCAATCTAATTTTCACTCCGCCCCTGGTGTAGAGGAATCTGACCACTCTGATAGTGTTAGTGCGAATGTGAGTGGTGAACTTTTTGTTGATGACGCGACGGGTACCGCGCCCCCGCCTCCACCTGCCGGGCAGCTAGCGCCCGAGTGTTCGTTTCAACTGCCGCTAAATACGGTATTAAAAGAACCGGCTATTCCTAAATCTGTGCCAAATCTAGTTGACATGATTAACCAAATTCAGCGTTTCAATTCTGAAGACTGGGATAGTGTTCGTTATGCAGAGGTGCAGAAACAATACTGTTCCTCTCCAGGTTTCACATATTTAGAAACGAATGACGAGATTAGACCATTTGATAAATCAAACTCGTTGGCGCTTATTGAACGGGGCTTTGCTACGATCACTCAGGCTCTTATAAAACAAAACGAGGCAGCTCAGTGCGGTTTCAAGAAATTAGTAGAATGGTCTAGTTCCGTTGACGTCGTTATACCAAAATTGTTGGAGGATAAATTAAACGAAATTTTTGTGCAGGGTAGCTTTCAAAAGATCAGTAATGATGCCTTGCAAATTGCTTGCGGTCATAGGGCCGAACTTATACAGCAAAGACGTGACAATATCTTGCGTTCAGTAAAGGACAATTTTTTAAAAGGTAGCCTGAAGAAAATTCCTCCCACTTGTGACAACCTGTTTAACAAAGAGGTATTCGCTAACGCGATTGAAAAGGCCGGCGGGCCCTCTAAAGTATTTTGGCCGCCCCGGGCGCCTTCTAATAATAACAAAGCTGCTGCGCAAGCTCAGCCCCAACAGCAAGCTCAGGCCATGCCTAGTTATGCTAATACGTATGCAAACAAAGCTCCGGTTTTGTTTAATGCTAGTTACGCCTATCCTGAGATCATAAATCGGATGCCATTGCCAATGCCAGTTGTGAATTTTCATCCACAAGCACGCGACTACCCTCGCTTTGCACAAAAGCATGGTCAACAAACCAAACCTTTGCGCCAAAGGCCTAATAAAAACTTTCAGGGCACAGACACGTTTGCCAATAGCTACCGCGGAGGTAGGTTTTCAGGGCCCTCCACATCTCGGGGGCAGGGTAGACGGAAGTTCTGACTCGATGAATTTTCGGGCTGGCCGTTTAGCAAATTTTGTGGAACGTTGGGAGGAGTTACAGGCTCCAACAATTTTAATACAGATAATTCGAAATTTTCGAATACCTTTCGTAGCCAAACCCCCATTATTCACTCCAAATCTCACCGATCATCGTTGGTCGACCCCAAAAAGTTGCGAAATGGATCGAGTGATAAAAGAAATGCTACAAATGAAAGTATTGGAGCCTGTAAATCCCAGTCCCAGTTTCGTATCCCCGATGTTCATAATACCAAAAAGCGACGGCTCGGCCCGCCCGATATTCAATTTAAGGAGCCTAAACGAGTACGTGTTAGTGAAACCGTTTCGTTTAATAAACATGCAGAAAATAACATCATTCCTACAACCTCGCGATTGGCTAGTAAAGATAGACTTGTCCAATGCGTATTTCCATCTGCCGGTTGCCAAGGCACACCGATGCTTCCTGCGGTTAATTTACGACCAACAATTACTGCAGATGACATGTCTAGCTTTCGGTCTGGCTTGTGCCCCGAAAGTTTTTGCGTCCCTGACAAATTGGGTAGCTCAAATACTCAGAGAGAAAGGCTTCCGTGTAGTAGTTTATTTAGACGACTTCTTGTTGGCCAATCAGAACCCCCAAATCCTTTCCCACCAGGTTCTCGAGGTAACTCGGCTATTAGAATACCTGGGCTGGCAAATCAACTACACCAAATCGGTGTTGATACCACAAAAACATCTCCAATACTTGGGGGTAGTTTGGAATCCGCACACAAACGAAAAGTACCTGCCACTTCAAAAAGCACAGGACTTTCAAGGAAAAGTAAGAAATCTAATAAGTCAAAAGAAAGGAAATGTGTGCGAAGTCCAAAGTCTAGTAGGGATGGTAAATTTTGCCAGTTTTATGGTCCCCAGGGGTCGTCTAAATCACAGAGCTCTGCTAAGACACTGTCAAGGCCTATTACTAAAGAGCCCACGCTACCGTTATCCATTCCCACCCCCAGTAATGGAGGAGTTAGAATGGTGAACGAAAATCTCGGGACGCGGTCCCCAATTCATTACCCACCAGTTACCAATTACCTGGTGACGGATGCATCAGGTCAGGCGTGGGGGGCCCAATTAAACAACCTCAAGCTGTGGGGTGTCTGGTCTCTGGAGGAAGCAAAGCTTCACTCCAATCAGCGCGAGATGTTGGCAATTTGGCACGTCCTAGAAGGGCACGGTCAACGCCTGGCCGGTTCCTCTCTGTTAATACAATCGGACAACAGAACAGTCGTGGCTTATATGAGGAACGAAGGCGGTACAAAATCGGCTCCTCTAATGGAAATTACCTATCAAATCTTCCGAATTTTGGATCATTACAAAATTCATATAGAAATATATTATTTGCCAGGCCGATACAACGGCGAAGCCGATCACTTGTCGCGTCTTACGGGGCCTCCCGAGTGGCACCTTCGCCCCGAGATAATGGTTCAGATCTTCACCAGATTTGGTCGTCCATCAATAGACCTGTTCGCCTCGTCAGTAGCACACGTTCTTCCATCGTACGGCACTCTGGACTTGACGGACAGCCAGGCCAGTCTTTACAATGCCTTCAGTCAGATGTGGGACTATCCCCTAGCGTGGGTATTTCCACCACCCTTCCTGATCCCCCGCGTGTTACAACACCTCAACGATGCGAGAGGGATATATTTAATTGTAGCCCCGCGCTGGATGAAAGTCTTTTGGCGGCCGGACCTCAAGAACAGGGCTCTGGGTCCCCCTTTTACAATTTACAATCTGGAAAGAGTAATGGTCGATGCGACAACAGGTCTTCCCCCACCGATGGCACGGGAAATGATTCTGGAAGTCTGGAAATGTGGGGGTGGTCGGCAAGTTTAAATGGATGGTCTCAGGATCAAATTGATTTTTTAAAGAAAAGTTGGAGAAAGTCTTCTATTAAGACATATGAGAATGCGTGGCAAAAATGGCGTGTTTGGGCTATTCACAATTCTGTGAATATATCGAACCCACAGGGGGCTGATTTAGCTAAATTCCTAATAGATCTCCATCTTACACAGGGCTTAGCGTATAGTACTATTTTAGTATACAAATCCGCAATTTCCACCCTTTGCGACCCAAGTAAGAATAATCGCCTCAGTTCACATGTATTAGTGCGTCAAGCATTAAAATCTATAAATGTTTCAAGTATAAAACATAAAAAAGCCCCAATATGGGATACAGATATCCTTGTCAATTGGTTAAAAACGAATCATAGTAATGAGAATAACTTGTACGAATGTTCGGCACGCGCGGCGATTCTGTTGTTGTTGTGTTCTGGCCGAAGGGTACATGACCTGACGCTGTTAGGTGTAGATGACAATAGTTGTATAGTAACTGATAATTATGTCATTTTTTGGCCAAAATATGGATCCAAAACTGACACAGTTTTAAATCGTCAATCTGGTTGGCAAGTTTTTCAAAATAAGGATTGCAAAGCTTTGGATCCATTGTTTTGGGTTAAGAAAGTCATTTTTTTATCTGAAAATAGACGCGCAGCTTGTGGTGTTAATAACTTGTTTTTGACTGCATGTGGGCAGCCGAAAGCTGCGTCACGTACAAATATTGCAGGCTGGGTAAAGAAGATTCTACTGCAGGCCGGCATTAATGCTAGTGCGGGCAGCATTCGGCCTGCAGTAGCATCTAAAAGTTGGATTGATAATAGTCCATTAGATGAAATCTTGGCTAAAGGAAACTGGCGGTCAGAGAACACGTTTCTCAAATACTATTGTCGACCAATTGTACCTTCGGCGATGCCATCACAATCTTGCACTAACCTATTTACGCCAGTGAGCGAGTGAAATTTGGATAATTCGTGGATATAGGATGCTAAATAAAACAAATACAGTGCATGATTTGTCTATTTTAATATATTTTTATTGAGGTAATCTTCCTGAAATAAAACCTGGTGTTTTATGGTTTATTGAACTACTTATTGCATAATAATTAGTCAAATAACTAGTAATGTCTAATGATTTATCATGTTAAGTTGGGCACAAAGAATATTCGTTGTATAATGATTTACCTCTGCAAGCAATTTCTGAGGTAGTATCTCGGTATAATTGCACGATATCTACCTGTTTATAGTATGGATATTGTTGGTTCATAATATAGATTTTTAGATTGTTACTAAAATTATGAAATAGAACATTAATGCTATTTGTGATTCATAGATTATTGGTGATGCTATTTGTGTATATCTATAGGTATATGCAATATTTATTGTTGTGTATAATTAATCACTTCAAATCTTGTAATAAATGATTACAAAGTTCAATGTGTTTATGAATTATAATTTTATAATCCCATCCTTTGTATCACATTGGCGTCGAGCTGTGCACCAGGCGATAACAAACAGGTCTCAAATTATTTATTTAGGCTTCAAATAACGGTTCAAAGCTTAATAGCAGCGTTTTACCTACCAATAAAACGCTTATTAAGCGATAACCTTATTTGAAGCCTAATTTTTAAATTCTGCCTGGTGAATCTAGCATTTATATAATTTGAGAGCCAATGACCAGGCCTCTTCGCGCCACCAGCTCGGTCCCCGCCAGGTGCACAGGACATGACGTCACAAGGGAGGGGATGTGGTGGGGGTACTGCCTTAGACCGATCTGTTACAGGAAATCAAGTTCGCTTCTCTCAAATTATTTATTTAGGCTTCAAATAAGGTTATCGCTTAATAAGCGTTTTATTGGTAGGTAAAACGCTGCTATTGTTGGTCTTTTAATCCGCGCGCGCACGGATCAACTTGTGAATTTCGAATAAGTAAAATCACTTTGTCGAGATAAATGATTATTTGGGACTCAATATAACTTGTGGTTCAAAAAAAAGACCATATGACTTTAGGTAAATACTCTTCTCAATCCATTGTAATCGAAATGCCATTAGAAAAATACTAGATACCATCTATCCGTTTCCATACTAGATAGCAACTGATACCATCTTCGAAAATAATTAATGTAGGATTCATTTAAATTTTAGTCAAAATCAATTATTCAAAATAAATAAGTGCTTAATCCACTGAATTCATCTTGGCATACTTAGCCATAATGATTTAATAAAAACTCACTTGGTTTACAGTTTCATAAAAAGATATTGAATGTCTTCTATAAAAATAATTCCTGTAAGTATGATCTAATATGTCCATCTCAATTAACCTAATTTACTGGTGTTTTTTTTTTAAACTTTGAGTCTGTTATACAATATTCAAAAATCACTACCTACCTTACCTTACCTTTTCCCTGCAGTAGGGAAATATAATTTTACCAATTCATGAAATATCAACATACAAACGCATACGCCATTAGGTATTTATATATTAGCCGGACGGTTATTAACAAATGAAACTTGAACGTGAACTTTTCTATGAAATGCGGTCTTCTCCTCACGTGGGGATGACGACATACAACAAAGCATCAAAGTTCCAATTTGTTGTTACAAAAATTATACACTCTGGTTAAAAGTTAACCTTAAAATTGTAAAACTACTAAAAAATCTGTTGCGTCAGTATTCATATATCCATTTTACGTGAAACTCATGTATGAATTCACGAAACTCTGACTCGGTCGCGACCTTTACAACCAACGTAGCTACGTACGTAGTATAGAAACTCACTGAGGCCAAGTTTGGCCTCAGTGAGTTTCTATACTAAAGGCCAGATCAATACTAGGCTGTAATTCAAATGATAACTATATCCCGACATTCTCGCTTTATCGCTCAGTTACGTAACTCAATAAAACGTATGAAAGCTAGCTTGGTTATTATACTCGGTTTGCGTACTCATTTTTCACTTATTTGTCACTGAATACACTTGATGATCTGATACTAGACTATGAATATCCATAGTCTAATGAAATATATTCTACCGAATGAAAATGTGCGGCGAACGTAACGACACAATAGTATTTCATCTAAGAATCATTTCACTAAGCATGTACCTGATGTACCGTAAGTACTGTAATTCGAATCTATGTATAGGTACAAAGCTTAAAAAAAATGGACGATTAAAATATGGAATGTGTACGCCATTTCTTAAAATTCAACGGTAATCATCAGCTTTTATTGTCTACGAGTATACGTAAGTATAATCGTAACATAAAACTATCGTCTACTTTGTTTACCAGATCAACAAAATTTCTAGAATTCAGTACAGTTACATCCCATATTTTTCAAATGTAACATATAAAAATCGTGATTAAACGGTCTCAACTAATGACAACGATTGTGAAATCATTGTACCAAAAATATAGTCTGAATGGTTTAAGGATACAATTTGTACTTACATGCCTTTGCTGTGGGCATTTGTGGATAATGCTCACTTCTGATTTGAAAAGATACTCCACAACCATACGATGAGTAGACACTTTATTTCCTCGATATACATATAAAAGTTACAGGGTTCACACCCAATGATATCGTTCTACGACAAACATACCGATATGACTATGACAAACTATACTTAATAACATATTAAGCTGGATCTCTGCTTATTACAAGCGCTCGTTAACGAATCAACCGCCTCTGTCCAGGCATCGGCTTTTTGATCTCGTTTCCCCACCCAAGAATAACGTGCTTACCCTCATTTTGTACAATTATCTACCCTCTATTTTACAAAATCATGACACGTGCGTGTAGTGACCAGTGATTAAACGGGTTAGCAACTGGAGCACGGACGCCCGGGTGGGGAGTGCACTCGGCATCTGTCACTAGGCCCGGGCGGACGTTACTCCCGTTGGCTATGTCCAAATGCTATATTGTGTTTCTATTGAACTCCTTAGACTTACCCCAAGTGACCTAGACGTCACAAGTGGCGACGAGTTTATGGGTAAGTCGTCAATCGATTTGAAAAAGGAGGGGAAAGAATAGGAACCAGTTCCATGATAACGGAAATGCCGATTGGTACGTGCTACCAACACACAGTGCAGTTAAAAATATTCTTGCATTTTACTTACATTAATATTTTGGATATTTCATCAGTAGAATAGATGGAATTTATCAGAAGTTTAAAAATAAATGGCCTTTAATATAGTATAAACGTTGTCATGTCGGATTATAAATTTTATTCCCATGCGTGCTCTATTACAAATGACAATAATAAACCATAATCAATTAAGGTCCCCACAATCAAACTGAAAAACTAGTTTTGTGGAGCGATGTATTGTGATATGTCTTTGTTTTGCCAGTGTTAATTAAAATATAATAATACCAATTTGATTCAATTGTGGCCTATTTCTATTTTGTTATTATGATTCCGTAAGTAAAATGGTTGATTAAATGGAGACGAAATTATTTCCATTACAAAAATGTATTATTTTACTGTGCGGGTAGACACGTGAACTATGCATTAAATAATATTGGTAAGCACTCCTAAGTCCTAACGGATCGAGTAGTAAGTCTGAGTGGGCTGGTACTAAAATAAAGGAACAGCATACACCAAGTGATATGTTATACAATATAGACGTATCTGTCGGAAGAACTCCTTGTGAATTTAAGTAGTAGGTCTGTCTGCATAGACTGGTACTAACAATGGGCAGTAAGTAGGTCTAATATAGACCGGTAATAACAATGAGTGGTAAGTTTGTAAAGACTGGTACCAACAAGAAGCGACAAAACGCTGACATGCTGTATACCTTGTTTTTATCATTAGAAAGAGGCACAAAAACTATTTACGGTATTTTATCAGGCACATTTTGCGATAAAATAGTGTACCTAGGTTGGTACTACTATTAAAACGGTTTAATTCATGCCGAAATTAATTATTTATTGTTATTCATGAAAATCATGAATAAGAGAAAGCTGTTTGGATTACATATTTACTTAATAGACTTTTAGTTGATAACGTATAAATTAACTTTGTTATGCCGCTTCGGATTATTCATCTAAAAGTTGTATATTGTACAACAGAAAACAAAAGAAGCATAGATTGTGAGATGGCTATTTGTTTTAAAATGTTATTTGTAATATTCAACAACTGCTACTTATCTGGATCAATATCTTACGGATTTGGATCCTTCGTGTGCCAATTCAGTGTGTGTGTTTACCGCCACTATTGTTGTTTGCCTAAATTCTAATTTTAAAATAAACAAGGTATAAGCTTTCACAGAAATTACAACGGTATAATTAAGTGAAAAAGAAAAGAACAGACAAATGCCTGCTGAAAATCACAGGTGGTCTACTTATGCCACACATCTGTCGAGAGAAGTACAGAACTACCGGGTTCATTACATCACCCGGGGTGATTCTCATTGTTAAAGTAATTGATGTCCACACCGTTCCAAACGCTAAGTGCAAGTTAAGGAAATCAGAGTGCAATGCAAACTTATTGCTGTCTTCAGGTTATTCTATAGTATAGTATATAGAATAGAGTCTGTACCCTAACTATTATATAGTTATAATCAAAAATATCATCACTCAAAAGTCGTTAGCAATCCGGGCCCGGTGGGGACAAATTAAGAAAATATTAAATTCTGGAATGAGAATCATCCACCTACAATCGTATGGAACAGCAGGACTTCCTGTCACAGCTAGTTGATACCTAGGTACCAGGAAGTCTGCGTGACACCTACCTGTGTCCGGAATAAAGATTAAATAAATAAAATAAATATGCTGCACTTGGTATTTTCTAATTTAATTTTAGATTTCTTTGTCATTATACGAATATATATTATAAAAACAGAAATTTTTAAATACGAATTTACAATGTCTGTGTATGTCTGGCACTAGTTATGTGAGATAATTCAATAAAAAGTCAATCTAATAATTATCGCCAAAATAAAAACGATAAATCTAAATCTTCAATGTTAATTCTAAAGCCCGCCATTTGACATTGTATTGTTGTTCTATTACTTATTCTGAGTTGTTGTGCAATACAATGTTGTATTGTTGTAAAATGAATAATGTCAATTATATTATATTTCCATACATCGACACAAGGAATACTTATAATTGTTTTTCAGCGGGTAGGCTTACGTTAGGTCAGCTACCCGTGGAATTTTGCTGGAAGTACCGAACCATGCGGTCGATCTAAGAGTTCCAGTGAATTTGCTTTTCCCTGTAACTCAAAGTAAATAAGGGAGAGCGTACCTATAAAATGAATTTGTACCTAAGGTGCCGGGTACCTACTTACGATACAAATACATGTATGTATGTAGGTATGTAAGCACTATATTGTACACAACATAGGTTAAAACAATATATGTACATGTCACATAAGACTAAGATACAAAGGCGAACTTATCCCGGAGGGATCTCTTCCAGCATATTTCAATATTAAATTGGCAGATCAGCTGGTGCCGGAAAAGTGGTAAAATAAATTAGTAGACTGAGGGTCGGTCGGTACTAACAAAAATGAAGTAAGTTGTATGTTTAACTGGTACTTACAAACAATATATATATATATATATATTAGTAAACTTATGCGCTGAGCGTTGGTTGGTACTAATACTAACAATAAAATTGTTTTGGCTGCTCAGTCCAATAATTAATAACTTGCCTTTCAAGGAATTTGAATTGAAAAAAAAATGTATATTAGTAAACTTATGCGCTGAGCGTTGGTTGGTACTAGCAATAAAATTGTATTGGCTGCTCAGTCCAATAATTAATAACTAGCTTTTCAGGGAATTTGAATTGCAAAAAATCTTAGAAGAGGAACTTGATGAAAATTAACAGAGTCGTGTCTGAAACTGGATATGTTAGTCAAAGGCATAAACGTATGTAAGATCCCGAAGTCACAAAAATATTTGAACGTTCTTACGATCTTGTCAAAAGTCATGCTCGCATGTTTTGTCACTGTATTGCGCATAATATAGCATAGTCCCAGCTAGGGTTGAGCACCAAAGTGCAGGTGCGTATTAATTATGCTACTGATGATTTATATGGGCCAGGAACTGGAACAATAAAGTATATCTAACTCTAATATTTATACTAGGGGAATATTTACAACAATAAAAATAAAACAAATTTCATTCCTGTTCAGTTTATTGCATATTAAATATGAAATACAAGAAAAAACCGATGTGCCTAAGCTAAAGCACATGCAAACAATTAAAATATGAACTGAAAATATAAAGCATGTGAGTTAATACAGTGTACAAGTACATGCCGCGCAGTGTGCAAGTGCTTGGACGTGTAATAATGGTTATTTTCCTGGAGTGTTCCGGTTGTGTCTTAACCTGAGCCTGGGGTCAGTATCATTTAGTTCCTGAATCCGAGATCTGGCGTCAGGCAATGTGGTAATAAGGATTATTGCTTACAAAAATGGATCAGGAATAAATGTTAAAAACTATAACCAAAGAATAATTGGTAATCGTAGTACCTGGAGAGTCATGATGTAGAGTCATGATGTAGAGTCATGATGTAGAGTCATGATGTAGAGTCATGATGTAGAGTCATGATGTAGAGTCATGATGTAGAGTCATGATGTAGAGTCATGATGTAGAGTCAAGATGTAGAGTCAAGATGTAGAGTCAAGATGTAGAGTCAAGATGTAGAGTCAAGGTGTAGAGCGGGTTTGGTATAGTAATTAGTAGACGCAAGGTGTTTCCTGCCTAACAAAACCAATGTTGACAACTAGAACACTGCAATCATAGTCTGCCGTTAGAGCGTTATATCTCAGCTGTTTACGAGTCGTCAAGTTGCGGCTTGCCTGTTACTTATCATCGTAGTCACGATGAGTGTCACTAACAATTATTACTAGAGTCACTAAAAATTCCGGATGACCTTTTATGTGAGCGAAAGCCGGGTCAGTCGAAATGCCAAGAATGACAGGAAATTAGCATTTTATGTAGGTACTCGGAAATTTCATCATGTTCCTGGTTTAGTGAGGTGTCTCTTTAGGGTTGGTTGAGAACCAAATAGCGATACCTATGTTGGTTATTTTGGAACCGTAAATGCAACTCAAGGGCGTTGTAACTCGGAAAGGAATGATGTCGATACCGAGATATGGACGCCTAAATTAAGATCAAAATCCTTAAAACAAAGCCCCTGAACGGGTTGGTAATTTGAAGGGTTGTATTGTTAACAATGTATTGGAGGCAGTACATTATGGTAGAGCATTATAATTATATCCTACAAAATCTTGAGTTCTGATGCTACCTACCTACTAACATTAGGCAGGAGTAGTAATTGGGAACATACGCACAGGAATCCTAACTTGGGTTGCAGAGCCATAAAATCTATGTAGAATTACAAAATATGGTACAGTTTAGTTATTTGCCGTGTTTCCTGGTAACTGTACTCGATGGATGAGTTATGGCTCATCACATTTAGATGGGTGTTTAGTCATTACCACTCATGATGCGTGTACCGGGTTAGTATAGCAAACGGCAACCGTACTGTCTTCTCGAAGACTTCACGGTTCGAAATAAATGCCATACGATAAAAAAATGTAGAATGCGTCTTGGAATATTACTTTAATAAAAACCGGAATTGTTTCCAATATTAAGTGGCAATAATAACTACCTATCTTTTAAAAATAAAGCTTTCCACTCATTTGGAAATACAATAAACCATTACCTGCCAAATGATAACACAAGTATGTCAAAAGACACTTTAGATATCTATTCAAATGTGAATAAAACTAAAAAGATATAACAAAAAGTAAAAAAAAAACAAACAGTCTAATTATATTCTTATAAAAATAAGTCATAACAAACAAAGGGCAAAATTAATGTATAATATAATGCGCAAATAAATTGTATTGCGCGAGTATCAGATAAAATCTTTTCAATGAGGTCAATCTAAAAGTAAATACAATAATACTTATATTGAGACCATTAGTTAATAACTACCTGGAGAGTTTCTTGCGGCGTTTCTTCTCTTCAGACGCCTGATTTTCCGAAGCGCTGGTAGATTCAATCTAGTCAAAATATAGTTGAGACAAATATTAGAGCAAATATGATAAGAAATATAACCAATTTGGAGCCTCTTGTGTGAAGCTACACTTTCGACGAGTAAAATGAATCATAAACGAGCGTCTTACTCGGGTCACTCCTGTCCTTATGAACATTACTATTCTCATCAAGCTGGCTCTGGTGTAGGAATTGTCTATAAAGGTGTTCCATATCAACGTGGGCATGGAATCGGCAGCTTTTTAGGTGGACTATTTAGGTCTGTACTTCCCTTATTATCTAGCGGTTTTAAAACTGTAGGAATAGAAACTTTAGATGCGGGGATGGGATTGTTATCTGATATGGTAAATTCACGTCCTATGGAGAGTTCTATTAGATCTCGGCTTAAAGAGGCAAGTGCGAACTTAAAAAGGAAAGCTGACGAAAAAATAGATTCCCTTATGTCAGGATCAGGGTATAAAATGTCAACTAAGAGACGGGAACCTCTCATTACTTTGAAAGCCTCACGAAGAAGAGGAGGTAAAAGAAATAAAAAGTGTAATATTGATGATATATTTTCAAACTAATTATGTCTTTCTTACATAGTAATTCATGTGAATGTGCTAAATCAGAACTAGATTTGTTTGCACTGCCATCAACTCAAACCAGCATTGAAAGCGGACAGTGGGTTCATTACAAACCAATTTCATCTTTAAGTGACGACGGACCCATTGAGTTTCAAGTTCCCGGATCTGGTGATGACTATATTGATCTATCACATACTTTGTTACATATCAATGCCAAAGTATTAAACCAAGATGGCACAAAACTAAAAGCTGATGCCCCAGTTGCACCTGTCAATAACTGGTTACATTCCCTGTTTAGCCAACTAGATGTATATTTAAATCAGAAACTCGTATCACCCCCCAATAATACCTATGCCTATCGTGCTTATATGGAAAATCTACTTAATTATGGTCCAGCAGCCAAAGAATCTCATCTTACTTGTGGATTATGGTATGAAGATACACCACACTATATGGATACCGTTGATGCGAATAACAAAGGCTTTCACAAAAGACAGAAATTTGTTAAAGAAAGTAAGGAAGTAGAGCTGATTGGTCACTTGCATGGTGATATGTTTAACCAAGAGAAATTCTTAATAAATGGAGTCGAAATGCGTGTTAAATTGGCACGTTCGAAAGAATCGTTTAATTTAATTTGTCACCAAGATATCAAACTTAAAGTTCAGATAATGGATGCCAGTCTCATAGTAAGAAGGGCAAGAATCAATCCAAGTGTTTTGTTAGCACATCAAAAAGTATTAGCATCAACCACAGCAAAGTATCCAATCACAAGAGCGGAAGTAAAGGTTCTTACATTACCAGCTGGAATACAGGGAAAAACGCTAGATAATATATTTCTCGGACAAGTCCCTAAAAGATGTATTATTGCATTCGTTTCAAACTCGGCGTTTAATGGTAATTTAGCTTTGAATCCTTTTAATTTTCAACATTTCAATTTGAACTCTTTTAGTTTGTATGTTGACGGTCATGAAATACCTTCGAAAACATTGCAACCTTCATTTAATTCTGGTTTAATAGCATCAACATATCATACGTTATTTTCTGGATCAGGAATTCATTTCCATAATGAAGGTAATGCAATAGACAGATCAAATTATGGTGGGGGTAATTGTTTGCTATGTTTTGATTTGACACCTGATTTATCTGCCAGTTCAACTTCACACTGGAATCTTGTGAGACATGGTTCTGTTCGGATAGAAGTTCGTTTTGAATCATCTTTAAGTACTACTATAAACTGTATCGTATATGCAGAATTTGATAACATAATAGAAATAAACAAAAACCGTGACGTTACGGTGGATTATAACAGTTAATAATCAAATAAATAGATTGCTTTTATCAATTTTTTTCATTAGCTCTTAATCATTACCAGCAAGATCACCGATAAATGTTAATGTTTATTTGAATAATGGATACGAATGAATTACAATTATGTATGAATAAAATAAGTTCTAGTTTTAAAACAAATGTTTTTGCTGCAAATCAAATCTCTATTTGGGTTAATTTACCTGCTTTCATTATATGCAATTTAGATCCTGACTCCAAGCCTGGCTCTCACTGGGTTGCCATGCATATTGATGTTAATGGGATAGGTGAATACTTTCATTCCTTTGGTAGAAAACCTACTGGTTACCATAAGTTATTTTTAAAAAGAAATACAAAGAGGTGGTTTTATAATAGTAAATTACTTCAAAACCATCTTACCTCCGTTTGTGGAGAATATTGTTTAGTTTATCTATATTTTAAGTTTCAGGGAAAAACGATGTCTGACTTTCTAAGTCTATTTTATAATAATACTTTATGTAACGATCTAGTATTAAGAGCTTTGTTTAAATCAGTTTTTGTGAAATAAAACAATATCAATAAGATTTTTCTGTGTTTTATTTACTTCTATTTTTAATACAATGTACACGAACAATATAAATTATTACACTCCATAAAAAAAGGCAATTTTATAACTTAACTACAGTAAAAGATAAATAAAAACTAAATGAACAAATTATCACTCTGTCTCTTTAAAATATTTAACACTGTTTTCTTTTGAAGCTAATTGTTTTGTAATATTAAAAATAACGTCACGAGCACTTTGCACATGTAAATCATCCTCGCCGGTGGAATAATATTTTAGTCGTATATCACAGTGTTTCCAGTGGTCTGTGGGTGCTAGATTTCTTATTTTTTCCATGTCATAGACTTCAATTTTAATGAGGTGGGACGCGTAGCCGGCATCGTCTTGACCAGACGTTAAATATGATACTCCATCCGCTGTTTGTGATACGTTTGATGATTTTTTAATCACTTTTGTCTTCTTGGGGCGCTCAAAGAAGCTGTCAATGTTGTTCGCTGGTCTCTTCTTAGCTATTGCTTGCCTTATTTTGAGGACAACAGTGCCCTCCTCGTCACTGCTAGGGCCCTCTTGGTTGGTTTCTGGGTAGTAGTAATTCTTGAGAGTATTGTCAGAGAACTGAAACAACATTTGTCAATTAATTAAACACATACATGAATAACTAATCATTAAATTTATAGAATGAGGACAAAAAAGAACATACTTACATCCATTTTGGAGCGAATAGAGACACTACACTTGACAGCTGACTTTCACTTAAACCAACGGCGAAAACTACACACGTTATACTTTCGGAACTGCACTTGACTTGGTGGACGACACGAGGTAACTATTAAGGTATAAACATCGAGAAGTTCCTTTTATAAGTATTTTACAACAAAGAAAAATCCCTACTACTTCCTTGGTCGGTTATACTGGTTCAGACATGTTCCTTGAATACACAAAATAAGGTAGTGACAAATGCTTTGTACAAAGATTAGGATACCTAACAAAAAAATATATACTATTGCTTCTTTGGTGAAATACTGGTTGTAACATGTTCCTAAGCATCGTACAGCCGCGAGAATCTCCTGTTCAGACTTGTTTCTCGTATATATATATATAGAGAGGGCTGTCACAAATGCTTTGTACAAAAATTACAATAGCCAGTTAACAATGGGTTTAATGTCAATGTAAATCCATCAACATCATGTATATAATTGAGCAGATTGCAGGTTTAAACAGGTTTCTTTTTGAAAACATTAATTGAAATGATTAAGTACCTAAATGGACACCCAAGACGTGGAGCGTGCAAGAAAAAGGTGTAAATCTTAAAAGGTCTAAACCGCCGTAAATTTCATGGCGCTTACTTCTTTTTGCAGTTAACTCGAGTAAGAAATGATTTAATCAATATCTCAATTACCGGCAAACATATATAGATACCTAAGTTTGGTTATGTACGTAAGTACAAGTAACGAATAAGAAACGGTTTGGTTAGGTAATAAAAAACTAAATTACCCTTAAACATATATAGCATAAATAGGTACCTAAGTTTGTTTATGTACATAGAAACGGTTTGGTTAGGTAAAGATTGTGAAACGCAAAATTAGGTTAGGTTAGGTTAGAACATTGACTCTACGGATAAAAGAGTAGGTAGAAGAGGCAGATATATTAAAAATATACATGACTAATTATTATGTAATGTGGAATGGGTCTATTGCAAGTAAGGAAAAAAATACAGGTACCCAGGTACCGTACCGGTGGCGGTCGCGCGGCCGCGCAACCCGGGCGCAGGTAGCCGCTGAAGGGTCGCATGGTCGAACAATGGAACAATAGAACTTCGAGCTAAGAGGGCGGTATTAGCATGTATTGTGTAATGAGCACATAAAATAAAAGGTGAAGGACTGGTCCTAGACTCTGGGACCCGGTGCAAACGACTCAAATGGGGGCTTTTTTTTTTTTTTTTTTTTTTGGATGGCCACCATGTTGTGGATGACCACCCCCGGATAGGTTGAGTAGGAGCAGGTAGCCCGTGATGTGGGCGGGGTGGACCCTTGGGGGCGGGGCGGGGGTAAAAGAGGGGAAAGGGGACAGGGGAGGGTAGCTACCTGGACCCGGGGGCAGAACCGGCGAATCCCTACTACTTAGGTACGTACAGTCAACCAATTTGATTTCTGGGCCACTTCGTACCTTTTCGCAGTTAGAATCAATATGAAAGCCGCTAGAGCTATCATATTAATATCACTGTGACAAGGTACCAAGTGGCCAAGAAATCAAATTGGTTCACAGTACCTACTACGTGTGTTCTTCTGGAAACTTTATTTTGCGAAGTAAAACCAGTAAGTACCTTTTTTATAATCATCATCACAGGAAAACTTTATTCAATAACTACCGATATTCGTACAGTACCTAATGGAGAATGTTAACTAATTTAGAATTCCATTTTTCTGTATTCTTTGTTGAAAATAAAAAATATATGTGAAGGAATTATTTCGATACGTCCTTTAGTTTTCAAGATATTGAATTTTAAAGTGACGCGCGACGACCCGCACTCGTGACGTCATAGTGCAACACTCGCTATACACGCGCTCACTCCGTTCGCGCGCTTCCGTACTAGACTAGCGTTGCAAAATGACGTCACACGCGGTTAGCGGGACTCACTTTAAATGCATGTAAAATCAAAACTACTTGGTATTTTTGAATGAAACAAAATCTAATGTATTTGTATGAATGAAAGCTTTACCGTAACAAACTTTCAAGTGATTTTGCAGAACTATTGACATTCTCCATTGAGAACGGATAGTAGGTACACTACCCTTTCTCAATTTGATCTCACCACCGTTGATTTGGAATTAGTGCATTAGTAAAGGAATATGAATCGTAAATTTGACACTAACTAATAGGTGGTACTACCTGCGAATAATAAATATTCGTGGCTTTTTTTTAATCTGCCTACCCTGTCTAGGTGGTACTACCTGCGAATAATAAATATTCGTGGCTTTTTAAAAATCTGCCTACCCTGTCTAAAAACTCTGTGCACGCCACTGCTACTACGTAGTATGTAGTACGTATGGTTGACGAAATATAAGCTGCACCGATTCTCCATACAAGTTGTTCGAGGAATCGGGGCAGCTTATATTTCGTCAACTATACAACAAAAAACAACGACCTAAATATGAATGTTTCTTCATTCTTCATATTGTTTCATCTGATACAAACACTACTCTGCGTAGTTCACCGGGCAATCCGAGCGCCATCTACTGACGCAACAGCGGAACAGGTCGATTATCAAGGCAGCCTGTTTACAAGCGAATCGAGCTAACGCGATCATTGTTGAACAGATGTCGCTTGGGTCGGCCATGGGCAGTCGTTAAGTGGTCAAGGTCATTCACAGTACCCCGGGCCTTAAAGAATCTCGGCCTTCCCATAGATCAATGGAGTTACATGTTGTTACATATTAGTTTAACTAAGTTGCCTACGGATATTAAAACGCGTTTCGAACAGTTACACGGCGGTAATAACCTACAGCTACCTACTTTCGAACAGCTGATTGAATTCCTGCAAAATGAATGCAGATTAATTGAGACGGCGGCGGAACCCGTCTTATCTTATGCGGACCAGACGCGCAAGTATTCTAGGGCAACACATGTGACCGAGCATAGTAACTATGAAAAATCGGAACAAAATAACGATATACGTAATTATAATATCGGCAAAAGTATTGCCTGTGCTTATTGTCAATTATCGGGCGACAATATAAACAATTGTTTTAAGTTTGCGGATATGTCTACCTACAGTCGCAAAGACTGGGTGAAAAACAATGTGTTTAAAATGGGATTTAACACAAAGGATTACAAAATAGTCTTTAGGTCAGGTCCCTTGCTCACATACCATAAATGCGAAGTCCAGGGTTCATGTCTCCGGCACACAGACACTGATTCACTCGCGTGCTGGTATTTAGGTGAGGGCACAGTCAGGAGCGACATACGTCCTATTAGGATGCGAGCAATAAGTCAACTGTCGGTCATATGTCATTAAGGACGCGCCCGCGAGGAGAGATGGGGCATTAAAATTGTTTATTGAACATACCCCCGCCCTAAACATGACTATGTTTACGAGAAAAGAAAGACGGAAAAGGCTAATGTGAGGGACTATCAAAGGGTAATCTAATGAGTCTATTCATGGGTCTTGTCAGGACACCCGTAGCCGTCTTAACGTTAACTACACGCACAACACCGTCTTTCCCGGGAAATATAGATACAATGCGACCACGTCGCCATTCCAATGGAGGAACATTATCCTCCCTAAGGAGGACCAATTCACCCACGGTGGGTGGTTCTGTATGGGTCGCCCACTTAGGCCTGGTCTGCAAGGTCGACAAGTACTGGAGGTGCCATCGCGACCAAAAGTGCTGCAGCATCTGCTGCACAAGTTGAAACCGAGTGAGCTTATTAATTTTAATGTCTTGCAACGGGTATTCCGGTACTGCAGTTAAGGGCTCTCCAATAATGAGATGACCTGGTGTCAGGATTTCAAGGTCACTTGGATCCGACGATAAGGGGCATAACGGACGCGAGTTAAGGACTGCCTCAATTTTCGTGAAAACTGTTGTTGACTCTTCGTAGGTAAGAGGAGTATCTCCGACGACACGTTTTAGGTGGGTCTTGGCTGACTTGACAGCCGCCTCGAACAGACCGCCCCAGTGTGGGGTAGTAGGAGGATCAATAATCCAGGTTATATTGCGTTTTGCCATTTCTGAGCCTATGGAGTCTTTATTTAAGTTAAGGAAACTATGAACCTCTTGGAGGTGGTTATCTGCACCTACATAACGTCCACAGTCCGACCGGACAAGCGAAGGGGTGCCTCGACGTGAGGCGAAACGTGTAAGGGCGGCAAGCAATGCTTCTGTTGTGAGGTCTGACACTACTTCAAGGTGGACCGCTTTGGATGCAAGACACACAAAGATACAAAGGTAAGTTTTAACTAGTTTCCTGTTGCGAACAGCTTGAACCTTTGTGTGAAATGGCCCCGCAAAGTCAGTACCTACTCCCTTAAATACGCGCGCAGCCGTAACTCGATCCTTTGGGAGATCGCCCATAAATGGTTGCCTTGAAACAGCATTCAAGCGATAACAGGGTAAACACTTAAAAATTACATTATTAATTAGTCTACGTGCGGATAAGATCCAGAATTCACGGGACAGTATAGCATGTAAGGCACCAGGTGACGCATGGGAGTTGATCTTATGGTAATGGGTGATTAACAGTTTCACAAAGTTGCCATGCTTCGGCAGAAGTATAGGGTGGCGGGCATCAAAGGGTAACTCAGAATATCTTATACGTCCACCAACTCTTAGTAGTCCTGTAGTGTCAAGGAATGGGTTTAATTTTCGAATGGGGGAACGCACGGCTAATCCACACTTAAGATTATCAATTTCCGCGGAGAAAGAATTTAACTGAACCAATTTGATAAGAAGGTTAAGGGCTGCCTGCCTTTCAATCACAGTAAGGAAGGGAGATGTCTCACGTTGTTTGGGAAAACGGGCATTATGAACGAAACGTAAAAGGAAGCCAGTGACGCCAATGAGTTTTTGAAAGGAACTAAAACGGTTTAGCAGAAACTCAGGGTTTGGAACGCAACTTACACTGGTGACTAAGAGGCAACGTAGTCCAGGAAGTTGTGCAATCTGATTTGATTGGTCGGAGACCCAACTAGATGGAGGTTGCAATAGCCACTTCGGGCACCACCAAAGTTGGTGGTTGAGAAGCGCTCGTGGTGATAAGCCACGGGAGGCACAGTCGGCAGGATTCAGGTGCCCAGGAACATTATGTCGCCAAGTAGACGGGCGTTTTTCAAAAAAAGTGTACACGTGACGAACCGGAGAACGACTTTTTTTCTTAACACCAATTTTGAAATTTCTTTGCTTATTCGATTCCACATAAGTTATAGTGTATTAGTAGTAGTAGTAGTAAAACTCTTTATTGTACACAATAAAACACATGAAAAAAAAATTATGTATTAATTATGTATTTGTATTAATTGTGTTATTATGTATTATTTGCGAAAATGGCATGAAAATATTAATAAATACAGAAAATATCGGCATTTTAACTTCAGATTACGGTGGATCTAGTTCCGGATAGTCACAATTATAAAATTCATTATAAATTGATTGCAGTGTTTTTTGGACCAGTTTCAGTTTACACATTTGAAATAAAGACAATAAACCATTTAAAACGGGCTTAATTTATAGAATTAATGGAAAAAATAAGCTTGGAGGATAAAATGAATGTCCAGTTCGTCAAAATCGCATCTAAATGACTGCTAAAACATGTATTTATTGGTGTTAAAATAGTACTAATCGATAAAAAGAAAACTTTAATACATTAAAGAATATTCATTTAGTAATGTAAACGCTTAAAAATGCGAATTGTTGCACTACAGCAGCCAGAAATAATTATTTTAAACACTCCAAATCTTGTGACAGTGACTAAGCGGAATCTCATGTGACTAACTGGAGATTGTAAGGAATAGTGTACACATATTGAATATATTGAAAGAAAATACCAAAAAGAATGAATTGTGTGACTAACATCGTTTATTATGTATTAAATCAATGTATAATAAATAGTATTCCATTGTATTTTTACTTTTTATTAATTCTACTTTGCAATCGCTTAATAATCCTAATCGATAGTTAGTAGTTCAAATCATTGATAAAAGCAGAATTATTTAGATCTATTTAATTAACTATAAATTTGTTTGTTTAATATAATATAAAAATACCTATTATTGTTATATTATACTAGTTTTTGTCTGCGACTTCGTCTGCGTAGAACTTGGTTATCGTGAGGTTATTGTATTCTTTTTTTCAGACGCTTACCTAGCTGACCTGCTGCTGCTGGGCTTGACCTGTAATGTATTATTACCAATAAATAATGTCTATGTCTATGTCTATTGCTCTTCCATACTAACTTTCACCCCCTTCAGGGATGATAAAAAGTATCCTACGTCCTTGTTTGGGACTCAAACTATAGCCATTCCAAATTGCATCTACTTCGTTTTACTAAACGGTTAAAACTCACGTATTAATTGTCACTTCACGTATTAACCGTTTAGTAAAATAAAGTTATAACATGTCTCGCGAAAGTTTAAATTCAAGTGCATCTACTTCGGTTAAGCGGTTTAAGCGTGAAGGCGTAACACACAGACAAACTTTCGTATTTTGAAACCCGCCACGATTTCGCGCGGTTAGGGCAGTTTTTAATCTATTCATCTACTATATAGGTATATTACTAAAATCACAATTTCTAGTCGCTCACTTCGAAATTCGAATGTATATATTACTTACTCTTTTTCCATACTAACATTAAACCGCCTTTTTTATTTTAATGCTTAGTCTATTAGAGAAGTTTCGAGTTTCCATCTTAAAGGCAATTTTATTTTCCATACAAAATGACCACGTTTAAAATATATATGGGGATGAATTTTATTTATGTCTAAGCTACAACACTGGAAAGTTTCATAGAACTCAGTTCAGCAGTTTTTGAGATTAAGTGGAACATGCATACTTACATCCGCACAAACTTATACGAATATAATATTATTGGGATAGGATATTAGGATTATATAACCGAAACACCTTGAATTAAATGCAGCCCTAATAATATAAATAATATTTGTAAATGCTAGGTATAATGTTGTACCTATTATAATTAATAATTATAGTACCATAACCGTTTTGTACTTCTGTATTCTGTACTCTGTGTCTGTGGTGTTAAAGTGGCGTACGTATAATCATAAAAAAATAAATAAAAAAGAACCGCCTCGTGTCCAGATTACATTTGAATTTTCAGTTTATTATTAATGGTGGTTCTTTTTTTATAAAATTGTAATTTTTATTTACTTTTTAGTTTTTGAAATATGATTGTCGTTTACCGAGACCTTTTCCAGACTGTAACAAATACTTTTCTGAAAACTGCATCAAAATCGGTTCAGCCAAATGCGAGATAATCGCTGATAAACATACATGTATACAAACATATTGATATTGATATTGATATTCATTTATTTCATATAAACATTACATTATAAATTACAATTAATGTCAATCTATAAGAATGAATATTATGATCGTCAAATAAGTATACAATTATTATTCATTATACTACGAATAGAATTAAAAATCAAAAACGCCGATGTTCACTGTTCATGAATTCTTTCATAGAATATATTGTGTTCTCAAGCAATTTTTGTTTTAATTGGGACTGGAATTCCGATACACTGGCTATGTCTTTCACTTGCTGCGGTAATTTTTCATATAGGGTTGGCCCCATCACCTGGGGGTCCTTAGCGCACAGCGCTAGCCTTTTTCGAATATTAATGAGACGATGTGCATTTCGAGTGTTGAAATTATGGACATCATCGGCTCGTTTAAACGTTTTTAAATTTCTTTTGACATTCATTATTGTGTCATGTATGTATAATGAACATACAGTTAGTATTTTTTTGCATTTAAATAAGGCTCGACAAGATGTCTTCGCGGAAACTCCCGACACGATACGAAGAGCACTCTTTTGAAGAATTAACACTCTTTTACTATCCGTTGAGTTACCCCAGAGGACAACACCGTAGGATATGATAGAGTGTATGTATGCGTAGTACACTTGCAGTAGGGTCTCCGATGACACCAGTTTGCTCAGCTCACGCAATGCATATATCGAGGTAGCCAACTTGTTGCAAACTAGCTCAACGTGCGGCTTCCAGGAGAGCGTGTTGTCAAGTTGAAAGCCCAAGAACTTGACCAGCTTTACCACTTGGATGTTGCTACACAGAGATAATTGTGGGTGACTGACAGTACGACCACTGAAGAGGATACATTTCGTTTTTTCAGTGTTAAGTTTGAGTCCGTTGCAATCAAACCAACCTTTTAGCTGTTCGATTACTAGATTAATTTTGATTTCTAGTTCACTGTACGTCTTGCCAGTCACCACAACACTCGTGTCATCGGCAAATAGTATTACTTTGCCTTCTGTTACAGCCCTGGGCAAGTCATTAATAAACATTAAGAAGAGGACATTACCCAAGGCTGAACCTTGGGGTACTCCTACAGCAGTTTGGACGGGTGACGACCTGATTTTACTATCTGGGTTTTGAACCTCGACGACCTGCGACCTGTTCTCTAAAAATGTAGATATTAGAGTGTGAGCTTTGTTCTTTATACCTAACCTTTCTAGCTTGATTTTTAGAAGGCTGTGGTTTACTGAATCGAAAGCTTTCGACAAGTCACAGAGTAAGGCAGCCACTTTCAGTCCTTCGTTCATAGATGACACAATGGTATTTATTAATCGCATGGATGCTGAGGTTGTGGATAGCTCTCGTCTGTACGCATATTGTTGAGCCGTAAGTATGGAATTTCTCTCTAGATAACAGGTAATGGAAGTAGCTAGGATCGACTCGATAATTTTTGAAATTGTTGGGACAATTGTAATTGGACGGTAACTGTTTGGTGTAGATGCATCACCTGAACCCTTATATATAGGACATACCCGCGAACTTTTTAGTACATCGGGGTAGTCTCCAGTATTAAATATTTCATTTATTGCGTAGTATATAAACGGTAACAAAGGTTGATAATACTCCGCAATTAGACCTCCAGTAATTCCAAACAAGTCAGGACTATTTTTATTTGTAAGTTTGTTTTTAATGGTCTTTATAATCAATGTAGGATTTAGAAATGGTAGTTCATAGTGGCAATCTAAGGTATCATTCATAAACTTTAGTGCATTGCTCTCATTTGGCCGATATAAGTTTGAAAACTGTTGCCCAACGCCTAAAAAGTATCTGTTAAATGTGTCCGGTACCATATGTTTGTCAATAGGGCCCAATTCATTTTTAAGATTTATTTGCTTTGTTTTACGTGTTATTTTATTAGATTCTTCCTTAATTATAGTCCAAACCTCTTTTTTTATATTTTTGCTTTTTTGTAATCTGGTCGAAATAACTTCAGTTTTCCTGTTGGTGACTAGATTTTTAAATTTATTTTTGTGATTTTTTATACATTGTTTTAACAACGTATTATGTGGGTAGTTTTTTAACAATTCACAGTACCCTATTATGTCTTGTTGACATTTCACAATGGGGTCAACATACGGGTCAAACTAAGAACCTCCTTTTATTTTGTAGTCGGTTTAAAACACCGGTCACATTTCGTTTGTGTACTAAGCTTTATGACTCCAGTTAGTCACAAAATCGTTCCGGTAGGTATATCACGTTACTATCCGGATGTGACGGATTCTACCGCAACGATTTAAAATCAAGATTTCAACTTGTTTTGAACCTATTCAATGTGGTTTTTGTTTCGTTTCGGATACTATGATAGTCTATTAAATGTCTAATTGCGTTTACAAAAGTTAATTATAATCTATTTACCGAAAACACTGTGACTAAGTCCGAATACTTTTTTTGTGCACCAACACTGCGGCCGCCGTTCGTCACCGTTTTGAAGGAACTGACGTTAAATACGTAATGACGGTCAATGTTTTTAGCATTCTAATGTTGCCAGGATTTAAAAATAAATGCGTTTTGGGGAATATCGATTCCACAAGTATTGTTAAAATCGCTGTGACAATAACCGGAGGTTCCGGTATGCTCGATTTCTCCCAATAAATCCCAACAGTGGAAAAAGCAGTTTTTTGGCATTAAATACCATAATCCTTTAATAAATAAAGCATATTTTAATATCTTGACTCATTACTTTACCTGTGTGACCACATTGAATATTCACTCGATTTTTTTTCGAGTTTCTGCAAGTCTCTAAACATGACTGAGTCGACGTGTGACATACACATTTTAGCACTTTTCGTATCTTTATTTTGTTATAAATCTAGCAATATATATAATATTAATCGTTTTATAAATATAACATAATTGCCATAATCTACAAAATCAAAATATACCACTCATATACCCAAATACGAAAGGGAATATTTTTAAAATAACTCACTCACTGTCTTGAATTGTGTGGAGAGATTGAAGGTAATTAGAGGGAAGATCATCCAATAATTCTGGCTTATTGGATATCCACTTTCGTAATTCATAGCCAACTGCTCGCATCAGGCATTCAAGCTCTGACTTCAGACGGCGAGCTTCTTCAAGGGTAGACGCACCTGTCAAACAATCGTCGACATAAACATCGGATTCAACAACCGCGGCTGCGTTAGGGTATTTAGAACGCTCTTGTTCAGCCAATTCAAAAAGCACGCGGATCGCAGTATAGGGACTAGATCGAATACCGTACGTAGTTGTATTAAGTTCGTACGTAATTAAAGGTTCCGAAGGAGACTCGCGCCATAAAATTAACTGATACCGTCTGTCCTCAGGGTGTACCCAAGACATCCGGAACATCATACGAATATCAGCTACAAAAACAACTGCATGTCTACGAAAATTGAGGAGGATGTGTGTGATGTCACGCTGTAGCTTAGGGCCCGTGTGTAGACACTGATTAAGGGATACCCCGTTTGAAGTCTCACAACTGCCATCAAAAACTAGCCTAATTTTTTCATTATTATTATTATCATCACTACCATTATTATTATTATTGGTTTTAAAATCGCAGTGGTGAGGGATAAAATAATGTTCTATAGATCGTAGATCCAAAAAAGATATTGAAATGTGGTTCAGGTTGAAATATTCCCGCATAAACTCAACATATTGGGATTTAAGTCGGGGATACTTTTGAAGCCGCCGTTCCAAATTAATAAACCTTTTTTCCGCTATGGATCGGGATTCTCCGAGGGAGGGGCGAATTATATAGGGAGGCAGCAGTGGAGGAGATAAATGATATTTCGATGGCGAATAAATGAAGATTTAATTACAATTATATACTTATTCTACCACAAATGATTTCGTGTTGTCCCAAGACCCGATGTTAGGTATCTAAAAAGGCGAAGGGCGACCGTGTTCTTCCCTTTTATAAAAGCGATCAATACGATTGCACAATATCGATAATGCGGCGCGGCGGGGGACAACGTAAAGACGTGACGTAGGCGCATACGTAGACACGACGCGGTGCTGATGACGTTGCATTGTGACGTATGCCGACGATATACTGATGACGTACTCGGCGCTGGTCTTATACATGAGTGGCGTAGGTAACACCTCCCCCCTAAGTAGAGCAACTATTTGCTAGGTTTAGTGCAAATATTGCGGGCTTCTGCAGTTCTATGTTTTCTGGCTTGGTTATCACAGCTTTGGTTGTAGCTTGATACCTTCGATATATTATAAAGGCTAGTGCACCTGCTCCAAGTAGTATGATAAGATATAGTGGTACTGTAGTATGGTAGAAAGTTGGCGATAAGATTTCGTTGACTTTGATTTGTTTTTCCATAGTTAGGTGCTGTTCGATAGCCTCAAGATTTTTCAAGTTGATGGAGTCCATTTTCAGGATGGTGTCGGATTCCTGTTGTTTAGTTTCAAGTGGTATTGACATTATCTTTAGGGGTTGGCCGCGAAGTTTGTTATTGATGTTAACGATGGTGAACTGCGGAGACTTCATAGAACAATGTTGAGGAATAGTTGCGACGTAACTTCCGTTCAAAATGACATGTTGCTCTTGCTGACAGCTAATCTTGACCTTGGTAGGGTACGGGAACGTGATGGCGTAATGTTGATCGTCCAGCTCCAGTAGAGCTTCCTTGGTCAGAGAGATAGGCGTGTTTTTGCACGTTGCATCTATCTCCTGAGAATTAATTAGTTTGTTGATGCAATCTTGCTCGGTGCGTATTTGGTGACTTAGCTTCTGCTCGCAGATGTACCAGTCGCCGGATTTGGGACATTCTGTCTCCATGTACACATATTCTGTTGGGTTGGTTGCTAGGAAAGGATAAGGAGGAATAAGGATGTGCCCATATTTATTTGGTAAAGGACATAATCTATATAATACGAAAGAACCTTGATAAATAATAGGTACTTTTAGGACAACAACCAAATTATTCTTAGAAAAATAGGAACCTATTTTAATGAGATTATAGTAATCTCTTACATCTAAATCTAATATTTGCTCCGTGTGTAGCATTAATTTATTCTTACACTTATATTTAATTTATATTAAAAAAATAAAAATTACATATATTAAAGTTCATAGGATATACTAATAAAGCTTAGAGTAATATAAAAAAAATAAATAAACACAACATGGATAGAACTTAACAGTTAATAGGTATCGACATCGATATCGATATTGTCGACTTTCCTGTTCCCTATACAAGTCGACGCCATCTTCGGCTCACGGGCGGCGCGGCCGGTCACACCACTCCCGAACAGACTCCGGCGCTGGACGCACGCCGCTCTTGCGCGCGTTATCAGTTGTCCGGCCTTTGTCTCGCTTCGCCATTACGGAGTTTTATTCATTGGAACACTATTCTTATATTTAATGTTCTGTGGTTTGCTGTGGCGATATTTTGTTAAGTGGATTAGTGCCCCCGCTTTGGGTAAGTTTGAACAAATGCCTAATATTAGTTTTGTAATTCGTAGTTTTTAAGAAACGCGTCCTGTAGCTTGATTATTGCATCATGCAGCCTAAAGCTGACGCCCTGCTAATATGGATCATTGTAATATGAATGCTTATAGTTTTAGTTATAGTACATAGGTAGTTGGTAACATTTTAGTGGTAGTGAACGATTGTTATATATTTCGTGAAATACTTATATAAAAGCTGTTACATCTAGTATTAATAGAAACACATGCTTATGCTTATTCTCTGCTAAGTATCATTTTGCTCCGTTCTGAATTACCGTGCATCGTCCGCCACAAACAAACTATATTATGTAGGTTTATAGAATTAGTACCCATACTAGTGATGAGCTCAAATAAAACAGGCGGGACGTTACACGGTATCGACTAAATGCGGTGCCCTGACATTTTGGAATTCAATTCCAGGGTCCGAGGTACGGGCTGTCATCGCCTTGAACCTTCGCTGCTGGGCGCTGTTTTCTTCCCTTGGCGATCTCGCATCACGCCAACGCCTTCAGGACAGTAACGACCGGCTACACTGCGATCCAAATATACCATTCCGCCTGAGTAGGCTTTTTCGACTTCGACCCTAGCTCTAGCTGTACCTTTAATAAATATTGTAATTGTAACGTTGTGGTACACCTTCTTTTAGAACATCACTGCCCTAGATACCTAACCCACCCCCACGTTCGGGCTGTCATCGCCTTGAACCTTCGCTGCTGGGCGCTGTTTTCTTCCCTTGGCGATCTCGCATCACGCCAACGCCTTCAGGACAGTAACGACCGGCTACACTGCGATCCAAATATACCATTCCGCCTGAGTAGGCTTTTTCGACTTCGACCCTAGCTCTAGCTGTACCTTTAATAAATATTGTAATTGTAACGTTGTGGTACACCTTCTTTTAGAACATCACTGCCCTAGATACCTAACGCTACAAGTGGCGCCTTCAACGTGGTATCAGTTGGTCGGTATTTCAATTTGGATCGTCGAGTAGTTTGTTTTGTGTGCGTGTTTTGTGAAGTCTTGTTTTTTTATTTCATTTGTGCTTGCAACTAGAGTCTAGAGAGTGGACAGCGATACTTTAACGATATCGATAAATCTTAAACCTTGTAAGCACACTGTAGACGCTAGTTGCCCTTCTTTAATTTGCAGTTTTGTAGTTAGTGCTTTCTATTTTTTCTTCTCTTCTACCTTGCATTTTCTTTTCTGTCACTGTTTGATTTTTATTACGTAAAAAAAAAAGAAAAAACAAGTTACTACTTTCATTCTTCTTCCACATTGTAACAGAGCGGAGTAGTTAGCATAATTCCGTTCAAATTTACCCAAACAGTCATGTCTTACGAAATAAAATTTTTGTCACTGCAAAAAACAGAACTTGCTTATGAGGTAGAAATTAGAGGAGAAAGCCCAGCTGAAACAGTATTAGACCTGCGCAAACAGATTACAAAACTGGCTAGACTATATCCTTCAGAGGATATTTTGGTATCACCATTTGATCCACAAGTAGACGTAACAGCATTGGAGGACAGCCTATCAAAGGTAGGCAAAAGTATAAAATCTCTAAATGAATGTTTTGAAAAAAGCCTTTTAGACAGAACCAATAACTTGATGAACCATATTCATCACCGCTTGAATCGTGTCGACTGCTCACTCCAGCCGGAAGCCGTGTCTGCTTGCAATGAGTGCAATAAGCTTTACCAGTCTTATAGAGTATCTCTCACAAAGTTCAATCCAGGTGCCACAGGCTCAAGCTTCGAAGATAACCCGGGACAAATTACTGTTACTTGTGATCGTGGTCTGACGGCGGAGTTATCGAAGCTAAAATTTAATGGGAAAACTTGTGTACGGGCCTTCATTCGAAGTGTCAGTGATTTTATTAAAGCGAGATCTTTACCATCAAGTAGGGTGTTATCATTCGCTACGGAGATATTTACAGAGGATGCATTGCATTGGTTTCGCGGTATACAAGACAGAGTAAACTCTTGGGAGGAAGTCTGTCACAAACTGAAGGAAGACTTTAGCAGCTCGGATTACGATTATCGTTTTTTGGCCGAAATTAGGGCACGTACACAAGGACCACGGGAAAATATCACCATTTATCTATCGATTATGTCAGGCATGTTCTCGCAACTGGATAGAACTTTGTCCGAGGAGGATAAATTAGACATACTATTACATAACATTCGTCCTTGCTATGCCAGTGTGTTAACGTCTTGCCCTGATATCAAGAACGTTGATCAGTTACGGTCAGTATGCAAGAACTTCGAAAATGTTCAATCTCGTATGTCCCAGTATCGGGAGCCACCTAAAGTGACGCATGAAACCCTTGCCCCCGATTTCGCCTATGCTCATGCTAGTACCTCTTCAAATAATTTAGGGAAGCCCTTTGTACAGAAACAGACCTTTACAAAAAACTATGATTTTAAGCCTCGTTTTGCTTCGTATGCGAATAAGCAAACCACTCACAGTAATTATCCCGCCGAAGCCGTTACTGCTTCTAGACCAGTTTGCGCAATTAATGCAAGGCCGAAATTTTGCCCTCGTTGCCGCGTAGACACCCACTCATTAAGGAATTGCACCGCAGAAAGGGTTATTGTTTGTTTCCGCTGTGGCCGTCCAGGGGTTAGATTTCACGAATGCCCTGACTGCCAGAAACAACTATCTTCCTCTTCCGAAGAATCAAAAAATGCATAGAGCAGAATTGTGGTTACTCAGATGTTAGGGACTGGCAGGATTGGTTAAATTTCATAAAAAATTTCTTTAGCATCTATAAAGTAACTTCAATTCTGCAATCTAAAACTAATAATGACAACCGGACTTTCTTAAATATAAGAATTAATGACGTTGCAGCCTCTGGTTTATTGGATTCTGGAGCCGCTGTAACACTAATTAACAATGATTTCTACACTGAACATCTTGGCTCTAAACTGCCTTTGCAAACGAATGACAAAATTAACATCATTGCTGCCGGCGGTCACAGCTTGGACAGTATAGGATATATTAACCTACCAGTGACCTTCGAGGGGCAAGATCACACAGTCAAGGCATATGTTGTACCAAAAGTGGACACTCCTCTAATTCTGGGTATAGATTTTTGGCGCAAGTTCAAGTTATGTCCCAAATATATTGGCTCTATGCACATAAACGGAACTTCCGATTCTATCGCAGATCAAACGACGACCCACATCACACCATATGCATATTTGCCTACTAGCGAACGTGCTATCGTGGACAGTGTTATAGACCGTTTTAAGGCAATTTCGTATGAGCAGAAAGGTCTTGGCAGAACTTCAATGATCCAACATCGTATCGATACCGGAAATACAACACCTATTAGACAGCGTTACTATCGCATGTCACCGGAGAAGACTAGGATTATTAACGAACAGGTGGACGAGATGCTCCAGCTAGACGTCATAGAACCGTGCGAGAGTTCATGGTCATCTCCTATTCTTGTCGTAGACAAAAAAGATGGCAAGCCCAGATTTTGCTTAGACAGCCGCAAACTTAACTCCGTAACGGTCAAGGACGCGTATAGCCTTCCATATATCTCAGAGATCTTAGACAACCTTAAGTACGCGAAGTATTTAACAAGCATCGATTTGTCAAAGAGCTTTTGGCAAATTCCCATTGCTGCCGAAGATCGAAATAAAACGGCATTTTTTGTGCCTAATCGTGGAACTTTCTGTTTTAAAACAATGGCTTTTGGCCTCACTAATGCCCCTGCAACTCAGCAGCGGTTGGTCGATAAGTTATTTGGTCCAGAATTTGACCTTAAAGTATTCTGTTACTTAGACGACATAATTTGTGTAAGTAACAGTTTCGACAGTCATGTTGCTCTATTATTACGTGTCTTAGAAAAACTACAACAGGCTAACCTGACAATTAACTTCGAAAAGACCCAATTTTTCAGGGAAAGTTTAAAATATCTAGGATACGTGGTTGACTCTCAAGGGCTGCGTACTGACCCTGAAAAAGTTGAGGCAATTTTAAATTATCCCACACCAACTTCTAAAAAGGAGGTTAAAAGATTTTTAGGTACTGCTTCATGGTACAGACGTTTTGTGCCTAACTTTAGTACAATTGCAGGCCCCTTAAACAAGTTAAAATCCAGTAAGAAGGGCGCTCCCCCGTTTGCTTGGACTGAGGAAGCCAACTCTGCCTTCGAAGCGCTCAAGCGCAGTCTTACTTCATGTCCGGTCTTATCTTGCCCCCATTATGATCTTCCCTTCGAAGTGCACGCGGACGCGAGTAATTACGGAGTAGGGGCTATGCTCTGTCAAGTAATTAATGGTCAAGAACATCCTATAGCTTACATGAGCAAGTCCTTGACAGGTGCGGAGCGTAACTATAGTATTACCGAGAAGGAGACGCTTGCTGTTCTCGCTGCCTTGGAACATTGGCGATGTTATTTAGATAATGGACAGGCATTTACTGTTTATACGGACCATTCGGCTCTAAAGTGGTTTTTGTCTCTTTCTAATCCGACAGGTAGATTAGCCCGTTGGGGTGTTAGGCTATCGGCATTCAATTTCAATTTGAAACACCGTCGGGGTGTGGACAACATTATACCTGATGCACTTTCACGCGCGGTCCCAGTAAACGCAATTACAACGTCTGAAGCCATATCGAAAACGTCTGATTCTTGGTATACAAATAAATACAATACTTGCCTTAGGTCTCCAGCTAGTCTACCTAACTTCACTATAAATAACAATGTTCTTTACAGAGTATCTAAAAATAAGTGTCCCCTAACATCGGAGTTTTCCTGGAAAGAGGTGGTTCCTAGCGAGTTGCGTGAGCAAATAATATTAGAAAACCATGCAGCTCCCACTGCTGGCCATTTAGGTATTCACAAAACATACCACCGTTTAGCAATGCGGTTCTACTGGCCATGTATGTTCTCTGATGTAGCAAAGCTGGTTGCTAACTGTTCAGTGTGTATAGCACACAAATGGGTAGGCCTAAACAATGCTCACGCCCGTTTCAGATGATATCTGTTGATTTCGTTGGCCCTCTTCCCTCTAGTAGAAAGCAAAACACTTTCCTACTTGTAATAGTGTGTTGCTTTTCAAAGTTTTGCTTAACCTTTCCGCTACGAAGAGCAAACGCAGAGGCAGTTATTAAACATATGGAAGATTCGGTCTTCCTGATTCATGGTGTGCCTCAAACAATATATTTAGACAATGGAAGTCAATTTATAAGTAAAAATTTAGAATCGTTCTTCCACAAATACAAGGTCCCGAATGTTTATTTTACGCCGCGTTACGCACCGCAAATAAATACCGTCGAACGCTTTAATAAGACCTTAATTACGTGTATTTCTGCATTTATAGAGGATGACCATAGAGTATGGGACATTAACTTACCAAAGATAACATTTGCTATTAACAATTCTGTTAACGAGGCAACGGGCTACACCCCAGCCTTCCTCGTTTATGGTAGGGAACTAGTAACTTGCGGTTCGCATTATTTAGATACCGATCTAGGCAATGAGATTGTATTCTTACCTCGCACTGTCTATGCAGAAAATATTGGCCACTTAGCAGCAATATTCAATGTCGTCCAAACTCGTCTCTGGCGTGCTCATGCAAAGAATACTTCTCGCTACAATCAAAGGCGTCTATCAGCCGAATTCAACATTAATGACATAGTATGGAAGAAAACATACTATCAAAGTGATAAAGGCCAATATTTCAGCAAGAAGCTAGCACCAAAATTTATAAAATGTCGCGTTGTAGATAAAAAATCTCCTCTCGTTTACGACTTGCAAGACATGTCCGGCAAGCACCTTGGCACTTGGCATATCAAGGATTTGAAACTAGTAAATCGTTCAGGCTAATTATTCTAGTACATGTTAACTACATATAGTACATATGCTACAATAATAGAATAGATTATAGTACATAATACATATATGTAATATAGATTAACATATATCTCAGCGGATTTTTGTCAGATAAAGTAGCAAAAATCCTTCCCTAGGGAGCGGGGTAACTGTAGCATTAATTTATTCTTACACTTATATTTATATTAAAAAAATAAAAATTACATATATTAAAGTTCATAGGATATACTAATAAAGCTTAGAGTAATATAAAAAAAATAAATAAACACAACATGGATAGAACTTAACAGTTAATAGGTATCGACATCGATATCGATATTGTCGACTTTCCTGTTCCCTATACAAGTCGACGCCATCTTCGGCTCACGGGCGGCGCGGCCGGTCACACCACTCCCGAACAGACTCCGGCGCTGGACGCACGCCGCTCTTGCGCGCGTTATCAGTTGTCCGGCCTTTGTCTCGCTTCGCCATTACGGAGTTTTATTCATTGGAACACTATTCTTATATTTAATGTTCTGTGGTTTGCTGTGGCGATATTTTGTTAAGTGGATTAGTGCCCCCGCTTTGGGTAAGTTTGAACAAATGCCTAATATTAGTTTTGTAATTCGTAGTTTTTAAGAAACGCGTCCTGTAGCTTGATTATTGCATCATGCAGCCTAAAGCTGACGCCCTGCTAATATGGATCATTGTAATATGAATGCTTATAGTTTTAGTTATAGTACATAGGTAGTTGGTAACATTTTAGTGGTAGTGAACGATTGTTATATATTTCGTGAAATACTTATATAAAAGCTGTTACATCTAGTATTAATAGAAACACATGCTTATGCTTATTCTCTGCTAAGTATCATTTTGCTCCGTTCTGAATTACCGTGCATCGTCCGCCACAAACAAACTATATTATGTAGGTTTATAGAATTAGTACCCATACTAGTGATGAGCTCAAATAAAACAGGCGGGACGTTACACGGTATCGACTAAATGCGGTGCCCTGACATTTTGGAATTCAATTCCAGGGTCCGAGGTACGGGCTGTCATCGCCTTGAACCTTCGCTGCTGGGCGCTGTTTTCTTCCCTTGGCGATCTCGCATCACGCCAACGCCTTCAGGACAGTAACGACCGGCTACACTGCGATCCAAATATACCATTCCGCCTGAGTAGGCTTTTTCGACTTCGACCCTAGCTCTAGCTGTACCTTTAATAAATATTGTAATTGTAACGTTGTGGTACACCTTCTTTTAGAACATCACTGCCCTAGATACCTAACGCTACACGTGCTATAAAATTCGTTAAGTGTCCGAATCATGTCTTTAAGTGCATTAGTGCTTAATATAGAATGGTGCACGCTACTTGACCTACTAAAAGCTAACATATTCTCTATACGTAATACTTCTATATATAAGTCGTTAATATTTCCATTGATAATTTTGAACAATTGGTCTAGGCGCCCATAATCTAATAATTTTCCGTTGTTTAACATGGTGTTATTTCTTAAACTTAATAATTCTTTACTTAAAATCTGCTGATTATTAGACAATGCCAATAATATTTTCTTTTGTTCAGTCATCCATTGTTTACATAAAGTTATGTGCTCATTGAAACTTTTGGACAATTTAACATCATTATTTCTGAGAATTTTAATGGCATGGTCATACCTAATAGCATCATTATGATCAAGATTACCGCTTATACTTTTTATTATTGAGCCTAGCGGATCTATGAGACCTCGACGTACTCTTTTGCTAGAAAAGGTACTCAACTGCGCCGAAACCTTATTAAGCTTAGAATACAAATATTTTATTTGATACTTAAAGAAACTGAAATAACCATTTGTTACGGAATTACTTGCGTTTGTAAGTTGAGTTCTAATTAGGTCGATATTGTCATGTAAGTTGTCAATGTCAATACTTTGTAAAAATGTGTGATAGTGGGAAACAACCTTTGTGGGTCCCATTTTAAATGGTAGGAGTCCGGGTCCATTGTCGTAATTTTCAAGTCGGATCTCTTGAGCTAGGGCCGGGTTGGTGCAAGTCCATGTCAGTAGTAGTAGTAGTAGGAGCCTGTAACAATTGAGATTTGCGTACTTTTTTAAGTCGGGACTTTGGGACAGGGCCTCGTTTTTTCGAAGTATAAATGTGAACAGGTAAATCATTCGTAACCTTATCATGTATGTATCTAGGGGCTAATTTCTGTCTGTCTGCCAAAGGGTTTTGTATAAAAATTTCCTGTTCGGGGGAATACTCAATATTCGGATCCCTATTTTGATTCATTCTGTCCATAATAGATTCTCGTTGGGTCAAAGACGTGTTGTGTACTATGTCATATACGGTCTCCATTTTCTTGCGGTGGTCACTGATGTAGTTCTGTATTAATAGTTCTGTGGTGTCGATGTCAATTGGATCTCGTGGGTCAAAATGTCCAGTTATTATGTCGAATGGCCTACATTTAGTTAAACTATGAATTGAACTATTGTACGCTAATAAAGCGTAGGGCATTAAATTCTTGGAGTGATCGTCTCGGTTTTTTAGTTTTAAGATTCGTAAGTGTTCTAGGATCGTAGAATGGAACCTTTCTATGATTCCATTTTCGTTCGGTGCATGGGCTGCGATTTTCCGGTGATTTACTTTATGGGCTCTCAAAAATTCGGCTAGTAACTGGTTCGCAAATTCGGTGCCTTGATCTGTTACTAAAGTTAAAGGTAAGCCATGGTGGGTGCAATATTTTAATAGAGCTCTTACAATACTAACTGCAGTGCCGTCAGGTAATCTGTATGCTTGTGCATATTTAGTAAATGAATCTATTATTGTCAAATATTTTACGTTTTCAACTGTAAATGTGTCAGCATGGACGATGTCGAAAGGTTTAGTTGCAGGTGGCACTACCTGGAATTGCGGGCGAATCGGGTTTCGTTCGTACTTCGCTTGTCCACAAACAATGCATTCATTTATGTACTTAGAAATGCTGTCGCGCATTTTTGGCCAGAAATATTTATGTGCCAATGCTAAGTATGACTCATTTATACCGCGGTGATTTGTTTTGCCTTCGTGGTAATTGCGAATTATTTCTTGCTGTTTTTCGTAGCTATGAACATTCTCTATTTCAGATTTTACCAATACCAATTTCATAGACGAGTTTATGAATGTGCGTTGTATTATAGGTACTATGGAATACATTTTTTCAATGGGCTGAACTAATATTGCTGTGCGGTATTTTGGATTGACGTGTTTCATAATCAAGTTCACTAATTCCTGTTCTAAATTTTCTTCGTTAATTTCGACGTAAGTTCTGAGATGAGTTTCAAATGGCTTTGTTACAGTGTCAGATATTCGGGATTTTCGATCGAGAATGCGGAACACCAATTGTCTAGTAAATTTGTTTAAAGGTTCTTCGGAAATTGGAATCTCTAGGATCGGATTCTCGTTACTGGTGTGGTTTGTCTCCGTCAGTCTGTCATCTAATTCGTTGACGTTGGGTGTTTCAGGCGAGTTTGCTATAATAGAACTAACTTCGTTATGTATTTCTATACGGGATAGCGCGTCGGCGTTGGTATTTGATTTTACTGATTTATAAATAGGTGTGTAGGTATATTCCGAGAGCTTAATACTCCATCGGGTTATTCTGGAATTAGGTTCTTTAAGATTCATTAGCCATTGCAGAGGCTTGTGGTCGGTTACAATTTTGAACTTGCGGCCAAATAGGTAAGGGCGAAAATACTTCGTGGCCCAGACGATTGCTAATGGCTGAGATTTTGTCGGGATTGGGTTTAACGCCTTCAGGGGTAATTATGTGTCCTAGATAAGGAGTCTCCCGTTTCATAAACTCTGACTTATCCATCTGGATTTTGAAATTAGATTCGCGTAATCTTTGAAATACTTTGTCCAGGTTATCGATATGTTCCTGAAGAGATGTGGAAAAGACTAAGATATCGTCCAGATAGACCAAACAAATTGAATTTTGTAGACCTTGTAAAACATTGTCCATTACGCGCTGAAATGTTGATGGACTATTCTTCATACCCATAGGCATACGAAGGAATTCGTAGTGCCCATTTTCTACACTAAATGCAGTTTTATGAATGTCCGAAGGGTGCATTTCTACTTGGTAAAAACCACTAGCTAAGTCCAGAGTTGTGAAGTATTGGCATCTACCCAATTTATCTAAGATATCGTTTATGTTGGGAATAGGGTATCTGTCGTCAATGGTTTTAGCATTTAGCTTACGAAAATCTACCACTAATCTCCATTTTACTTTTCCGGATGCGTCCGATTTTTTCGGAACAATCCAGATGGGTGCGCTCCAGGCTGATGTTGATGGTCGAATTATTCCTTGTTCCAACATTTTAGAAATTTGAGTTTGAATTTCTTCTCTATGAATGTATGGGTATCTATAAGATTTAGAATGTACAGGAATCTCATCCGTTGTGTTTACGTGGTGTTTTATTTTATTTGTGAAAGTAAGTGGTTCATCTTCGAGATAAAATATGTCGGAATATTTGGTACAAAGTTTGTTTAAATTGAGTGACTCTTCTGTATTTAAATGATATGTGCGCAAACGGGACAATACATGATTGACACGTGCTAATTGGGGTGACTCATCCTCACGATGACACTCTGTCTCAGAATTGAATATCTCAACGCTGACCGGCTGAGTTAGCGTGAATATCATATCGCGTGGGAATGTATTACAGATTTCGACAATGCTTTTGTTATTGTTAGCGGTACTGATGCAATTACTTATAATGCAATTGCAAAATACTTGTCGTTCCACGAAAATATCACCGTTTTGTACATCTACTGGGATCTCGATTAATTTGGAAGAATTGGCCGGTATTATTGTCTCTAGCAAATTTACATTTCCTGTGGTATACATATTTATGGGGTTGACAGAATGTGGGGTTTTAAATTGTCGGGTTACATAATTTATCTCTGCTTGCCATTGTTCAAGCAAATCACAACCAATCAGTCCGTCGAAATAATTATGAAATTTGTACACAAATAATTTCAATGGTTTGTCACTACTAAATTCTGGGAAAGAAGGTATTGTTACCGAGTGCTCGTTCAGAGTTGAAGCGTGAATGTTTGTTACAACAAACGGATCGTATTGTAATGGGTATTGGGCATAAAATTGCTTGACAGCTTGGGGGCTTAGAAAAGATTTGTTAGCGCCTGTATCGATAAGCAATTTTAGGGGCGGGTTCCGTATCTGTATATAAGGTAATTGCTGCTGGTTTTGTAGATTTATTTCTATCTCGGTGACTTTATCACAAGATCTGTGCAAAAATTTTGGTTATTTTGGATGTCATTGTCTGCGTCACTTCCCTGTGGCTGTTCTGTGTTGTGGTAACTTTCGACCTTAACGATCGACGGTAAGTGTTGTTCCGGGGATTGGTTGTCATAGTTCTGATAGTCATGGTTATAATCAAAGTCGTTATAGTCATAGTTTTCATAGTCAGGGTGGTATTGGTCAGAAAGTTGGAATTCGTGCACATTTGTCTCGGCTCTATTATTACGTTGTGGATACTGATTCCAATTGTTTCTAGTTGGGGGTAATGTACGGGCAACGGGGTGACTAACACCACTCATTGGCTGAGGAAAATGTTGTTGTTGCTGCGGGATCCTAAAACCTGTGGACATATTTGAACGTGGCAATGCTCGGAACATCTGCTGGGTCCTGGATGGTCCAGCCTGCTGTGGGTTTATTTGGGGTCCAAAATTATTATTATTAAATGTATGCTGCTCTGGCTGTGAGGGTCTCTGTGAAAAAATATTCTGATTTTGTTTTGGAAAATAAGGTTTTTGCGCAATTTCGTATGCTTTGTTTTTATTTTGCATATACATAACATTTAGTTCTGCCTGTGCGAACTCGAGAGCTTGTTCCAAAGAGTTAGGCCTCATACATCTAATGCGGGATCCTAGGGGTTCTGAAAGACCTCGCAAGTACGTTTGTAATGCGAGATTTTTGTACAAATCTCTTTTTGCAGTAACTGTCGACTCTACATTTTCATGCAATTGAACATACGTAATTATTGTGCTAAGCATATGTTGGCATTTTGCATAAAATACTTGCGGTGTGTCTCTACCTTGCGTCATCATAGATAAATCAGTGTACAGTGCAGTTTCATCTCTGCGATCGGAAAAATTATTTATCAATGACTCCCTAATCCCAGCCCAGGTATTAGGAATTCCATTATTTACAAGGGTTCGCTCGGCGGAACCCGTAATTTTATTTAAAATTCCATTTATCACGGACAGATTATTTAAATCATTCCCAGCACCTGGTTTTACGTATTTCTGAATTATCTGATCGCAGATATTTATAAATCTAACTAAAACATTAGGATTTCCATCAAATTCCGGAACTACTCTAAGGGCTTTGAAAATATTATCTAACTCATCGTCTGCCATATCGCCGATTTCTTCTTTTATGCTACTTAAATTTCTAAATAAATCGCTGCGCACGGTGCGCTGATTCGTACTATCACTATCTTTAAGACGGGCGGCACGTGGGTGAAAAATTTTGGGAATTGGGGATATACACAGGAATGCAACCAAACCCTATGTGTACTCACCACCACATTTCACGATGCCGATGTCTCTCTTCTTTTTTTTTCAAGCGCCAAATTGATCTCCTCGTCTGTGCTGCTGAGGTTCTTTGAAGAGTCGCTGCACACGTAGATTCGTGCTCAGGACGGGATATCGATGCTGGATTTCGCGTACCGATTAACGACTCAACTCTCGACTGCGCCAATGGAGGAGATAAATGATATTTCGATGGCGAATAAATGAAGATTTAATTACAATTATATACTTATTCTACCACAAATGATTTCGTGTTGTCCCAAGACCCGATGTTAGGTATCTAAAAAGGCGAAGGGCGACCGTGTTCTTCCCTTTTATAAAAGCGATCAATACGATTGCACAATATCGATAATGCGGCGCGGCGGGGGACAACGTAAAGACGTGACGTAGGCGCATACGTAGACACGACGCGGTGCTGATGACGTTGCATTGTGACGTATGCCGACGATATACTGATGACGTACTCGGCGCTGGTCTTATACATGAGTGGCGTAGGTAACAGGCGATTGCTTAAAAAGGGTAATTTTGTTATGAAAGTACCATCAGGATTTCTAGTAGTAGATGATTTAAAAAATGACTCACACTCAAGATCCAATGGATTAGTTTGGGATGACTCAGGAAATTCTTCTATTTTCCAGAATCTCTCTACTATCTGTGATAAAGAAACACCAGTCATAGGGGGTTCGGGGCTGGGAAGATTCGTGACTGGTCCGGACAGGACATAGCCAAGTACGGTTGATATAGCAGTTAATCCACACGGTTGTAGGTTGATTAACCCAGGGCGTAGAAGTGAGCCTAAGACATCAGCTCCTAAAAGCACTTCAACCAGTCCAGGTTTATAAAAGAGGGCATCAGCCAAAGGTAATGATTCTGTGGCTGATAGTACAGATACTGGCAATTCAATGTCGGGATGAGTACCGGCGATATTATCTACAACTATATAGTTGTAACAACAGGGGAAGGCGATTGCACTGGCTTAAATGTAAGGGAAACACAACCGCGAGCCGGCAGGGAAGGAATGTTTCCTATTCCTCGGAGTAACACTGGGGACAAGGGGGGGAACACACGCATATTTAGTCGCGTGGCAGCAAGATTGCACGTAACTAAGCAACCTTGCGCTCCTGTATCACACAAAGCCCGCGCTTCAACATAATACCCGCTAGATGTTTTGACGTGAATGACAGCGGTGGGAAGTAATACCAAGTCAGGATTGACAATGGTTGAAACACGGGAAGGGCCTGGGGGTGGGGGGCAGCAGCAATAAAGATATCGAAAGAGGGTGGGTAAGTATACATGCCTACTACTTATACGCCAATATAATGTGATGATGAAAGTAACAATACAACGGTACTGGGAGGATTTGATTAGTTAGTAGCGGGAACCCCCGCCCGTGCGAGGATGGGGGGAGGCGGGCCGAGCTGGATCCGGCGAGCGTCTAAAAGACACCGATCGAGTCGTAGTATTCACACGAGAAGGGTAAACCGGGTTCCGTGGGTCGTTGAAACACAGAAGGGTATGATGAGTCGGGCGCCGACAGGTTCCACAACGATAATCGCGCATACACGACGAAATTGTATGCTTATCTAAACACCTATAACACAGGCCATTCATTTTCACAAAGTTAGAACGACCGCGGGGGGACATATCTAGGAAATCTTTACACTCGCGTAGATAATGGGGCTGGCTAGAACACATAGGGCATTTTGGTTCGCACATATCTGTCTCGGCGACGAAGTACTGACGCGGCCGCAGGTTTCTCACAACCGGGATGGGTTTAGACTGGGAAGACGGTGCGTCTACTAAAGAAGTGTTTCCCACATTGTCGTGGTGACGACATTCCTCTTCTAGAAAATCAATTAGCTTATCAAAGGCAGGTAGGTCCTTCGTGCCGTCGCCGTGACGACGCTCAAATCGCGATCGCAAATCGCTTGGGAGTTTCGCTAAACAAATATGTACAAGTATATAGGACCAATGTTTGACCGGTAATTCAAGCCGCTCTAAACAACGATATGCAGTTAGGAGAGGGTTAAGAAATGACACTCTTAGACCAGTCAACCGAGGACTGATATCAGGCAGGGACATAATCTGTGCAATGTAGGTGTCAGCAAGTACGCGTGTATTATGGTATCTCCGCTTGAGAAGGTCACGGGCCACTTTATAATTACCGGTTTCAACTTTCAAGTGTTGTACCAAACGTTTCGGTTCATCAGACAAAGCACTCATTAAATAGTGCATTTTATGGGTGGAAAGCAAGTCACTTCGAACATCAACCACACTGTCAAATTGGTCTATGAAGCTAATCCAAGCGTCCGGACGTCCGTCAAAGCGCGCAATCGGGAGGTCCGGTAACCGCTGGGGACGCGGGAGGTCAAGGTCACCGGCCACTACTGTAGCTCGGTCGGACACTGAACGCATCGGGGTACTAGCAGAAACAGGCGCGACTAACTCATTACGCTTAATTTAATATCCAAAACCTGATCGCGTACCAACTTGATAATGTCTTGTACATAGGTATATTCTTCCACATCAATAGACCGGTCCAAGCCGCCCAAGAGCTGGGCACTAGCGTCACGACATTCCCTATACTGCTCATCAATTTCGCTAAAGAAAACTGTGAGTCGGGCGCGGTCTGCCGAATTAAACTGTTGATGCGCACTCGAAATCCATTCACTGGTCAGTCTCAAGGTACCAATTGATCTTCTATACTCCGCGGTTTCCGTAAATAAAGTCGCCCGTATGGTTTGATTATTTTCGCCATTGTCACTCATTTCAACTCGCACCAAATGCACTTAGCAACACGAAGTAATTAATATGAAAAATAGCACACTGCAAATTGAAACGTATGCGTTTACAAATAAGGCACAATTTAGGAGCACGACCGTTAATTCGTGAAATACACTAGGAGGCCCAAAATATGCAAAACGTTTAGGGAACACTGTTTAAAGACACTAAAACCCTTTCAAAACTATCAAATAGTCACCAAATTCAATTATTTTATTTATCGGGATCGGGCACTTCACACTAAATTAGACCTTCAGTACACAGGGATAAGGCACAAACTACGTTAAAACGGCTCGGGTGTTTGTCGTCAAGCGGTCAACAAGTTTTACTTATAATGCAAAAAATACTTATTTAAATCTTTAGTTTAGGTGATTAACTACGGGTGCACCAAATTGGGGAATGTTTACGTTTTGTTTATGGGAACAGTTAAACTGAATAGTAACTTCAGAGGCCACTAAACCACGCTCTCAGCTACCAAATGTTTAAAATGGGATTTAACACAAAGGATTACAAAATAGTCTTTAGGTCAGGTCCCTTGCTCACATACCTTAATTGCGAAGTCCAGGGTTGTCTCCGGCACACAGACACTGATTCACTCGCGTGCTGGTATTTAGGTGAGGGCACAGCCAGGAGCGACATACGTCCTATTAGGATGCGAGCAATAGGTCAACTGTCGGTCATATGTCATTAAGGACGCGCCCGCGAGGAGAGATGGGGCATTAAAATTGTTTATTGAACACAATGGTTTATGTTTTCGGTGTTTCGGTAAACATGCTGCGGCTACATGCGCGCAGCAAGTTAAATGTAATAGGTGCGGTAATGTTGGTCACAACAAATTGATTTGTACGATGTCGGTTTCTCGCCCAGTGTCGCCCGCGGAGCAACGGCAGTATACGCGGCAGGCAATGGTTGCGTATTCGTCACATGTTTACACGAAATCAGGCAACATGTGCTGCGATGAGCATCTGAGGAGTTCGTGAGTTCTTGGACTTAATCTAGGTCTACTTGTCAAGGAAAATCAAATGAGCTCAAACACGGCGCTGCTGTGATGATCATATGAGGAATTCTGGAGACCGTCTCCTGACTACCTACCTACCTACCTGCTAATATCTGTAACCTCAACTCTTGCGATGTTACTCATCAAGACAAATCCAAAGAGCCCAAACACGGTGATGCTGTTATGAGCATATGGAGAGTTCCGGTGATCATCTCCTGACTCCATCATTGTTATGTATTGAATAGATAAATAGGGTAGTCGCACATTCATACGGATATATATGTGGGTAGGTTTAGACAGGAGTCTTGCATTACACGGATTACCAACCACACGCTGTCTTTTATTTATCAGTGGCTAACGAGGATATTTATTTCAAGAAGATGTCAGTAGGGAAGATTTGTGAGTTCGATGTCCAGAACGGCAACTGGAGATCATATTGTGATCGATTGGACAGCTATTTTCTCGCAAATGATGTGAAAGAAGATCGAAAATTGCCGACATTGATCGCTGTGGTCGGGGACGCAGCTTATGAGCTGATGGTAAATTTATGTAGCCCGAAGAAACCAGCCGATATGACCTACGCTCAAGTGATAACTACTCTCGAAACGCACCTGCAACCTAAACCTTCAATATTGGCTGAGCGTTTTAGATTTCGTCAGTACCGGCAGGGCAAAGGTCAAACGGTAGCACAGTACGTGGCAGAGCTAAAAAAAATGGCGAGATTTTGTGAGTTCACAGCGACACTTGACGAAAACATGCGTGATCAATTTGTGTGCGGGTTAATAAGTGACGGGGTAAGACAGCGTTTGTTTGCAGAAAAGATGGTGGATTTTAATAGTGCAGTCGCGTTAGCGTTATCTTGGGAGGCGGCCGAGCGAGATTCAATAGCGGTCGACGCGGGGTGCGGGGCGGCCGCAGTGGACTCGGAAGCGCGGCAACAAAGCGAATTAGTGCATAACGTAACAGCGGGATGCGCGGGATGTGGAGACATCCGTCATATGCAGGCTCAATGCAGGTTTAAGGGATTCGTATGCAGTCGTTGTAACGTCAGAGGACATTTACGTCGTGTTTGCCCAGGATTAGGGGCAATGGGGCAGGGTGAGCCCGCGCGTGGCGGCCGTTATTCGGCGGGGTATAGTCAACGCGGGGCGAGCATCAACATGGGCCGTCAGGGGCTGCCTGTGGCGGCGGGAGCGCCGAGCGGTAGCGGGGCGCGGAGCAGGGGCGCGGCAAACCGTGGCAGAGGCAGTCGGCGGAGCGCCAGGACACACTGGTTGTCTGAGAATGAACAGGAGTACCAAGAGGCAGAATATTCGGAGGAGATTAATGAAGATGACGAAGAACCGATTTACCAGATGAGTTTGGAGCAGTATAAACCGGTAAGCATGCCAGTGCGAGTAGATAATAAGACCATAGTATTTGAGCTCGATACCGGATCGGCGTTATCGTGTATAAGTGATCAGTTGTATTACAGTTTATTTAAAGAGATACCTATGGAACAATGTAAGTTGTCTTTGAAATTTTATGATGGTAGTGTTACGAAACCGTTAGGATTAATCGAAGTAAACGTACAGTATGGCAACGTAAATAAAAAATTGGATTTATATATTATTGAGAACGGGACAACTAGCTTACTAGGCCGTCAATGGTTGTCAGAGTTAGGCATAGTCATACCCCAACTCAGTTCCTGTGAAAACATTAACACCAACACAGTATTAGACAAAAATAGCTTATCCGATTTAATTTCTAGGCATAAAGAAGTATTTGATGGAAGTCTGGGCGCGTTCACCGGCGGGCGGGCCGGACTGCGCGTGCGGCCGGGCGCGGTGCCCGTGTTCTGCCGCGCGCGCCCGCTGCCGTATGCGCTGCGAGACCGGGTCGACGCGGAACTCGACGCCATGCTGCGCGCCGGGGTCGTCGAGCCGGTGGACCACTCCGACTGGGCCACGCCTTTGGTAATCGTTAACAAACCGGACGGTTCGCTGCGGTTATGCGCAGATTACAAAAGTACTTTGAATCGCGTTTTGTTAGTTGATAAGTTTCCGATTCCTAGAATTGAAGATCTATTTGCGAAATTGAATGGTAGTAGGTACTTTACTAAGCTAGATTTATCGCAGGCGTACAATCAAATATTACTAGAGGACGACGGCTCGAGGGATTTGACAGTTATCAACACTCACCGCGGGTTGTTTAGGTACAATCGTTTGGTTTATGGGCTAGCATCTAGCCCAGCAATATTTCAGAGGATCATGAGCAATCTTTTCAAAGATATACCTAATGTAACATTTTTTCTAGACGATATTTTGATAACGGGAACAACTTTAGAGGCACACTTGGATAGTCTCCGACAAGTATTACAAAGATTAAGTGAACACGGTCTAAAGATAAAGAAACAAAAATGTTCCTTTTTAGTCAAGGAAGTTAAGTATTTAGGGTTTGTTATTAACGAACGCGGGGTAAAGGTAGATGAGGAAAAGATTAAACCAATACTCGCTATGACGCAACCGACTAATGTCTCGGAGCTCAAATCATTTATTGGCATGGTAAATTTTTATGGCAAGTTCATTCGGAACCTCAGTGGGTACTTAGCACCACTATATGAATTGTTAAAAAAACACAGGAAATGGTCGTGGTCGGTTCAACAGGATAGGGCATTTCGAGAAGTAAAAAAGGTGTTGAGCTCGGCTCCGGTTCTGGGGCACTACGACACGGCGCGAGAGCTGGTGCTGACGTGCGACGCGGGCCCGCGCGGCGTCGGCGCCGTGCTGGCGCAGAGTGCGCGCGGAGCATCCGACACTGACACTGTCATCGCCTACGCCTCGCGCGCGCTCACACCGGCTGAACAAAACTACAGTCAAATACATAAGGAGGCACTAGCGATTATATTTGCTGTTAAAAAATTCCATCAATTTCTGTACGGCAGGCGGTTTACATTAAAAACCGACCACAAACCACTGGTGAGCATATTCGGCCCGGGTAACGGTATTCCGAGCATGACAGCCAGCAGGTTACAACGCTGGGCGTTAATATTGTCAGCATATGACTTCGATATTGAATATGTCAGGTCCGAAGATAACACGGCGGATGCTCTTTCGCGTCTTATAGCGGCTCATAAATCGACCGGGCCGGGGGGGGACGACTGCCCGGAACAGACATATTTGCATTTCGCTACAGATGCGATGCTGTTGGATTACAATGTAATCAGCAAGGAAACCCGTAATGATGTATTATTAGGTAAGTTATTAAGCTATATTAGAGATGGGTGGCCTCAACAAACAGAAATTAGAGAAATGAAACCATTTTTTAATCGCAAAGCGGAACTTTATACGGAGTTGGACTGCGTGATGTGGGGCCCCAGGGTAGTGGTGCCCACGGCGTGTCGCGAACGAGTCTTGCGGGAGCTGCACGACTCGCACATGGGTATCGTGAAAACCAAAGCTTTGGCACGAAGCTATGTGTGGTGGCCAGGCCTGGACGAGGCCGTGGAAGCCATGTGCCGGGCGTGCCCTGTGTGCGCAGCGGTGGCCGCGGCACCGGCACGCCACGCGCCCTGCCCGTGGCCCTACCCTAGCCGTCCATGGGCTCGACTCCATTTAGATTTTTTAGGTCCAATCGGGGGAACAAAGTATTTGGTACTGATAGACTCGTTTTCTAAATGGATAGAAATAGTAGAAATGGCCAGTACGACGGCTAAAAGTGTAATAAAAGAACTGAGGAAACTGTTTGCCAGATTCGGGTTGCCAAAACAAATAGTAAGTGACAACGGTCCCCCGTTTACTAGTGAAGAATTTAGGTGGTTCTGTGATAGGAATAAAATAGATCAGATTTTCTCAGCGCCATACCACCCGGCATCTAATGGCGCTGCGGAGAACGCGGTGAAGTTATGCAAAAAGGTAATTAAAAAAGCGATAATAGAAAACACCGATACAGACACTGCCTTAGATAGATTCCTATTAATATATCGCAATACCACCCACAACACTACCGGCGACAGCCCAGCAAAACTGCTTCTAGGTCGTGAAGTACGTACCAGGCTAGATTGCCTCAAACCAGACCGGGAACAGAGAGTAAGCAGTCTCCAACGCCAACAACAGGAGGATTCAGGAGGTGCGCATCGGGCGTTCCACGTAGGGGACGCAGTGTGGTACCAACGTTATAATGTAGGGAAGGAATATAGAAAATGGGACGCGGGGGAGATAATAGAACGAATAGGTGAAACAAATTACAAGGTTAAATGTTTAATAGGTATCATTCACCGACATGTCAATCAACTGAGAAAACGCGATTCAAAAGGTACAAGTGTTATAGTAAGTCCGCGGCGAGAGCCTGGTCGGGGGTGTCCTCCGGTTTGTATGACCGGTCCAGTATTACTTCAGGGGGCGTCGAGATCCGATTCGGGGGAAAGTAGTAGTCTAGAGGCCAACCAGCCTTCCTCAAACGCACGCGTAGACCCGGGATCGAACGGACTACCGGGGCTCGCCCCAGTCAACCCTCCCGCCGCTGAGCGCATGCGCCCCGAACGATTGCGACCGAATGTAAATCCACCCATACGTTACGGTTTTGAAGATTATTTTTAGTACTTAAGTAGTAAACTTAAGGAGTATATAGGTATGTTACAATATATATAATAGATATTGTAAAGACCTAGTTACTCAGATATTGTGTAATAAAATAAGTAATTATGTGTAACCGAAACCACCGTTAACTGACCACAGTAACTAACTGTTAGTTCTTAACTCATGGTAATAAGGGTCACCAAAATTCAAGGGTTTTAACGGTGGCTTCCATTCGTGTTTGTGTTAAATGCCTATTCTTGAACGAGTAGCATTACTGTAGGTGTAGAATAATAAGTAAAAGTAAGAACCTAATCCAATCTCACAGATGCCTAATATGATGTTAGTTATAAATTATGGATGTATTACCTTGTTACATAAATTGTTCTGGTTAAATTGATTTTACTAAGTTGTGTTAGTTTATGTACTTAGTCAATAACATTAACGGTGTCTAATTAAGTAGCCGGTAACGTTATCAGATGTAGTAGTACCTAAGAGATTGTAATTAATAAGGGTGGAGGTGTTATGTATTGAATAGATAAATAGGGTAGTCGCACATTCATACGGATATATATGTGGGTAGGTTTAGACAGGAGTCTTGCATTACACGGATTACCAACCACACGCTGTCTTTTATTTATCACATCATGAGACCTGGACCTCATTTATTCCGGCTGTATTCACTAAGACGAACCCAAAGAGTCCATACACGGCGGTGCTGTGATAACCATATGAGGAGTTCCATTGACTATCTCCTGACTCCATCATGAGACCCTGAACCTCACCTATTCCGATGGTACTCATCAAGACAAACCCAAAGAGACCAAACACGGCGGTGCTGTGATAACCATATGAGGAGTTCCATTTATTATCTCCTGACTCCATGATGAGACCCTGAACCTCACCTATTCCGATGGTACTTATCAAGACAAATCTAAAGAGCCCAAACACGGCGGTGCTGTGATAATCATATGAGGAGTTCCAGTGACTATCTCCTGACTCCATCATGAGACCCTGAACCTAACCTATACCGATGGTACTCATCAAGACAAATCTAAAGAGCCCAAACTCGGGGGTGCTGCGATGAGCATATGAAGAGTTCCAGTGACCATCTCCTGTCTCCATCATGAGACCCTGGACCTCATTTATTCCGATAGTACTCATCAAGACAAACCCAAAGAGTCCAAACACGGCGGTGTTGTGATAACCATATGAGGAGTTCCAGTTCCACTGACTATCTCCTGACTCCATCATGAGACCCTTAGCCTTATTTATTCCGATAGTACTCATCAAGACAAATCCAACAAGCCCAAACACGGTGGTGTTATGATGGGGACACCCTTGCTTGCCAGAATTTCAGTTGCCCGAATTTTGACTGCCATACTATTCAACTGCCATAATATTGTTTCTTATAATTTCGTATGCCATACTCATTATTTACCATATTAATCAAATGCCAGAATCTTTATTTCCCATAATATCAATTTCAATAATATCTTTTTCCATAATCATTGTAATCCATAATTATCACATGCTATACTTTTATTTGCCATCCATCTCTACTGTTCGAATCGAATAGCTGAAAATGAAAATCCATAATTTTAATGAAATTTAAAAGAGCAGAATAACTTGTTTGAAAAGCTACTTTACTACTTAATTCGACTCGGATCACGGATAGGTTAGAAGAGGATAGCGGGAGCTTTGCTCCCGCTATCCTCTTCGAGGTTATTTTTTTATAAAAGAGCAGAAAAACTTGTTTTAAAAGCTACTTTACTACTTAATCCGATTCGGATCACGGAAAGGTTAGAAGAGGATAGCGGGAGCGGGACTCGGATAGGATTATACTGACATGTAGGTGTTAGAAAAACAAAACCATTTTAATCAACAATCATATATTTATTAGTTTTATTACACACAACAAGTTTACACAATTTGTGTAAGTTGTTAATTTGTCCTTAGTGTAAATACAACTTTGACCCTAAAGCACGCAAAAATTCTTCATTGGTATATTCGCTTTCGTTTGATAATATCTCATTGATTTTATTAGTACGATTTAATGTTTTTTTACTTTTCTTTTTTTCTGGTTCACCTTTGAGAATTTCTTCGATGTCCATCATTACTTTATGCGCCTCGTTCTTTATTTCTGTACTGAAAAAATAAAAACCGGGATGGAATTTTGACATTATTGTGTTAATTCGATTATGCCAAGATTCGGAAAAGTTTTGTGTTCGAGGAAGATCAGCATTGTGTATATGCAGAATACTCCAGAACGATGGAGGGAAGCGCGGTGGTTTATATTTAGTACCAGAAATGTAATTTTCATCAAACCATTCCACAATAGGCACACTTTCTGGTAAAATGGTTTCCTTCCACTCCTTAAAGTATTCGGGTATTTCGCTTGGGCTTAAAAATGACAACGCCAGCAAAGACTTCATTTCCAAAGCGAAACGAAGATTTTTTCCATATAGTACAGTTTGCCCATTGGATTGTATTCGCCGGTATATTATTTGTGCCAGATGAAAGTGACAACCGTTCAACTTTATTCCATGAAAATGATGCCTCACACATTGTATCGCTGATAATGCAAAATCCATTATACAATGCTCTACTTTCAATATTAAATCATTGTCATTACTGTATTCAATAATGAACTCGAACAGTTTATTATAAGTATTTTTGTCCTTGTGTGTACACAGTGCAAATAGAAGCGGTACTGTGGTTTTTCTATTGCCCAAAATATTCCCGTGAATAGAATATAACTGTAAAAAATTTGCAGGTGCAATTTTAAATGTACCGTCTAATATCCACAGTGAAGATCGGCACAAAAACTCCATCATTTTCCGTGATGAATAAATTATGATACGCTTGTCGTCCTTAAACAACTCATCTTTCATAATAATATTTTCATCATTTAATTTTAGTTTGTCATGGTTGACCGTGAAGTAAATATCACTGGGCTCACGAAATACTTCGGTATGTTTCTTTTTCTCTCGGTAAACAACTTGTTTCATAGCACTGGTAGATGGTTTTTCAGACAGATTTTCGGGACATTTACTGATAGCTTTTTGAATAATTTGGCATGGTTTTTGACTAGTATTTTTTGCCGTAATACTTTTTAAATCATTCGATAAGTTTGCCACATACAGCCTATTTGCATCGGGCTCATGATTATGATTATCATCACTCCTTATAATCGTGTGGTTTGTAGTATTTTCGGGACACAACGTAATTGCTCGCGCATTGCACTTTAATTGCTTGTATAATTCACAGACCCAGTAAAACTTGGACTTCACTTTTTTGTTCTGTTCGTATGTATAACCATTTACATTTAGTTTATTACCACCTTTAGAGGTTTGAAACAGTTCACAAACAGTATTTGTATCCATTTTAAATACTAATTCAACAGCGAACTATTGCACGAGAATTGTACACAGTTGACAATAAAATGTCGGTAGTCAATAACACGGCCGCATACCCACATCACAATACTGAATTGTTTTCGAGCGCCTACAGAAATTTCATAAGCAAATTCATACTTAGGACTGTTTCGGATAAACTATATTTAGTATGGCGTATAAATATTCTATCAAATAATATTATTGCACTTAATAATATGGATAACAATACGTATGGCATTCGTATCATTCTGTCATGTAATATTCGGGAATACAAGAGTATGTCAAACGATTTTTCTAGTAAATAAACCATTCGGGCAAATGAAAATCGGGCAAATGTTTATCGAGCAATTGAAATTATTCCATATGAATTTCGGGCAAACGACAGACATCCGTTATGATGTGATGAATATATGAGTTGAGTGAAAATCACAAAATAAAATACTTACGGATCAAACTCATTAAATCACGGTATACGAGTTCAGCGTGTCTTGGAATTCTGTGAAACGTAATTCCGATGTTCGCAAAGTCGCGCGATCGGCGAAAGCGACATAGGTCCGACCTCTGAGAGCGCTCGGCGCCGTCTGAGTACGGGGCATCAATGCAGCGTAATTTATGGGAATTATGGGCTATGTTTAAATTTTTTTACAAAATTTACTTTTAGTCCAATTATGATTTAAAAAATATCTGATACACAAGAAGAGTTACTCTTTGCAACAATTTTATCTTTAGAGCAAAATGTTAACGCAGCTTGCGAGGAAAAAATAAAATGTAAGCCTGTTTTTATACATAAACTAGGCAACATTCGGATGCTATTTAAACCTAAATTATAAATGAATCCTACTTATTTAACGACGTTACTATTTAGTTTATCATATGTAGAATTGAAATGTGTTCATTTTGTACAAAAATAAGTCCTTTCCACGTCAAAATCGAGAATGAAAACGTTACGCCTAACCGCAAAATATTGAAAAACCCAGCCAAGAGAACGCGTTTTTACCAAAGTTAACGATTAAAAAACAAACGTTAAGTAATGTTACTATTAAGAATAAGAAACAGGTTATCAATTACTTCAATAATTTCTTTAAAATTATGGATATTTGCGCCAGAAGCTTTGATCAAAAACCAATCATTTTGCGGAATACTCTTATAAGGCCTCTTAAGTACTTGGGTGGGAGGGTTCTTATATCTTCGAATGAAACGACTCATATAATAATGATCGAACTTCGCTTGAGAACTTCGTTTGATCATCTATTATATTTCGTCGTTTCATTCTTCAGATATAATACATAAAACCAGGTAGATGTTCAGAGTTCAAAAGTTTTGCTTTAGGTGGATTGAGAGAAAAAAAAAATTAAATAAGAAAATATATTCATTTTCCATTTACATGACATAAATCAGCATTGATTAACTTAATTATGGATAATTAACAATAAACAACTTAATTGTTTAACTTATTCTAAGAACAATTTCTTGGCATGCAAACAGATCTTGCAAAAAGACCTTCATCCGATATCGGACGGTTATAAAATCGAGCAAACGAAGTGGACGCTATAGTCCAACCTGCCGTACGTCGGATAGTATCAATGCTCACTCCTGCTCGGCTCGCGGCTGAAGTAGCTGCGTGTCGTGAGCTGTGCGCGCTAAATACCGTGACCGTGACGTCTATGCCACTTTCCGATAAAACATCCTTAATCCATCTGCTGATGGTCTGAGAAGTTGCGGCTCTATGTGGTGGTCTATATGTCAGTAAAAGGTATCCTACACTATCAGCTCTCTTATTTTTTGTTACAAAAATATAATCTGTGAGAGCTGTAACAGGACATATGGCAACGTTCTCCCGAAAGAATGGCAGGAAGAGGACGGGTTGTTCTCGTCCAGCAGCAGACGTTTTAATGATGTCTGTGATACCTATTTTGATACCATCATTGCATGTGATAATGTTTTGGATCTTGATAAGCGCTAACGTCTGGACTCTATGGGCCGTACATATGGCCAGTAAAGTAACTAACTTTTTAGTAATCTTTTCCAGATTTAAACTTGTATTGGGATACCAATGGGAAATGTGATTTAAAACAAGCTGTGGATCCCAATTGTGATTGTACTTAGGAGCATTGGGTTTTTGTCGGTACGCTCCTTTGAGAAGGCGTTTTATGCAATCGTCTGAACCAACATTGCTCCCCAATAGCAAGGATAAAGCTGAACGGTGACTGTTAAGTGTACCGTACGAGCAATTTTGACTAAATTGATTAGATAAGAAAGACATAACTGCTGTTTTAGCAGGATCAAAAATGTCAATAACGTTTATGCTGCAGAATTGCCACCAGAGCTTATACGTCACGTCGTATTGTTTAAGTGTACTATCGGAAAGCGATCCCAGCATAAGAGTCATTGATTCTGGTGGTGAGCCCCTTTGACTGAAGGACTGCTGCAGAGCCTCGCGACACCCAGGGTAAGTCCTCTGTGTAGCGGATGGGAGTCCCTGAAATGGGAATGAAGGAGATTTTTATTTGGATTGAGGAACATTATTTCCGACATAAGCAGGCTCTGCAGTAGCGGGACCGTCCACTACTACACTGACCAATACGACAACTACTACTACCATGACTATGACGCTACGGTCTCCTCATATGACTACGATAGCACCCAGGCCGCTGACGTGACCTACGACGCAGATTCTCAACCCTCGTCTAGCAGGGATGAGGATTTTCCATCAGCCCCGACATCAAAAAGACCAAAATAGAGATTAATCTACAGACGCAACGACAGCTTCCATATATCCGCATAGAAGACCCCCCACTTAACCTTCTTATAGATACTGGTGCTAATCGGTCCTTTTTAAGCCCCGAGGCTGTGGAAAAATTTTTTTCGCAGTATCCGTTGACATATGACCCTTTTGAAGTAACAAATGTGCACGCCACCATTAGATTTTTTTTTTTTTAGTTTATTTAGAAAACGGCCATGTACAAAAAACGCATACAAAAATGGACGCCAATTAGGCCTAAAGTTTCATAAATTACTATATAACTGTTACTAACTAAGAAGTTACGGGTATTGTTATGATTACCAATCTATTTAGTGCTCACTTTCACTTTAGTGCTACTCATGCAAAGTATTTTAACAAAAAGTTATAAGTAAAAGAAATATTTTTCAAAACAATGTTATCAATCACTTATTGTCTAGAAAACAAACTATGCCGAACTTTAGTTTTTTTGAAAGAGGACAAACTATGATCAAAACATCTATGTCATTAAGCATTTCGTTATAGACATTACAAGTGCGCCTAAAGAAAGAATTTTTGGCATACCTTGTACTACAGGATGAGAGAGAAAGTAGGCTTAGAACGTGTGTGGAAACGAGAAATTTTAAAGGAAATTTTCCCTAACAATTCGTTATAATTTCTAATAACTTTAAATAAAAATAAAACATCAAGATATAATCTTCTCTTTTCTAAGGAAGGGAGACTATTCCTGGTTGCCGACGAAAAATAGTCACGGTTATAGCTACCAATTTTATAATCGAGGGACTTGCAGAAAATTTTCTAAATCCTTTCAATTCGAGACTTATGGACATCATAATGTGGGTTCCACACAACACTGCCAAACTCCAATATACTCCGTACGAAAGAGTAATATAAGACTTTTAAAGTAAATGTATTTTTAAAAGGTTTACTTAAACGTAGAATCATTCCTAATTTTTTATACGCTCTTGCAACAATAATATCTATATGCTCATTAAAGGAGAGTTTACTGTCCAGAGTAATGCCTAAGTCTCGAATTGATGACACACGTGAGACACTATTACCAGCCAATTTATAATAGTAAGTAAAGGGATTCTTTTTACGGGAAAAATATATAGTATAGTATTTATCAGAATTAAGAATTAAGTGATTGCGCTGACAGTAGTCCTCAAAACGTGACAAAACAGACTGTAACGCTACACAATCATCATAATTCCTAATTACCTTGTATATTTTAGTGTCATCAGCATAAAGTATATGAGAGGAAGACCGAAAGCAAGTACGAATATCATTAACATATAAGATAAATAGAAAAGGTCCCAGGTGCCCCACTAAGTGACTTTCTGAAAAGTTTAGCCAAGGGAATCGCCAGCTCTGCATAAAGTTTGGAAACAAAAAATGGATGAATGTTGTCGAACCCCGCACCCTTATTAACACATATATTATACATTTTAAATGTCTATATACTAATTCATCAGTAATATTAATACTAGAGATATCAATGGGCGAAGATGGCTGAGGCGAAGAAAATTGTGATTGATTTTGATTACTACTAGTCACAAAAACAGAACTGAAATAACTATTAAAAAGATCACAAATAACTTCGCCATCAGAGGAACAGTTGTCATCAAGATACATGTTCAATGGTACTTCATTTGTAGAAAAATTTGATTTTATAAAGCTCCAAAAGTATTTAGGAGAGGAAGTAATTTTCTTTTCACTGAGGGCAATATATTTGTTATAACAATCGGTATTAAGTTTCTTTTCTCTTTTTCTAAGTAGTTTAAATTCAGCATAGTCGATTGTGTTATTATATTTTTTCCATCTCGCATGTACTTTTAATTTGTTTTTAATAATTTTAATTAAAGGTCTATTATACCAAGGCGGATATTTGGAATTTGAACAAACCTTACTCTTAGGAACAAAATAACTAATTGGGTCAATCAACTTTTTCTTGTCATTCTGTGTCACTACTAATGAATCCATTTTATTTCTTTGTATATAAGACATTTATTCATTCTTGTATGTTGATTATAAAATTAGACTATTAAACGACAACGGAGCAAAATTTTGAATAATAAATTTCATAATTTATACAAAATTTATTGGTTTTCTAGGGGACACAATTTCACTTCCATTCAAAAATTTGTTGTCCCTGTACATAAATTGAAGAGTGAATTCCTTCTTGGTGTAAAAAAATCGCTTACAAGTATTTAATGTTATGGATTATTTCAATACAACACTGCATTTATTATCTTATAACGTTGTGACAGACTGAAAATATTAAATAGTTTTTTTTTTTAATTCAGTTGAAAAAAGTGTCCCTGTAAAAGTAAAAAATACTAAGTCCCCTAGCTCACCATCCTAAATAAGTAAATAGCATGATGTCGCACGGCATTGGATCGATCAATAGACAGACGATCTGAGTGTCACGTGAGTTAGTCTGTCATTGCTGCGGCATATTGTACCATTGTTTATGTCGTCCGGACCTCTAACACAGGTAAGGTGTCTTTATTCCACTTCTCCCGACTCACTGCGATTTATCTTTAGTTTTTAATGATTTTGGTTTAAAATAGAGCTCATTATATAGCAAGGAGGTCTGAAATCCTAAAGCAACCTATTTCATTTAGTGTATTTGTTTATATTTGAGTTTTAAATGGCTATAACATTAATTTTTCTCTTGAGTCACCAGTCCCCTGGCTCACTTTTTTGGTCACTCCAGAAACATTTTCGGTAAGCTAAGAGACATTTAGCTATTTATTAAAGCAGCCGGCAACTTAATGCACTAAAATCAATTAAATAGTTATAACACTTATAAGTCGAAGACTTAAGTCGATCAGAAACTAGTCAAACTTATCAATAAGAGCAGAAATATGATAAGATCTAACGTCAGAAAACATGAAAATAAAGATGAAACTATAGCATATTTTTACAAAAATAATTATAGTTAGAAATGACGAACAAATTTGAGAGCCTTTAGAAAGCATGTGGACTCACTAAGCGGTGGAATCTTCACCACTACCCGGGAAATGGTTATAAAACACATACATAGATAGCTTTAATAGAAACTAGGTGTTCATTTTCGTCATAATTCAAGATAAACTGGAATCTAGATGAGGCAACACGACATTAGTTAAGATTTTCTAACTCTAGTACTGGTCACACTGTCATCCCCACCCCTTGCCGTTAATCGGCAGTTAGCTTTCGATTTTCGAACCGTGAACAACTGAATTCCCTGTCGCTATCGCGATATAATTTAAGGTCACCACCAGCCTTTTGCATCAGTAATAGCCTTTAGTTTAGTGCATAGTGTGTTTGGAAGCTGCCCAGGACATCTGGACGTATTTCTGAAGCTAAGTAGTTGGCGTTTGAGGTAAGAGTTGATGGTAAGCTTGGTCAGGTAAACTGGAGACTCCTGTCGCTACGTCTAGGCACGTTCATTATTCTATTTAGGTTCTAGCGCAAGGCGAGATACACCGTCACTCGCCTGAGGATTAGTACAGACATAACGACAAGACCTTCTACTACAAACGTATACCATTGATATACATCTGCCATAGTACTTACTACCGGTTGAGAGATAAGATGACCTCTAAGTTTTCTTTCTGAACGAGTCTGTCTATCATATTTATTCTAATTCTATTCTCCTTTGTTGGCGGTAATTTTCTTTACCGCCGCGGACCTCCTCCACCCCTTAGTCCGACCCTTACCGCACAAAGCCATTTATTCTATTCTCGGCCCTTTCTCATCTGTACACTTCTATTCTCAAGATTGTTACCTTATCTCCGGGAGATAATCATATCTCAGGTATGTGACACTCACCGAGATCCCCAGTTGCCACATCCTCTCCTCGTCTCCTTACTTCTTCATGGCGGTTCCCCGCCATCCTCACCAATCTCTCCTTCTCGCGATCTCCTCGTCATCTCACTCACTGTCATCAAGAAAAACCGTTAAAAACCATTTAAACTCACCTCTATCTGTCAATGTAACACACTTACTCGTTTCCTGTGAGGTTCGCGTTCGTCGCGACACTCCCGACGGCAGAGTGAGTCTCAAAAGACCGCTGCCAACTGGCTGGTTCACAAGGCAATCTTCTCTCTTGCCCTAAGAGCCGCCGTTCTCCTAGTACTTTCTTCCCTCGTATTGTCCCTCCTTTCTATTAGTTCGATGTCCGGCTCTACCACCTTATTAAACTCTTCGGCGCCCGTACCGATGTTATCCATGGGAACAGAGCTATCCGTTCCTCCCAAACGATTCTCCAACGGTGTAACGTTTTCGCCAGCTTCAATGGTGTCGTCCCTTGTTCCTGCAGGTCCTTCCACTGGGCACAATGGTCCTTCTCTGGGATTTGAGATATCTGTCAGCGGGAGCACTTCATCTGGTTTCTGGATTCCTTCTGTTTGATATGTGTCTTCCTCTACTTTCGGTTCTTAGATTCCCCTTTGATTTGGACTATGTCCCCTACGCGCGGACTTTAGTGGCAATTATTATAGTAGTCAAAGTAATTTTCAGCCTCGTTTAAGTTCACGTCGCTCGCTCCGAAGTTTCCAGACGGAGGCAGAGCTCTAGGAACATAGTGGCTAACACCACTCATGGGCTGAGGGCTAGCGCGTTGCTGGTTAAATAGGGGTTGACTCTGGTTCCTGGGTGCTAACCTGAACACGTTGCTCCGGGGGTTGTAGTTAGGTGGCGGAGCAGCGAACATCTGCTGGGTGCGGCTAGGCATCCTCTGCCGAGGCTGCTGGGGTGGCTGAGACTGTTGAGAATGCGTAACCTGGGGCGTGTTAAACCTATGTTGCTGGGGGATGGTGCGAAACCTTGGCCTTGAGGACCTGGGTGAAATGGTATCGGTGCGGGACTCTGGAAAGCCAGAGGCGTCAGTACTGGAAGAGCAAATGGCGTCGGCGGCGTGTTCCTCACTCCATATTGTTGGGGCCTGAATGGATCGTTACGTTGCTTGACGTACATGATATTAACCTCTTCCTGAACAAACTCGAGGGCTTTTTCGATAGTTTCAGGACGCATGCACCTGATTCGGGACCCTAGGGGTTCCTTAAGACCCCTCACAAATGCCTGTAATGTAACTTTCCTATACAGGATGCGCTTGGATTCGACCGTTGTTTCGACTGATTCGTGTAGGCTTATGTAGGTCATTATGGTGCTAAATGGCAGTGTTATGGTGGCAGTGGTCAAAAAATTGCTGGGGCGTCATGTTCCCCTGAACGGAATTCGAAATATCATTATATAAAGCAGTCTCGTCGCGCTGGTCCGAAAAGTTATTAACCAAAGAATTCCTTATATCTATCCAAGTATTAGGTATCCCGTTACTATTGAGGGTGCGGGCTGCATCCCCTTTAATCTTATTTAATATACCGTTAAGTAATCAAAGGTTGGTCAAATCTGAACCGGGTCCTGTACTTATAAATGTGTTAACTAATTCGTCACAAATTCTAATAAATCTAGTTAAAACATTCGGGTTCCCCTCGAAGTCGGGGACCAGGCGTAAGGCATTAAAAATAGTGTCCGGATTAACCGGGTCAGCCACCCGCTGCTGCGGCTGCTGCTGCTGCTGCGGTTGGCCTAGCACTTCATCAGGCATGTTGATGCTCTCGGATGAACTGTTAAAATCTAGTCCTAAAATATCCCTATTTAAATCTACGTCCCGCTGACGACTTTGCCTCGATGCAGAATCGCCAGTTCCTATATTCCTAGGGTGGAAAATTTTGGAAAGGGAATCCCTACTTTACTAATGGGAAAGGAAGCAACACGAGATTGATTCAAGTGTACTCACATATATTGCATGTCCTCGATGTCCTTGGTATTCTTGGTGAATCGATGTCTGGATTCCTCTCCGGGCTTGCAGGCTTCAGGTTCTTTTCAGGTTCCCGATGAAGCTTTGGAAAGCTAGCTACCGCGATCGCACGCGCACGTTCGCGATGCTAGTTCCGGTCGCGAAAGCCTCGAGAATCCTACCGACTGCGCCAATTATGGAAGCTGCAGCCGAAGTGTCCAAAAAAAAAAAAACAATTTGTTGAAACTAATTTAATTACGTAAAAGTAAAAGTTACAATAAAATTATGATTAGAAGGAAAGAAGTGAATCAAAGCGATGTTAGCAATTGAATGAATTCCCCCGGCTCGGGTTTACAGCGGGCGCAGGTTGCATTGTCAGCGGCTCGTGCGCTGTGACGCACGCGGTCCTCACGTCCGTTGATGTCAGCGTTTACTGGAGCTGCTACGCCAGCGATCTACTTGTATCGCTACTGCATAATACGCTTGTTATTATATCGAAATATAACAAAGTGGAATTCAGTCTCGTCTTTCCTGTTGACATTTCAAAAGTAAAGGATTTAAAACCATATTTTTAGTTGGTCTAGTAATTAGTATAAAATAACTCAATAACTCAATGCAAAAAAACACAAGCAGAACTTACGCGCACATAAGCTATTAACTATTGTCGACAGGAAAGAGAAGTTTACTTTTAGACAGTCTGTCAGTCCCATTAGTGTTACTTTTACATTAAGATTATCACATATTTTGTTCCAAAAAATATCAGACATGTTGAAATAATTAGAAATCATATTTATAATCTACATTAACATTTTAGAGGGTTCATCTGACATAGGTAGAAACTAATAACCAGTCCGTTTATTTTATTCTTTGATCTGTAATAGCATATCAACACACGCCCGAAAGAAGAAGCTCGAGGTATATGAAAACATCTGCGCCTGGAAGAATAGCAAAGGAGCAAAATCGTTTTCAGAAACAGTATTTTTAGCATACTTTCCTTTCTGAAAAGTCTGTCTGGTGGAAATCAAGAGTCTTATCTGCAGAACATGTGAATACTTTTTTAAACGAGGCCTGATCACAGCTTTTTCGCCGTAAAAGTAAGTAAATTAAATACCAATTAATCGATTTAGGTAGGTATACAATATAATGGTTTAGGTACTCTATTTGGGGATTCTGTAGTCAAACATTATTATTAGTGAAAGGGACTTTATTGCGTTTAGCTCCTATTAGTTTACATCCTGGCGAATAAATCGCGCAAGTTTAATTCAATAGGTAGGTGCCGTAGTCAAACTATGAACCTTTATAGTTTCGCATGTCTGTCCGTATGGCAAAGCTATCCATTTGTATACATAGCTACTTATATTAAAACTTGTTCGTAAGGTAAAACATTGCTTCTTGCAGGTGGCGTTGATTTTCGGGACACATGGCGCTCGAGGCATCTATTGAAAATTACAAAACTGTACAAATGTAACCATGAATTTTTAGTTATTTTGTCTTCTTATTATTTCTTTATTAAACATTTACAGAAATGACTGTGTTTTATTTATTTTTCTCATAAAAGGAGTGAAAAGCAGAGTGTATTACGCGGTAGCAAAATTATTGGCACCTCGGGTGACGTTGTTTGAATCCCTCACTACGCTCAGGATTCCACGTTAGAATCCCTCGCTTCGTTCTGGATTCAATCAGTCACCCTTTTTTGCTCCCTGGGCCAATTTTTCTGTCGTTGTATAGTGGCATTTTTGGTATGTCCCACCACTATTTTTATCATTTAAGACATGTTCTTAAAGTTATTGCGTAACTTTGTGTTATTTTATACGTTAATGTATAATTTTGCACCAATACTGCATAGGAATTTATCAAATAAAACGTTTACTTTTTAAATTATTATATCCACAAGTTAGCAACACTGCCATTTTTTCCATGTCCTACCGCGAAAGTTTAAATTTGGAAGCATTTTATTGCAGATTTTTGTAAGGTAAGAGTGTGATTTGACTAGCTATAAAGTTTATAAATACATCGATATTACATAATTGTAATGATTTGTATTAAATTTTGAGTGTTTTAATATATAAATATCAATTTTTAATATTACTATAAAAAGTAGCGTTGTGGAAATTCCTATTGAGAAACGCAGGTTTTTCGATGATATTTTGGTGAATTCTTCCAAAAAGTAACAATTACTTTAGTCTGGCAACATTCTGGTATCCATATTGTGTTGGTTATGTTGGTATTTAGTCAGTAAACCATAAGCGTTCATTGTGAAGGGAGGTTGCTTTGCGGAATTTTTTTGTTGACTATAGTGACGGAGTTTTAGAAGGTAATTATCGTATTTTATCGTGTTTCTTATATGTAGTATTAATAATACATTAATCTAGTTGATTAATACATTACATTGATATAGAAATTACCGTTACTTTTCATAATAACTTAAATTTTGTATAGCAAGGTACAGGCGTGACGTTCCACTGAGAAATTTTGTTTCTCATTGGATCGAAAAGTTACTCAGTGGAACGGTAAAGCCGCGTTATAAGTGCACAAAGTAGGAAAGAATTATAAAATATTAATTTTGTACTAGTTTTGTTCTGCGACTTCAATTTGTTAAGGCAATGCAATGCAATTTTATTACAGATGTCTCGCTCTAACACGCGTAAGTTTGACGTTTTGACGACCGCTTTAGCTTAGTTGGTACTTGGTAGTGACCCTGCCTACGAAGTTGGAGGTCCCGTGTTCGAATCCCGGCCGGGGCATTTATTTGTGTGATGAGCACGAATATTTGTTCTCGGGTCTTGGATGTTTTCTATGTATTTAAGTATCTATTTATCTATATAAGTATGTATATTTCGTGGCTATGTTCTGTATTGTGGTGTTATGTTTATATTTGTACTGTTTTTTGTGCCACGAATAAATGTTTTTCTTTCTTTCTTTCTTTCTTTCTTTATATCGTCGCTTAGTACCCATAGTACAAGCTGTGCTTAGTTTGGGACTAGGTTGATTTGTGTAAGATTGTCCACAAATATTATATATATTATTAACTCTGCGCGTAGTTTTAGTAAATATATATATATTTTATACGACGTCGGTGGCAAACAAGCGTTCGGCCCGCCTGATGGTAAGTAGTCACCGCAGCCTATAGATGCTTGCAACCCCAAGGGCGTCACATGCCCGTTGCCGACGTTATTTAGTACTAGTTATTGATCGTTTTTGGAATACTGGATCACTTAGAACAAAAAAAAAGCTATCCTTTTTAAGGGTCCGGAGTAAACAAGGAACCCTTCATAGTTTCGCCATGTCCGTCCGTCTGTTCGTCTCCGGCTTAGCTCGGTAACCATTAGTACTAGAAGCTTAATTTGGAATGACTATACATACAAACGACACCGATAACGGTAAAATAATGTCTTGAAAAAAAATTTAGGGTACCTCACCTCGACGTCAAGTGGTTATGTTTTTTTTTCAAACCGCATCTTGTTGGGTGTCGTGAGATAGCTCTTTCAAAAATATTGTAAGGTTACTAAAACCATTTTTTGAATGAAGAACTTGTTGGCGTGAAGGCGTAATATTAGGCTTTAAAGTGATAATCCGCCATATTGGTTTTATTCAGTGCCGGTCGTGTCGTCAAACCGGTCAGACGCACTGCACCTTTTGCATAGTGATTAGTAACAATGTTATCAGTGATCGTGTGGTACAAGTGACTAGCGATGGCGATAATTATAAATGAGTTTTTAACTTTTATTCAAAACAAAGTTGACGTGCTCGATGAGGTGGGAATCGTCCAAATTTGTGCTACAAACTTTACGGATGCCGAAATTGAGAATGGGAAAAGTGTGTTATATGAAAAATGTGGCCAAGGACTCCGACACATACAGAGGAAAGGAGACGATAAAAAGAAGAAAAATATCAAAGATGTTATAAAGTTAATTAAGGAAATTGACCCGGACGCGCAACCTAGATTTGTTGCAAAAGACCTGAATCGCTTGCCGCCAGTAAGCTTTGACTATGTGGACGTCACGCGTCTTCTCAAGGACATCACTATGATGAGGTCTGACCTACTTACTTACCAGGCAAAAATTACCAATGAATTTAACGACTTGAAGGCAACAGTTAGTTCGCGAATGGACAAAAATGCGGACAAAAATGTAACCGAAACGACGACACCGACAGAAACGAATACCTCAGTCCCGCTACCGCCTCAACTTGAACCATCGCAGACTGTGGCTGCACCGCGCATAGATACTGAGCCGGCGGCGGCGCCTACTCCGACTTATAGCAATGCTGTACGCAAGGAGAAACGTACGCGGCAAGCGAAATGCAACCCTATGCAACATATATCGATGAGTGTGAATCGCTCGAACGTCATACCCGTAATGACTAATGATTGTACTAACAACCCACCCTCGCAAAGCGGGAATTTGGGTAATAATAACGATAATTCAACTTTTACTTTAGTAGAACGTAAAAAACGAAAGAAGAAACAGGGTAACATGCGAGGTACACTAACTTCGAGCGGGAAAATACACGTTGCTGAGCCGCAATGTTCTATATACGTGTCCCGTGCCAAGAAGCATATAACAGTAACCGATATTCAAGAACACATACAAGAAATGGGTGAGCAATGTGTGAATGTGCAACTACTTAAGCAATACAACGAAACAACGTTTAACTCGTTTAAAGTAACGTTTTTATCTAGTAAAATAGATAAGTTCTTAAGTAGCGATTTCTGGCCTAAAGGTTTGGTTTACCGCCGTTTCCGAGAGCGTGCAGCTCGTGCCGTTACTAAGTCAACTCAACATGGATAAGTCACATACTAAGACATCCATAACAATAGCGACCTTCAACTGTAAATCGATAAAACGATCTGTGGAGCAGATAAGGGCACTGTGTGGTCAAGTAGACATCATAGCCCTCCAGGAAACGTGGCTCTTGCCTCATGATTTGGGGTTCACAAATGAAATACATCCCCACTTTGCGGGCTTTGCGAAATCATCGGTGGACACTTCGGCAGGCATCCTGAGAGGTCGCCCCTATGGTGGTCTGGCCCTTCTCTGGAGGAAGTCGTTGTTTGGCAACGTGTCTGTTATTGATTGTGCAAGTGATAGGTTGGCTGCAATCAAAGTGGATCTTGATGGCAGGTCAATCATCGTATTTAGTGTTTACTTGCCAGTCGACAAAGAAGAGAACTTGCCGGATTTTACAGACTGTCTTGCTGGTGTGGAGGCTACTATAGCGGATAATGAAGTGGAAACCGTCTACGTACTTGGTGATTTCAACGCACATCCTAGTGCTAGATTTGGTGTGGAACTTGCACACTTTTGTGCGGAACACTCGCTCGTGTGTGCGGATCTGGAGGTCTTAAGTGACGACACTTATACCTTTGTCAGTGAGGCCAACGGTGCAAGAAGATGGCTTGACCATTGTATGTTGACCCATGCAGCAAAAAGGACTGTCAAAGCGGTGTGGGTGGATTACGGAGTGTATTGGTCGGATCATCTGCCGCTTATATTAACTTGTGACATCAGTGTGGTGACGCATAGATCCGTACAAAGTGAGGCCGTTCCTAGGAAGTGCGGGGTACGCTGGGGTAATAGAAATATGCACCAAATAAATAGCTACGCCAAAATTTGTAATGACAAGTTGTCTAACTTGAAATATACGCATTCTAGTCATTGTATTAGCTGTACCGATAATATTATATGTAAGGATCATTTATATTTAGTTGACGAATATTACGAAAATATTATCAAAGCATTACAGCGGGCTGCTGTAGATAGTAAAGAAAATGTTCGCGGTGCACGCACGAAAAGTAAGCAGATTTTGGGCTGGAATTACCACGTTAGGGAAAGTCACGAACAGGCCCGGCTTCACTATAATTGCTGGCTATTAAATGGCAAACCCGACTCAGGTGAGTTCCATAAAAATATGATGGAAAGTCGCAGGCAATTTAAGAGCAAATTGAAGTGGTGCCAGAATAACGAGGACAATATTCAGCTTGATATTTTGGCCAAAAGCAGAGCTAGCAACAATTTCAGTAAATTTTGGAAAGAAACTAAAAAACTTAACTACAAATCTAGTGTACCAGTGAACGTGGAAACATACTCTAACCCTAGCGATATTGCCCAGTTATTCTCACACCACTTCAAAGTCAAACCCCACCCAGCACGCGATGTCCGCCACCCGCAGACTCAAGTACATGAGAGGGAGGAGGTAAAGCCTGGTTGCGACTTTACGTCGAGGGATGTAATGTTGACTGTTAGGCAGATGAGACGTGGTAAATCACCAGGTTGGGACGGCTTAAGCATAGAGCACGTGTTACATGCGGGGGATGTTGTGTTCGAGGTCTTGGCCGACCTGTTTAATATATGTATTCGCCACGGCTATCTGCCTAACAGTCTTATGAAAACCGTGGTGGTTCCAGTTCCAAAAAATAAGACGGGCGACCTCACCAGTCTTAAAAATTATCGACCGATTTCTCTTGGTAATATTATAGGCAAAATTCTGGAGAGGTTGATTCACCCGTCTTTAAAACAGAATTTGGTTCTGAGTGATGCGCAATTCGGTTTTCGTACCGGCCTCTCAACAGATTCCGCTATATATAGTTTAAAATCAACAGTGAGTCACTATTTACGTAGGGACACCTCTGTTTATGCCTGCTTCCTGGATCTGAGTCGTGCTTTTGACCTGGTAAATTATAACCTACTATGGGAGAAACTCGGCCAGTCAGACGTACCAGAACAAACCGTGAACCTGTTGAGATATTGGTACGAAAATCAGTCCAATGTAGTGAAATGGGGCGACTCCACTTCTAACGAATATAGGTTAGAGTGTGGAGTTCGTCAAGGGGGGGTAACATCACCGGACCTGTTTAGCCTATACATTAATGATCTGATTGAGGAGCTGAGGGGCACAAAAGTCGGCTGCCACATCGACTCGACCTGTTTGAATAATATCAGCTATGCCGACGACATGGTGCTCCTCAGCCCCTCAATCAGTGGACTCAGGAAACTCCTAGGCATTTGTGAACGCTATGCGGCAGAACATGGGCTACAATATAATGTGAATAAGACCCAATGCCTAGTTTTTAGAGCGGGTAAGGGTCCGGACTGTATTCCCCCAGTGTATTTGAATGGCACTGTAATTGAAAGAGTGATACAGTTCAAATACTTGGGACATGTGGTCACGGAGACCCTCCGAGATGATGCTGACATAGAGCGTGAACGCCGAGCTACCGCAGTCAGATCCAACATGCTCGCGCGGAGATTCGCGCGGTGCAGTGGCCCAGTTAGGCTGACATTGTTTAGAGCATTCTGTCAATGTTTCTACACATGCCAGCTCTGGGTCAACTGCACCAGACGCGCAATGAATACCATAAGAGTGCAGTACAATAATGCTTTCCGTATCCTTATGAAGCTACCGCGCTATTGTAGCGCGTCGAGCATGTTTGCGGAGGCCAGGGTCCCAGACTTCTACGCTATTATTAGATCGCGGATAGCGTCGTTCAGGGATCGCGTCAGCTTATCTAATAATGGGATTCTCCGTGCCCTGTCCCAACGTTTGGACTGTAGAATACTCAAATACTGCGTGACGGTGCATCGCGAACAAAATAGAAAGTGATAAGTTAAGTTATTGCTCCTGTTGTAACCTTGTTTATTTATATTTATATTTATAATATTATTGCGATATGGGTTGTACATTACCTGAAATAAAATTCTTTATTATTATTATTATTATTGCAACTTCACATATCCTATGTTCGGGATGACGTAAGGATAAATCTGTTACGGCGTTGACAAGAAATTTTCAATACAAGTGTGAGGGGTATTTTTGGATAGGCCTTTAAAAATAATATCGAGGTTACTAAGAAAGTTTTCCATTTAAGTCATTCGTCGGTGAGATATTAGCTTCCAAAGTTGTACAAAATGTGCCCCCCTCCCCTCTAATTTCCAAACTATGAAGATTAAAATTCTGAAAAAATTGAAATGGTGTACAATAAAAAATACTTTCAACGAATTTTAGTTTGAACAAGATGGGATTAATGGTTTTTGAGTTTTCACTGAAAAACTGTCTTGCCCAAACAAAAGGACGTAAGTGCCCTGGCTTCCCTATGAAGATACATCCTTTTTTGATTCAAGGTATTATATTAATTTTAATAGTGTTTTTAAAAGTGGACTGCTAGGTGTCGGAACCCTTTGTTGCGCGTGATCCAACACGCACTTGGCAGGTTTTTATCTTTTTAGTGCAGTCGTGTTTTTTACACATACATTATATATATATGTCGCAGGCAAATTGTATAATCCGCCGTAATACGTTATGGCTAGGCGTTTTACAAAACAGAGCTGTTTTGTATTACGGCGGGTCAACGACTAGGCGGATTGAATATGGCTGATTGAAAATCCGCCGAAATGTGTTCGGCGCTTTGCGTTCTTCAATTCGCCTAGTCGTAATGTAAAAAAGCGGTTCAGTCAGATTGTATAATCCGCCGTAATACATTACGGCTAGCCTTTTCACAAAATAGCGTCGTTTTAGCTGTCACCTGTTTGACAGCTTTTAGTTCCCATTTTTAACACTCGCAGCGCTGTTTAGCAACGATAATCCGGCCATTTTGTAAAACGGCTAGCCGTAATGTAAAACGGCGGAATATGCAATCCGGCAAGTACAATCCGGCTAAACGTGAGCGGCCATATGGTAGAACGTATTGCAATGACGATCCGGTTAATCGTTAACCCGCCGTATTACAAAACGGCTCTGTTTTGTAAAACGGCTAGCCGTAATGTAAAACGGCGGTTTATACAATCCGGCTGCGACATATATATTTGGAATCGTCTCTTCAAATGCTTCATTTTCCAAAACAAAAACACCTTGAAAAAAATATTCTAGAAATGAATTTCTCGTCCTAGAATTATACGAAAATGATACCAAACATGACCTATTTACTAAACTTATGTAGATAGCGAACTCAGAGTGCAGCGCGGTAGATGGGGTTTTCAATGACGTCTGGCAAGGTGTTTCGGCAGGATAAGGCTTGGCAGACTTGTATATTCTTGAAAGGACGGTTCATACCTACCGACTGGAATTGGTCTCGTGGTGGTATCAGATGGGTTAAATTAAGGGTCCCGGCGGCCCCATTTGAGAGCGTCTGCCAGGCACTTCCGGCAAGAAAAATACTGGCAGACTTCGCTTTTCTGTATCTACATGTAAATTTTTAACAGTTGCCATAACTATTATTTGAAGAAGAAGAAGAAGAAACATTTATTTATTGCACAAAAGACACACAGATACAAAAAATAATAGACGTACAAAATTCAGAACATATAAAATTATGTGTGTCTTCGCGGCAGCAAATCGGTTAAATGACACCCCTTTTTTCGCACCGGAAGTGACCGTTTTTTTTTTTTGTTACTTTCGGCAAGTTCCGCCTTGTGTGGTGTATGTCACACCCTAATAACTCAGCTGATCACAGCTGATACACATCTGATGGAAACTTAACTAATATTAACCTTTGTACCTTTTCCCAGAACTAAGGAATGCAAGAGACCTTGATATTGGTTCCAAGAAAATAGTATTAAATAAATTACCATATGTTCTATTTAGCATACCAAACCTTTAGTATAAAAGCAGTGTAATTGTTACTCAATAGATCAGTATTAAATCAGTATTACTTTGAGTATTTCCTCGAGTCTCGTCTTATCATTATTACCCGTAACGCTCCACATCTCATGGCGAGCCTTCCAGTCCGGCTGCTCTAGGCAGCCCCGATATAGTCACCGTCAGCTGCTCCAGCACCGCACTGCCAACGTTATTAGAGGAAGAACCAAGTGCCAGTGCGGCCTTGTGCCATACTGACGGCGCGCTGCGCCTTCCAGTTAGACTTCAGGAGCCAGCCTCGGTATACATAGACACCGAACAGCCAGCTCCGCTACGCCAGCCATCGAGCTCCACTACGCTGCGCCAGCCATCCAGCTCCACTACGCTACGCGAGCCAGTCAGATCCACTGCGCCAGCCAGCCAGTTCCACTGAAGCCGAACAAGCCAGAGTCACCAGCACCAGCCCCATCGCCGCAACCACAGCTCCAGGGCACAGCTGATACCACACAGATGACTTCAGGTCCACAAATGCCTGACAGCTGATCACCAGCTGATCATAAGTCCACGTGAATAAGTAATTAATTAAGGTACTTATAAAACTTTTACTATAATATATGTACTAGTTAGTAATATTTAAAAATATATATATTTAACAATTTGAGTGACGTAGATTTTTTTAAAGTAAAATTTTAATTAATAATAAAGAAAGTTAATAATAAATTTTATCAAATTGTTAAAAGAGTAATATTTTTTTAATCTAATAATGTGTAAACTTTATGTTATTAAACCAATTTATGTTATAAATAATTAAGTAAATAAGAAATAATGCCGCTTGATGACGAGGTGATAATATGATTAAGATTTACAAATCTAAAAATAGCAACCAACAGTCCACCTGTACAACAACATCTGGACTTCTCGAGTTACAATACGTTCACGATACACACAGACGTATCGAGTATAATATAGGATTTGTGTTATCAAAATAAAAATAGATTCCCAGAATATAAAAATAAAACATTAAAATAATATACTAGAATGTTGAATAGTTTTAAAATAACAATAATAATAAGGATTTCAACTATGACGGGTCTGATCAACCAAGAATAGTGGAAATTCTAAAAAAGTCAAATAATTAGCCTGAATTAAATAAGTTTCAATAAACGAGACTATAAGGAAATAATGAGACAGACTGAATTACCAGTCAGAATAATATTATTGTATACTCGCCATCCTTACTAACAGTGTCGAATCTAGTACTCAATCGCGTACGGAACGAGCTTTCCCCGCGAGAGAATTAGGTATGTTTTGCAAGGCACAATAAATAAAAATGTATGCATATGGCATACTATATAATGACGACACCGCGTGTATTATTAGCTACGAGTATAGCAATATATAAATAAATGTAAAACCGGGTACGGATCCCGATTATGAATAATTAAAGGTGTCTCAATAGTAAGTGATAACGATGATAGGCGAGTCATATCATATACGTAGTCATATTAAACAACTTTCATTATTTGTCTTTGAGTGCTTATTAACTGAGCGCTCCCGTGCTTTAGTATGCACGTTAAGCCATTTATCCAACAGCTGTCTATGATAGCAGTTGTTAAGCCAAGTTAGAGGCTTGAGAATTTCTAACAGTCAACTTGCCCATTTAGTTACTTGACAAAAGCCTAATCGAATTAAGGTCTAGTTTCCCCTCAGGTTGGAAGGTCAGATGGCAGTCGCTTCCGTAAAAACTAGTGCCTACGCCAAATCCTGAGATTACGTAGGAGGACGATTATGACTAGGATTAAATAAATATATAAATCGTGTCCCGCCGCAATCAGTGGTAAACCCGAGAGGTGCCATTGAGCGAGTAGGTAGATACATAATTAGTAGCAAGGTACACCAGAAATACAAGGCAGGCAGCAAATCCTTGAAACCTTGAACATGATTCGATCGAGCATCAATCGTGCAGGTCCTTGGACACATAGTATAATGTAGTGTTAAAAGCACTGTCTGAAAGGTATATACCTACCTTTAAATGGTATTTTCGCGCGCTTATGTATACAATTTATGTATAAAATCCTTGTATTACTGAGTTATAATTAAGAGTCGGCCGACCATAAAATAATGCATGCCGTGTACCTTAGCAAGCTTAGCAAAAAGTGATGCTAAATTGCACACTTTATGTCACAAGTAAAATACTAAGTGACAAATAAAAAAATATATATATATAATTATGACGTGTGAAAGAGAAAAAATTAACTAGCAAATCACAATGATTATTTTTGATTAGTTTAAAAATAAATAATAATTAATATTGATGTACACAATATTAGTTATTATGGTAACAAGATAGTAACGATTAAAAGAAAAATAACGGCATGATACAATGTTGTAGACAAAAACACTAATAATGGTAGCATAAATGAATACCATAATTTATGTACTGTTTGTTGTAACATGGAAATGTTGTAAAATATAAAAACAAGCGTCGTCATCAAAGCGTGCATTTAATTCCAGTTATATTAGTATGGATAAAGAAAATTTTGTATCTTTAGATTTAGTTTAGTTTTAATTTGTTTACTGTATCCGTTTTAATAAATATTTCTCATTCTGTTTGAAAAAAAAGAGATGTTTTTAAATTTTTCGTAATTAGTATTAATTTAGTAATAAGTTCATCAGTCAGTCAGTTCAGTCTTAATTTTTTTTATAATTACTTATTTTTTTTAATAAATGTAATCTTATAGTATAAATAACTGTATTAACTACAAAAAAAAAACAATGTTTACTTTAAAATTTACATTACGATGCTAAAACGATTATGACAATCCATCTGATCGCATACCACCTACCATATAAGGAACAAGAAATGTAAACATTATAAGTAGCATTAAGATAAATTAAGAAACCATGTAAACCATAGACATAAGTTAATTAAGTTTACTGAAGCCAAAAAATAGTAGTTATGTATTTTACTATTTTTTGTCTCAAAAAAACGGGGAAGCTGTGGTGTATGTCACACCCTAATAACTCAGCTGATCACAGCTGATACACATCTGATGGAAACTTAACTAATATTAACCTTTGTACCTTTTCCCAGAACTAAGGAATGCAAGAGACCTTGATATTGGTTCCAAGAAAATAGTATTAAATAAATTACCATATGTTCTATTTAGCATACCAAACCTTTAGTATAAAAGCAGTGTAATTGTTACTCAATAGATCAGTATTAAATCAGTATTACTTTGAGTATTTCCTCGAGTCTCGTCTTATCATTATAACCCGTAACGCTCCACATCTCACTTGGCAGACCATTAGATTCGGACTCAGCATCACTTTTATGGGTCACCATTGTGCATTTCATCGTGGTATCAAGTAGGTTAGAAAATTTGCGGTCCGCTCTCCACCTTTGGTATTATGAAGTTTGCAACTGTCAAAGTGCTGTCATGTCATAGCTAGAAAATTTCTAAATACGTATAATGTACTGAAACGAGACTATTTTGTTATTTAATTACAAAATTACGCGTTGCTGTGTTCCAAAATGTTCGGAAATTAGAGTGCCACACTTTCCGAAAGACGCTAAAAATTCACAAAGAAGAAGTGCCCGTAAAGAGGTTTTTCAAGGCCCCTCAGCATGAATAAATAAACAAGTTTTACCACCAAATGAAACCACACAAGACATCTCTCATGAGGTTGAAATAGCTGTGAGCCTGTGGCAGAAGATCCGACACAAGTATTAGTACATAGCACTTATCCAAGGAGACCAAGGCCCTGCATACAGCGGCAAGACTCAGGGCCAGGGAAATAGGGTACAAATTTGTTTGGGTCAAGCACGGCCGAGTATACCTACGCAAATCGGAGGGAGCGCAACATGAGTGGGTCAAGGACATGGAAGTGTTAAAAAATATTAAGTAGCAATACATTATCCTAAACTATGCCATAACCTCATAAGAATGTTATTTGGTCATATAGCGTGTGACAGTGACAACCGTATTTCTCGCACGTTGCCTCCTAGGACCACTAGAGGTAGACCCCCGGCTCGCTACCAAAAGGACTGAGCCGCGGATCTACAATCGTTGGTTGGTGCGCGCGCGCCATGTTACCGGCCCGCGCGATATTGTTATTAGAGCGACACGCCGCCAGTCGGCTTCGGTACGCCTTATCAAACGGACACGCTCAACCCTTACGCTCTGTGATTTCGTTTATATGTTTGTGTGAGACTTGTATGGTTTGTGTTCAACTCTTGACAATATATTTGTGTAACGTCAGTGTTGTGTTTTCTTCATAAACTATACGTCCCCGCTACATATTTGGCTGCCCAACTTTTGTGGGTCTGAGTCGTATTATTATTTCGCCGTTACGGAAATGGTAAGGACGCGAAGTGGCTCGTTGGGGTCTACCGCAGCTTCTGATGGGAACATCACAATGAACAGCGAAGCCCTAACAGCGATGATAACCACGCTCCAGCAAACGCAGCAAGAGTTCTGCCAACAGTTGCTGCGCGAGGTGAGGTCATCGACGCCGTCGCAAGCCGAAGCGACCGCTGCCGCCGTCGCCGCTGCCGCCACGTTCGCCTCAGCAAATGGGAACTTCGCGCAGTGTACGGCTCGTTACAGTGGTAGCAAGGACGTAAACCTGGAAACATTTATAGATAGCATCGAGAGTTACAAATCTTGTGTGCACATCAGTGACGAGAACGCCATTCGCGGCTTAGCGCTGCTACTCACGCGCGACGCCGGAATCTGGTGGCAAGGTGTGAAGGCTCAGGTTAAAACTTGGGAAGAGGCGCTCGATAGGCTGCGAAGTGCCTTCGGCGAGCGTCGTCCGCCTTTCGTCATTTATACGGAATTGTTTTCCATGGTGCAAGGAGAAGAAGAGTCTACGGAATTATTCGTATCAAAAGCGAGAGCTTTGTTAGCTAAATTGCCCTCGGGTGACCTTTGCGAACGAGTTCAACTGGACATGGTATTCGGTCTCTTAAATCGTCGAATCAGGAAAAGGCTAAAGAGAGAAGCCGTGGATACTTTTGAAAGCCTGTTACGACAGTGTCAAAGCATAGAAGACTCTAGAAGAGAGAATCATGTTCCCGTAGCAACAGCGCGCGAACGCGCGCGCCCGTCCGCCGTTTCCCCGAATTGCCCGAGCGCGGCCGATTCCACGAAATCGCCCGCCGTTTCTCCGAGTGTTCCGAGTGCGGCTGATTCCACGAAACGTCGTAAATTTTGTGTGTATTGCAAACGGAACGGCCACTATAAAGACTTTTGTGAGAAGTTAAAAGAAAACAACGCGAAAGTTAGTACATACTCTAATGATAAATGCAGTGATAATAGTGCGAAAGTAAAGTGTTACGGTTGCGGTGCGCCTAATGTAATTCGTTCGAAGTGTACGAACTGTAACCCGGGTCAGTCGTTTTATTCCGTCGACGTAAATTCGTGTCACGCCGACGACGCCGACGACGCCGCCGGCCCGCGCGATCGCGGTGCGGCCGCCTTCGACCCATCGTTACCTACATCGCAGCGCGCGTCCCCGGCGGCGCGCGCCGCCAGCGCACGCGCGCGCTTCGGCGGGAGCCCCGCGCGCCGTCGCGCGTGCTCACGGGCGCGAGTTGCGCCCTCACATGCCGCCGAGGCGGCGCCTTTGTCGGCGCCTTTGTGTTCGCCTTTGTGTTGCGACATGCCGCCGCCGAACGTCGCACTGCGAGTTAACCCGTCGCCTGCGCTTGGTACTAAAGGTAACCCTACGCGTGCCGTGGGGGATCTTTTTGAACTTTCGCCGAGTGATGTATGCAATGTTTCGAACTACATTTGTGAGGACATTATGAGTATTGGTTGTGATAATATTGATAACGTTAATAATGTATGTAGTGATAACGTTTCTGTAGTCAATGATTGTCAAACTTTTTTCGAGAAGACCAACGATGGTCAAAATGTTTCTCGTAATGTTAATGATGTTCAAAGTTTTTTTGAGAGGGTCAAAGATGTTCAAACTTTAAGTGATAAAGTCAATGATTGTCAAACTTTTTTCGATAATACCAACGATGGTCAAAATGTTTCTCGTAATGTTAACGATGTTCAAAGTTTTTTTGAGAGGTTCAAAGATGTTCAAACTTTAACTGATAAAATCAGTGTTTGTCAAACTTTCTGTGGAAATGAAAATGGTAGTCAAAATGTTTGTGATAATGCGAAGGCTGTCACTTCTCGCCGCCCTATTTTGTCTATCAGTATTTTCGGCGCAAGTGGTACAGCGCTCGTTGACTCGGCGGCAAAAAGGTGTATCGCTGGTCACACGTTGTACGCTCTCCTTGAACAAAAGGGATGTCCCTTAACAACGTCAACACAGTTTGTTAGGCTGGCTGACGGGGTTAGTAGGGCAATGACGGTGCTTACCACTGAAGTAGATGTGACACTTAGGCACAAAACAAAGAAAGTCAGTTTTGTGATTTTTCCTGACTCGAATAATAACGAGTCTCTTCTAGGAATTGATTTTTTGAAGGAATTTAACCTTAACATTGATTTTGGCAAAAACAGCTGGCACTTCGGTGAAAATGATAACCAGAAGTATGAGTTACACCTTGAGAATGTGTCACCTCTCACTTCATGTGTAGCAGCTGTAGAGGCACTTAGGGAGGACGAAGCTACGTTGCTTACTGCACAGCGGCGCGGGTTGCTTGCGCAGCTCCTCACTGAGAACCAGGACTTGTTTGAGCCAGGGGGAGGACCAACTCTTTTTGCCGAGCATAGGATCGACACAGGCGATCATCCGCCTATTGCCGTGCCGCCTTATCGCGTCACTCCCGCCAAGAGGGAGGTCATGCGGACGGAGATCGAGAAGATGCTGGCAGACGATATTATAGAGGAGTGCGAGTCACCCTGGATCTCTCCTGCTCTTTCGGTGCCTAAGTCCAAAGGTAAGATACAATTCCAGTACCCTCCAGGTAAAGCGAATGTAGTCGCTGACACGTTGAGTCGTCCTACCTGTGAAGAGGTCAACAAGGATCAGTGTGGTGTATGTTCAGTCATAGTGGACTTACCTGCTCGCAGCCCCGCTGATCTTCGTCGTGCTCAGCTCGATGACCCGGAACTGGGAAAGATAATGAGTGAGTTAGAAAGTATGTCAGATGCTGCAGCCGTTGGAGCGAAGCGTTGGTCGGAGCGAGGATACTTCATGCAGCAAGGTGTCTTGTACAGGTACAATCCCGATGTCGACAGCGAGGAACCGCAGCTGGTAGTTCCCGTTTCGCTTCGTCTCGACATCTTGAAGGAGTGTCACGATTCTCCATTATCGGGGCACCAGGGGATCGAGAGGACCTTTTACAAGATCTCGCAACGCTTTTTCTTCCCAGGTATGCGTCGTATCATTACTGAGTACATCAAGTCCTGTGTACCTTGTCAGAGATACAAAGCATCTAATGAGAAACCGTCCGGTCTTCTCCAGACTCCCGTTTTAAGTCAGCGCAACGAGGTAGTCGCGGTCGACTTATTTGGTCCCTTGCCAGAAGGTGAGAACGGTGAGCGCTGGATCCTGTTAGTAGAAGACACGGCTACACGGTGGGTTGAGCTTTTTGCTCTAAAGGAAGCAACTTCTGAAGCATGTGCTCGTACGCTCGTAGAAGAATACTTCCTCAGGTATGGTTTCCCACGCAGGGTCGTCTCGGACAACGGCGTACAGTTCATTGGAGCTGTCATGCAACAGTGTCTCTTCGTTCTTGGAGTCAAGCAGAGCCTGGTGCCGTTGTACCACCCTGAAGCCAACCCGGCAGAACGTAAAAATCGGGATTTGAAAGCTCAGCTGGCCCAGTTAGTTGAGAACGAACACTCGTCGTGGCCAACTAAGCTTGCTGTCATCCGGTTCGCCATGAACAGTGCCTTATGTCGCACTACCGGAGCTACTCCCGCATATCTCATGTTTGCGCGTGAGATGAGGTCTCCTACAGAGGTTAGTTATGACTTAAGAGCTATACTTGATAAAGAAAACTTTGTCCCTCAGATCACGCCATATCTGCGTTCGTTTATTAGCTCTCTGTCAGCAGTTCGAGATCGCGTGGAGTCACAGCAGGACAAACGTAAAGAATATGCTGATAAGTCTCGTCAGCCAGGTGATGTATTCGACGTCGGGGATAAGGTCCTCATTACGTCTCACGTTCTTAGCAATGCAGCTAAGGGTGTCTCGGCCAAGTTTATACCAAAAAGGGATGGTCCTTACCTGGTCGTTAAGAAAGTTAGTCCTACAACTTACCTGATCTCTGGTATTGATACACCCGAGGAGGTGCTGGGCAAATATCACGCCTCGCAGCTCGTTCGTTTTAATGGAAGGGATGACGTGGTTCCTTCTCCTGTAGTGCCTAAAAGGAAAAGAGGTCGTCCACGTTGTGTTAATCAGGATGTTGTGCGAGTCCATGGACGAGGGCGTCCTCATGAACTCGAGGGGGAGTCTATAGCGTGTGACAGTGACAACCGTATTTCTCGCACGTTGCCTCCTAGGACCACTAGAGGTAGACCCCCGGCTCGCTACCAAAAGGACTGAGCCGCGGATCTACAATCGTTGGTTGGTGCGCGCGCGCCATGTTACCGGCCCGCGCGATATTGTTATTAGAGCGACACGCCGCCAGTCGGCTTCGGTACGCCTTATCAAACGGACACGCTCAACCCTTACGCTCTGTGATTTCGTTTATATGTTTGTGTGAGACTTGTATGGTTTGTGTTCAACTCTTGACAATATATTTGTGTAACGTCAGTGTTGTGTTTTCTTCATAAACTATACGTCCCCGCTACAGTCATTTAAATAGTCACTTTCACTCATATAATTATTGATACGTTCTCGTTGTTGATTGTAATTAGTGTTTCACGCATAAAAATAAGTTTGAACTTTAATTATAAATTTAAGAAATGCGCCGTGATGACAACAAATGTTTCTACACTATTTACTGATAACGCGTGCGCGCGGCGCCGGCAGTCACACAAACAAGTTTTATATCATTGTAATAATCTAGCTACACATAGTCTGTGTCTGTGCATAATGTGTATCCCTAGTTTTTTGAATTCACTTTTAAAAACATTACAACACACACAACTCATACACAATTACCAAAACCTCGAAATTTCGCATGCCACTTACCTAAAAAATATGCAGTTATGTCTTACTAACAATATACACTATTCTATAATTTACGGAATTTTACTTTTATTTAATATATCAAATATTTTTAAATGCATTCACTTACCCCCCACGTCTCAAAATCTATTTGTTTTTTATATGGTTATACTAAAAACGGTTATTATAAGGCGGTACCTAGATTATTTAAGTTCTAACATTGTTTTTCATTTCTATTGCAACCTGTCTAAAAAAGGTTTAGTTTCCTCCACTATATAACACCTATTATATTAAATACAGTAATATAGATTGGTCTAATACACACGGGCACTTTGAATACTGTGGCTGACGATATTGATGCGACGCATCTGTGCGATAACAGGCAGGTTTCCTGTTTAGAAGACTGCCTCGTTATTAAAAACACATTTAAAAAGCCTTTTATGATAGTTACACAAAACATACGTAGCCACCAATGTAATTTTGACTATTTTAAGTGTGTACTCGAACGAGCAAATCTCACGCCCGATGCGATTGTACTGACGGAGTGTTGGCTGCGAGTATGTCCCCAATTACCGGTACTCCACGGGTATAATTGCTTTGCGTCAGATCGGAACTATCTGCAGAATGATGGAGTGATCATCTTTGTAAGAGAACAATTGAGCGTGAAGGTCCGTAAAATTAACATAAAAGATGCTAATGCTTTGTTTCTGACAATAAATAACGAAATTGACATAATCGGCATATACAGATCACCAAGTTATCATAACCCTGCCACCTTTTTAGATTCCCTTGCTACATTTTTATCACATAGCGTAGGCAGTAGGCACGCTATCGTGACAGGCGATATCAATATAAATATCACGCCGAACGCAGGCAGCAGCGGCGCCGATGACTACCTGAATCTTTGCTCCGAACACGGCTTTTACACTGGAAATTTCTTGCCCACCCGCGGCAATAATTGTTTAGATCATGTCATGATAAAATCCAAGATAAAAGTAGCAGTTATCACCTGCAACGAGGGTATCTCTGACCATGCCCTTATACACCATGCCTTACACTGTTGGACTATTGTACACCAAACGAAAAACGAAAATATGCAACTAAATTTGACTTTAATTCTATAGATTCCGAAATTAAAAACACAGACTGGTCACCTCTTTACCAGATAAATGATATTAATGAGGCATGCAACCTTTTCTGTAACTCACTCATAAATATAATTAAAAAATACAAAAAACACATACCAATAACTAACGCAAAACTTACAATTAAAGACTGGATCACTCCCGGGCTTCTCAAATGTATACGCAAGAGAAGTATGTTGCATCAACAGGCAAATAAAAACCCTAACGATGAGGTCATGCAAACTGAATACAAAAGGTATAGGAACACTTGTGACAATGGCCAGCGTTATCGAACCAATAACCTACCTATGTAATTTAAGCATAGAATCTGCGACATTCCCTAATATCCTTAAGGTAGCCTCAGTAACACCAATTTACAAGGCAGGTAGTAGAACAGAAGTCACCAACTATAGGCCGATCTCCCTATTTAGCGTAATTGGTAAACTAATCGAGAAGATTATCAATGCACAGTTGCTGTCCTACCTGGAAAGAAATAATAGGCTGTCACCTAACCAATTTGGATTTAGGCAAAATAGGTCTACGGAACAAGACCTACTTGTTAGTAAAATAGTAGACTGTATTGATAACGGCGAAATATGTGCAGGAATATTCCTAGACCTTGCCAAGGCCTTCGATACAGTTTCAATTCCAATTTTATTGGCTAAACTTGAAGGCCTTGGCATCAGGGGACTGGCGCTTAAATGATTTGAGTCCTACTTACGTGAACGTAGGCAATGCGTACGAGTGGAAAACCACACCAGTGACTTTGCTAGTGTGGACTTCGGAGTCCCCCAGGGGAGTGTATTAGGTCCAACCCTATTTTTAACATATATTAATGGGCTCTGTAATCTTAACCTGATAAACGCCACGATTATAACATTTGCTGACGACACAGCTATTCTGGTGCGCGGCAAAGACTGGCCAGAAGTTCAAAGCACTGCAGAGTCTAATTTAAAACTAGTGGTCGAATGGCTTGACACTAACTTACTGACATTAAACGTTCAGAAGACCAAATACCTATGTTTCTCTATAGACTCCAGAGGCCAACCTGGCGACGAATTCTACATTAGGATACGACACCAATACGAAAACTTGCTAGGATCCCCTGCTTACAGTATCGATAGCTTTATCGAACGCTCTGATTCCATAAAATACCTTGGTGTACTCCTGGACTCCCATCTTACATGGCGGCAGCATATCGAATCGCTTAAAGGTCGTGTTCGGAAGCTTATGTTTGTTTTTCGCACTCTAAGAAATTTTGCGTACCCCGAACTGATGAAAATAGTTTACTCCGCACTCTGTGAATCCATACTAGGCTACTGCAATTCGGTATGGGGAGGGGCAGCAAAGACACACCTTATAAGTTTGGAAAGAGCACAAAGGTTCCTCCTCAAAGTTATCTACCGCAAACCATCACGTTTCAGCACCAAAGAACTGTACAAAGTTGCTAATGTCCTCTCTGTCCGCCAACTGTTCTTGAGGAAAATACTGTACAGTTATGGAAAACTGCATGACAAGATCTTTGAAGCAGACACGACGCCACCAGCGCTACCCCAAAAACGCGTACAAAATTTTCCCAGAGATTTCATCCTTTCATTTCTCCTCTAGTTATGAGATTATTCTGCACATGTTACCTCATAAAAAGGCCTCCAAGCAAACGGTCGTTGACTGAGTGGCTTATGCAGCTGGATTATCATGAAACTGAACTCCTTCTAACCGTGATAAAATAATTAATTAGTCACTAACCACTCACTGAAACACTATTCTAGGTAGTATACTTTAATTTTATTATTTTATTATATTATTTACATATTTTTTACGCCCGGCCATGTATCAAGAACACACACATACACACACAAACACAATTTAGCCATGTAAAACTATTCATATTTTAAGTTGTATCCTGCTCTCTCTGTACACTTATATAGGTTAAGTATTTAATTGGAACGAAACTGGGTCCTGTAACACAGGGTTTTCCTGGCTCAGGACACAGGGTCGTGATTTATATTGTAGTGATGCCCCTATTATACAATAAACTTTTTTTTTTCATTTTTTTCATTTTCAGTACGACGTATAATTTGTTAGTACGCCTGCAAGAAGACTTGTGTTTCAAAGCTGTAACGGACGGACGTTGGAACTCTGGATTTAAACCTGGGGAGTATGTTCTGTTATACATTATTTACGCTTTGTTATCACAGTAAATAATCTTATTTGTGCGTTGTTACATTGCGCAAGATTTGATTATAGGTCTTAAGCTGCTACATCCTCCTTTTGACGTTAAATATTCATTTAGTTTGCCAAGAAATCTTCTCACAATAAATACATTTCTAGACACCCACGAACGAATACCTAGTGATAATTTACATCGTTATACATTATCTTACTGCCTTAATTGAGGGGTAGCGGTGGCGGTGCGCGCCGGGCTGTGTCCCGAGCTGCGGCCCGAACTAGCAGCGCCGCCGCCGGCCGACGAGCTGTGGGTGAGTATACCTACTGGCCCGGCATCCGCCCGCGCCGCCGCGGCTCAGCCCAGCCACTCGTTTCGTGGTACTTATCTTCACATTATTTGTACTTATATTCCTCACGGACATAACCATGTTAACCTATTAGCTAGTTTATTTAAAAGAATATCCGACGACTGTGATAAACATCCCGATGACACATTTCTAATCTTAGGTGATTTCAACATATCAAACGCTCGATGGCTTCGAGATTCTGATACCATTGGTATAGGTGTTATGACCGATGGCGACTATCCGGCGACGTTAGCGGCCGACTTCATGAACCTAACACAACTTCATCAATTTAATTATGTGCAAAACATTAACAATCGAATTCTTGACTTGATATTTAGCAATAAAGTATGTGACGTCACCTCATGCTCTCGTCCGCTCACGTCGGAGGATGGTCACCACCCCGCCCTTAACATTAATTTTATTTTGTCTTACGACAAACCCTTAACGCCTAACATAAATGCTGTCAAAAAAATGTTTCATTTGTCTGATTTTGAGGTCATTAGAAACGAGTTAACGGACATCGATTGGTGTGAGGAATTTTCGAAGCTTAACGGTCTTGAGGCACAGGTTGAATTCTTTTATAACATTATTAACAAATTAATTGATTTGTATGTTCCTACAAAAAAACTTTGCTCATCCAATCGTTATCCGCCGTGGTTTTGTCGACCATTAATTAAACTAATGACTGAAAAAAGAAAACATCACAAAAAATGGAAACAATATGGCCAACAGTCTGACTACGATTCCTTTTCCTCCCTCAGAAGCCGTACTAAGGATTTAGAAAAAATATGTTATGAGTCTTATATTTGTACAGTAGAAAATAAAATTAGATTCAACCCCAATTATTTCTGGACTTAATGTTAAATCGAAACGTGACGCCTCAAATTATCCGCACAAGTTCGTCCATGAAAATCAGATCATTACCGATAGTCGAGAAATATGTAATTTATTCAACAAATACTTCAATTCTGTTTTTGTAAAAGCTAGCTATTCCTATTACGTACATTTTTACTCAATCATTATTAACGGGGTCGTTTCCAGATCGCTGGAAACAAGCTCTAATAACTCCCATACCCAAAAATAATAAAAAAGATGATGTATCTCAGTACCGACCGATCTCGAAGTTATGTATTTTTGGCAAAATTTTAGAAAAAATTGTTGCTGACGAGCTCGCCTTTACCGTACGAAATTATATGTCCCCAAATCAGCACGGATTCTTTAAAGGCCGATGTGTCGAGTCCAATTTGGTTACCTTTACTGATTATTTGTTAACTGCACTAAATAATAAATGCCAAATCGATGTCGTGTACACGGACTTCTCCAAGGCTTTCGATAAGATTTAGTTATAAAGTCTTGTTGGAGAAGCTCTGGGGTGCCGGAATACATGGTGACTTGTTCCGATGGATCAAGTCATACATATCAAATCGCTCTCAGGCTGTTTCTATTAAAGGGTTCTTGTCCGACTATCTTCTAATCCCGTCAGGTGTCCCTCAAAGGTCCCATCTCGGACCTTTGCTATTCACACTTTACATAAATGATTTTGGTAACGTGGTTAGTAGCAGTAATCACCTGTTATATGCAGATGATGCTAAAATTTACAAGATTATTACCACTGTTGGTGACTGCCGCAAACTACAAGACGACATTAACTCTTTAGCTGCATACTGTGATAGTAATCAACTATTTCTAAACCCTGATAAGTGTAATATTATTACATTCACACGTAACAGAAACCCAATTATATACGCGTATAACTTAAACAATCTGTTGAACAGGGTTGACAAAGTCCGAGACCTTGGGGTGATAATTGATAATAAGCTCACTTTTAACGATCATATTGATAGTATTGTTCAAAGGGCCTATAGGCAGCTTGGTTTTTTATTGAGGGTCTGTAGGCCTTTTCACAATTTCATGACATACATGACACTATATTACAGTTTAGTAAGATCAATTCTGGACTTTGCATGTATTATATGGAGCCCTTTCTTTAAATATCATATCAATAGGATCGAACGAGTGTGTAGGAACTCTCTACTGGGACGTCAAGGGAAACACCGAGAGTTCTCACTATATCTGGGGGCACGGCAGTGCCCCCGCAAGTCGAGCAAAAAGGTGCACGGCCGTACCATCCTTTTCTCGAAGCCATTCAGGCCATTTTCAACATCCTGTAATTTTGTCCCAGTTAAAGCTAGAACCCTGAATTTTCAGTAACATGTTGGGCATAATATGGGTTAGATATATTCTCAATAACATTCAATTTGAACTTTTATTTTAAGAACTATTGCCCCTCAAAATTCCTTAGTTTTGTCACTGACTCACTGACTGACTGACAGATCATCAATCGTTTAAGGTACTTCTATCAGACCCACAAGCTCCAAATTTTAAACATAATTAGTTTTTAGCCTATTAATTGCTAGAAAATTAAAAAATATTGCAATATCAGTCACGTATCTGAGATATATAAACTGCATAAGTAAGTTTGTAATCCTATACAAAATACATGCGATTACAAGGTTACTTTTACAGTTTGCATGCTCGTTACTAGAAGTCATACCTGAAAAGAAAAAAAAGGGATGAGATCCCATCAAAAACATTACATGTAAAAAGATGCAAGTCTCGCAACACAGTTCTTTTACAACAAAAAGTAATGATATGTAATCTTAAACCAAGTCTGTTATATTTTAGTCAATAGTACCGGAGGGGTGCCCACAGAACAAAATTTCCACCGACTTGCATCAGCATTAGGTACTTTATGTTTTTGATCATGTCATTATATATATTAAAAAAAATAAAGTTATGCAGATGCAAGTCGGTGGAAATTTTGTTCTGTGGGCACCCCTCCGGTACTATTGACTAAAATATAACAGACTTGGTTTAAGATTACATATCATTACTTTTTGTTGTAAAAGAACTGTGTTGCGAGACTTGCATCTTTTTACATGTAATGTTTTTGATGGGATTATTTATTAACCGAAACGTATACACGTGCCTACGGGCAAGGGACTACTGGCGAGCCCGCCTGCATGACTAACATATATAGATATCTAAGTATATGATAGCCATGCATAATGTGTCGCTACAGTATTCCCCCCCCCCCCTTACAAAAAATTTTTTTTTTGAAACAACAAAAAAAGGTTTTAAACACTAAAATGTCGGAAAGAGTTCGCTGTCAGGCGCACGCGCCCTACCACACTCACTGCCCCATTACGAGGGCATCACTCTAATCACTTCACTGCACTTGTTTACACGTAACCTGCTGCTGCCTGTGTGTGGCCCTGCTGAGTGGGAGGTGCCTGAGCAACCTGGCCCCGGATCCAATTTTTGACCTTTTTGTTACAGGCCCGCGATAAAGCGTAGCCTAATGCTAATGCTGCTAAAACAACTAGCGTTATCACCAAAATGCTGTAGTAGTTCACCCGAGTTTCCACCTCTTTATGTTTTGCCATGAAGGCCGCCGAAATTTCATCCTCCTTTGCTTTTTCTTTGCTCTGCGAAAATCCCATGTTTGCGTAAAAAAAAATGGAAATCGAATGACGAACGGGCAAAAACGATCTAACGAATAAACATAATTACATTATTTCTAGGTTTTTATAACTAAATTTTGCGCGTAGTGCAATATTAAATGTAAGGTGATCTTATATTTCAACATGTATTATAACAAAATCACTAAAATTACAGACAACGAAGTCATTAATAACACAACAATGTTATTGCTGATAACGCTTCGGTCGCTTAATCACGCGGCCCCTACGTGTGGTCCAAGTAACGTGCGCCGGGTCGGTAACGACCGGTGTGGGAGCGCTTCGCTTATCACTAGTACGGTGCGACTCAGTAGTAACATTGTTATTGTTAGGTTTCAAAGAACACTTATTCTTAACTGGTTCATCTAAACAAGACATTTCCTCATTTAGTAAATATGCCGGCTTTAATCTATCGATGGAAACCTGTGATTGCCTTTCAGGCAACTGTATCGTAAATACCTTGTCTCCCCTCTTTACGACCTCAAACGGGCCTTGGTATGGGGGTTGCAAGGGTTTTCTAACAGCATCAACCCTTATAAATCTGGGGGCACGGCAGTGCCCCCGCCAAGTCGTCTGGGGGCACGGCAGTGCCCCCGCCAAGTCGAGCGCGAAGCAAACACTGCCGTACCATCCTTTACTGGAACCATTTCGCCGCATTTTCAGGCCCCTATTTGAGAACCTCTGGATAAGACCAGAACGCAGAAATTTTCGACATCCAGTAAGCTATAATCACATACTTAAAATCCAAAATTTCAAGTCTGTAGGTCATTTAGTTCCGAAGTTAAGCGAAAGCAAAGTTTCGCATTTTCGAAACTCACACACTCATAATCATAAGAATAGAACTAGTACTTCCCATAAACTCAGAGAGCTGAAATTTGGTACAGAGTTAGGGTTTAATGGCCACATAAATGAAAAACTATAAAATCTGGAGTACCTGGTGACCCTGATAAGAAACGCAAACTGCATAAGTAAGTTTGTAATTCTATACAAAATACATGCGATTACAAAGTTACTTTTGCAGTTTGGATGTTCGTTACAAGAAGTCGTACCTGAAAAGAAAAAAGAAGGACTGCCTACAAAAAGAGATGAGATCCCATCAAAAACATTACATGTAAAAATATGCCAGTCTCGCAACACAGTTCTTCTACAACAAAAAAGTAATGATATGTAATGTTAAACCAAGTCGGTTATATTTTAGTCAATAGCACCGGAGGGGTGTCCACAGAACAAGATTTCCACCGACTTGCATCGGCATTACTTTATTTTTTTAAATATATAAAATGGCTTGGCCATCGCACGGCTACATAATGGCTAAAGAACAATCGTCAGCTGATTAAAATATTCCTAATTAAATGAATGCAGCTTGAGCGAGTTTGAGCGATACACATGTATAAGTAAAGCGTTGTGTGCGATGGCCAAGTCATTCTATATATTTAAAAAAATAAAGTAATGCCGATGCAAGTCGGTGGAAATCTTGTTCTGGGGACACCCCTCCGGTGCTATTGACTAAAATATAACCGACTTGGTTTAACATTACATATCATTACTTTTTTGTTGTAGAAGAACTGTGTTGCGAGACTGGCATATTTTTACATGTAATGTTTTTGATGGGATACTTTATTACACGTCTTAAGGTCAGGGTGAACAAATATCGTCCGAGAATCGCGTTGCACTAATGGCTTGGGCCTTAAGTTACTTATGGTGTTCCGTAATTCTCATACGTAGTCAGCTGCGTCGAAATTGGGGCTAGATTTGATGTCATAGAAATCTCCCGGCAAACGCAGTGATCTGCCGAACGTTAACTCTGCTGCGCTCACTCCGGTATCCGTACGTGGTACCGCACGTAAGCCCAGCATGACCGTCGGCAGTTCCTGCACCCAAGCTGATGTGGTCAGCCTCGCCTTAAGGGCTGCTTTGAGACCACGATGCCATCGCTCAAGGGCACCGTTCGCCTGAGCGTGGTATGCAGTTGTTCGCAATTTGGTCACGCCCAGGTACTTCATTAATTCACCCGTGACGCGAAATCCAGCCCTCATAAATAACCTTGGCTATTGTTTCGGCTGATATGTCGCGTACCGGAAAAGCCTCTGGCCAGCCCGTAACACGATCTATCATTGTGACTAGATACCTATGACCGTCCGCTGACGTAGGTAAAGCGCCTACAATGTCCACGTGCAAATGTTCGAATCTGCCCACAGAAGGGAAACGACCTAATTCTGAATGATTATGCCTTTGAACCTTTGCACGTTGGCATTGAATACACGTTTTAGCCCAGACCCCTACATCGCGATTCATATAAGGCCAATAGAAACTTTTTCTTACCATCATGCGTGAAGCGCGTATACCCGGATGACTCAAACCATGCATAGTATCGAACGCTAATCGCCGAAATCCTAATGGTAAATAAGGTCTATTTCTGCCTGTCGACACGTCACAATAAATCTCGCTATCTACGTTTGGTAATTGAACACTCCTGAGACGCGGCGCGCTATTACTATCCCGCAACGCCTGTGCTAACTCAGCGTCTGTGGCCTGTGCTCGAGCCACTTCGCTGAAATCAATGCTCGTGGGTGTCGATATTGTCTCCACCCGAGACAATGCATCGGCAACCACATTTTGACTACCCGACACGTGTTGTATATCCGAAGTGAATTCACTTATAAACAACAATTGTCGTGTCCGCCTAGGAGTTTCTTTGTCGCTACTCAATTTGCTAAACGCATAAATAAGTGGTTTATGGTCGGTGTATACTGTTAGCGGCCGACCTTCAAACAAATTCCTGAAATGCAATATGGATAAATAGATAGCTAACAATTCTCTGTCATAAGTGCTATATTTGCGTTGAGTGTCGTTGAGACGCTTAGAAAAATAACCTAATGGTTTCCAATTACCTTTGACCCGCTGTTGTAATACGCCGCCGACAAAAGAGTCCGAAGCGTCTACCATAAGGGCCATTTTTGCGCCTTCGACCGGGTATGACAACAACGCTGCGCTTTGCAAACTAGCCTTACATTGCGAGAATGCCTCGTCAGCTTCTTTTGTCCATTGTATGACAGTTTTATCCCTTTTCTTGGAATTTTCCAAGTACCTATTTAATATGGCCTGATGTTCGATTGCGTTTTTAAATGTGCCCGATAAAAATTTACCATACCCAAGAAACGCCTAAGCTGGTCTACCGACTGTGGCTTGGGAAAATCTGTTATGGCCTTCACTTTATCTGGTAATGGTCTAATGCCTTGCTGAGTAACCTCATAACCCAAAAACTCCACTTTTGGGCGTCCGAAACAGCATTTTGCGATGTTAATTGTTAGGCCGTATTCATCTAATCTACTAAACAGTCTCTCTAGATGCGCTCGGTGTTGCGTAGCATCGGCACTGGCTATTATTACGTCATCCAAATAACAAAAGACAAAATCGAGTTCCCTCACCACGGTGTGGTTCATAAACCGCTGATAACTTTGTGCTGCGTTACGCAGGCCAAAAGTCATTCGGGGAAACTCGAAAAGGCCGAATGGCGTAATAATTGCCGTTTTTTCTATGTCTTCTTCCGCTACCGGTATGAAGTGGTAGGCTCTATTGATGGCTATTCTACTAAATATGGTTTTACCAGCCAGAATGTATGTAAAGTCCTGCAAGCGTGGTATTGGGTAGCGATCGGGCTTAGTGCATGCGTTTAATTGCCTATAGTCGCCGCAAGGCCGTAAACTACCATCCTTTTTTGGTACCACGTGTAGTGGACTTGACCACGCGCTCTTTGATGGCCTACAAATACCTAATTGAATCATGAAGTCAAATTCGTCTTGTACCTTTTTATACCTACTTGGTGGTAGCGGCCTTGCGCGCGCATGCACCGGAGGGCCCTTAGTCTCGATGTGATGAAACACCGTATGCTTGGGGGACTCCTTGAAACTAATCGGTTTAGTAATATCCGGGTATCGTTTCAATAAGTCATAAAAAGGGTGATTCTGTAACAGATCGACATCCGACATTCGTGTGAAAACCTGTGGAAGCTTCTAAGCTTCTAGAAAACCTCAAAGCTTAGCAAAGCTAAATGATTTTCTTTAAGTTTCATTATGAACGAAGCTTTTCATCGTAATCGAATGGCGTCAAAATCAAGTTTTGATAAGCTCATTTATTTACAATTCTCACTAACAGTATTCACCGAATCATTCCTGTAGTTTACTACTGTTGCGATGACATCATTTCGTGTGACCGTGTCGACAAGCTTTTTTAAGCCGAGGTTAACGCTCAGGCCGTAAAAACTTACAAAATCTGCCCCTAAAATTGGTTGGCTAACGTCAGCAATCACAAATGTCCATCGAAAGACACGCGATAACTTAAAATCTAACATTAGTGTCCTAACTCCATAAGTTTTAATCGGCGTACCATTCGCCGCAAATAACTTATAATCTAATTCCACTTTACAACTATTACTTACGACTTTGCACCGTGGAATCACAGAAATATTGGCACCAGTGTCCACTAAAAATCGTAAGCCCGTGTTAATGTCCGTCACACCAAGGCGGTGGTTGGTGGAGCCGATACAGTAACCCGCCTCCGACTGTATCGCTGCTAGTTTTCCCCTTTCCATCCGCAGGGTTTGACGCATTTAGTGGCTTTCTGCCCAAAACGGAAATGGTAATAGCAGAGCCAATCTGGATCCTGACGGCTCTTTTTCTGCCTCGTCTGATCTTGGCTATCTCTGTCAACAGCCTATCTTCCTGGCTGGCTGGCTGGAGGCCCGACGACACTTCTGCTATGCCGGCTGAAGACCCTGTAGCCTCGGCGATCCTGTCTGCCAGGTCGGCCAATTTTCTTAGGTCCGTTAACTCACTACCTGCTACTACGGCCTTCACCGCATGTGGCATCAGGCCCGTCCACAGCATGCGGATAGTTGATTCCGGGAATTTTCCTCCGCTAAGGTCTAGCATTTGTCTCATGAGCTGAGAGGGTTTTTGATCCCCGAGCTCCATTTCATGAAGCAGCCTTCTGTGTCTTTTCTCCTCGGTTTCCTGGAACACCGTCAGTAGGCGTTCTTTCAATGCGTCGTATTTACCCGACTCTGGAGGCGAAAGTAAGATATCGCTAGCTGCCTGGATTGTGGACCTCCCCAACTTGGTAACCACTATGTTAAACCTCTGAACGTCACCCAGATGCTGTGGTTCCAGGATGGCTTCCAACTGTACATACCAAAGCTTGGGCTGGTCAGTCCAGAAATCTGGTATTCTAGTTGTCAACGATACCGCTGCCAGCTCCCCTATCCCGCTTACTGACTGCTTATTGCTTGAAGGTTGCGACGTTCGGATGACGCTGTGTGCCTATAAAGATCTTCCCGCGTGGCACCCCACAGGAAGGAGTAGTCCCTTTTCTCCAAAATAATAATAATATGCACTTTTAAAATTGTTCACTCGCAATGTTCACTGAAATGTTCACAGGGGTCACCAGATGTAGGAACTCGCTACTGGGACGTCAAGGGAAACACCGAGAGTTCTCACTATATTATTTATTAACCGAAACGTATACACGTGCCTACGGGCAAGGCACTACTGGCGAGCCCGCCTGCATGACTAACATATATAGATATCTAAGTATATGATAGCCATGCATAATGTGTCGCTACAAGTGCAAAAGAAATTTCTAAAAGCTTTAGACTACCGTATGTATCGCGGTCGAAACTCCTATAGCAACAGCCTTTCTCACTATGGTCTATTAGCATTAGAAAGCCGACGTACACAATTTGATTTAATGTTTCTGTATAAAATAATTAACAGCTTTATCGACTCCCCGTCGCTTCTTGGTAGGTTATTATTTAAAACTCCTCAACGCACAGCACGTCATAAAAAATTGTTCGCCATTCCATATTCTCGTACTAAATATGTCTCGCATTGTTACTTTAACCGTTGTCTTAATTACTATAACATAAACTTGTCTCATGTTGATATTTTCTCAATAAGATATTGTAAAAGCTTTAAAAATCAAATTGTTAGTCATTTAAAATCCAAGTTATAATCTCACAGTTAGAAACTCTCTGTACTAGTAGTTAAGTTATCCATTTAGATTTACTTTAGTATATGATTGTAGTTTTCAGTCTTTGTAAAGTAAATAATTTCGCATCTTGCCGCTCCTACTGTAAGCTATATTTAAATAAATACATTTAGTAAAAATTAAGTTATGGCACTCTAGGTCTATTAACATAAGTTGTAATAACATTATTTCTGTAACTGACTGTTTGTTGCCTGAATAAATAAAAAAAAAAAAAAAAAAATTGTTTTGCATTTCAGTACGCCCGCGTAATTTCTGTCAAAATGCATGATGAGTTGGTGGGCAGCCAAAGAAGCTCAGTGGCAACAAATTCATCTATAGTAGATTTGACACAGGATGATGACTCTTCACAACTTTACTACTTTACAAGCAGCAAAAGACTTAGAAAATATATAAAAGTGTGTTTCTTCGTGGATCAGACTGGGGTTGAGGGTTTGGTAAAAAGAGAATGCGTGTTGCTTCTATAGTTTCTAAACAATATACAATTATCGACCAAGCCATCCAGGTCCCGGGTTCAATCGCATCGACCTAGATGGCGCTGTTCTACAATTGAACAAAGTGAAAAAGTTTATAAAGCGCTGTGAAAAAGCAGTTAACTCTAAAAACAGTGTGCATAAAAATGTGAAACTTATTAAAGAGCGCAACACATAGCTAGGAAAACTAGACCAGTACAAGAACGAGTTAGAGGACTACATCGGTTTATATGACAGAGACAACCACAGCCTGCAATCGGATATAACAAGGCTAGAAGAATCTCTCCGGGACATAAGTGCTAAGTAAGAGTGTGCCAAGCGTGAGAACAGTGAGCATGCGAGGGCTGCCTCGCACCTGATGGACATGTGTCGCGAGAACGAGGAGAGATTCTACTCGCTTGTCAACAACATGTGTCCGGAGTGTACTTGTGTACCCGCTGCTCCGGCTTCTCCCCTGGCGGGGGCTCGCGCGCCGACGCCAACACCGCGTACGCCGCGCGCCCCGCGCTCACGACGTGCGCCGACGCCGACACTGACGTGCCCCGCGCCGCGTACGCCCGACGTACCGATTTTGTAAAACGGTTAGATTATGTTACTAATGAAACTGCATCGCAATAAACGTGGAGTTGGACTGACATATAGTGGCATTTTCATTTATTCATTTTATGATAGTCATGAAAAATTGTCAGAGTTTCTATATGTGCGGCCTGTGGGCTAGTTTCAGGCTGAAGACCTATAATACCCTGTTTAGGCTTCCTCAGTTCTGCAGCGCCTCTAATATATAATGTCCTATAATAAAGCCTTTCATTTGACCAAAAATGTTTGTTTCAATCGATATATCTATATATCTGTATTTTTTCCTTTACATGTCTTCTGTTTCCGAATGGTCTTGCTTTGCAGCATAGGCCTCCCCAAGAGACTTCCATAAATCCCGATCTTGTGCTTTTCTCATCCAAGTAGCACCTGCTACCCTAGTAATATCATCTTCCCATCTACGGCGTTGTCTGTGTTGTTGTTGTTTGTTTGTTATTTTGCCTTGGTCTCGCCTTTTCTTCAAGTTAATGGTCGAGTATCACTTAAATCTCACAGCAGGTCTTTAGCTTGATTATCTAGGTGTAAAGTTCAGGTTTTAAAAACCTCTTGCTGGCCATTTTAGCACTTGTAGTTCTCAGCAGCCAATTAACTATGAAAATCTTATTTTTTTTACTTTTCAGTAAATTAACTAGTCTTATCGATCGAGTATCAACTTGCGATAAACAATCTTTTGTAGGTAATGACACTAGCTAACTGCCACATAGGTCGAAAATCCCTTGCTTGCCGTCCTTCATGCTGAAAATCTTTGAGAACTGCAACTTTTCAGAATATTTTGGGTACATTTTGCCTTGGTCTCCCCTTTTCTCCAAGTTAATGGTCGAGTATCACTTAAAGCTCACAGCAGCTCTTTAGCTTGATTATCTAGCTGTAAAGTTCAGGTTTCAAAAACCTCTTGCTGGCTGTTTTAGCACTTGCAGCTCTCAGCAGCCAATTAACTATGAAAATCTTAATCTTTTTACTTTTCAGTAAATTGACTAGTCTTACCGATCGAGTATCAACTTGAGATAAACAATGTTTTGTAGGTAATGACACTAGCTAACTGTCACATAGGTCGAAAATCCCTTGCTTGCCGTCCTTCGTGCTGAAACTCTTTGAGAACTGCAACTTTTCAGAATATTTTGGGTACATTTTGCCTTGGTCTCCCCTTTTCTCCAAGTTAATGGTCGAGTATCACTTAAAGCTCACAGTAGCCCTTTAGCATGATTATCTAGCTGTAAAGTTCAGGTTTCAAAAACCTCTTGCTGGCCGTTTAAGCACTTGCAGCTCTCAGCAGTCAATTAACTATGAAAATCTTTTTTTTTTTTTACTTTTCATTAAATTGACTAGTCTTATCGATCGAGTAAATTACGTTAAGGGAGTGGCAGCAGCGGAGGAGGTAAATGAGAAGAGGTCTTTACTGAAAAATAGAATATAATGGTGCGAAAGTTACAATAATTATCTTAAACTAAATGTGTAAACCTACTGAATTTTAAGTAATGATTGGCCGCGAGCCTTAGCGGCGATCTGCTTTTATTGTTCACTCATATTAGGTATTTCGCAATCACAACACTTAACACAACAGTGGCTCGATGCATTACGTATGCCGATGACGCGGTGTGACGTAGGCCGACGCGAAGGGCTGACGACAAGCCGTGACGTGGTGATGTGTGACGTCACCCGTGACACCTCCCCCCTAAGATGAGCAACTAATTGCTGTGTCAGCAAGAGTTGCGACGTTTTGTTCTTCAGTCTGTACTCCTGTAAATGCGGTGCGTACGGCGGCGGCGGCTGCTCTGTGTCTGCGGTATAGTATGAATGCGAGTGCGCCTGCACCGGATAGCGTAAGTAGGTATAATGGTATTGATGTATGATAGAAATTCGTCGATTGGATTCTGTCGATTTGTATTGGTTTTTCTATCGCTAATTGTTGTTCAATTTTCTCGAGGTTGCTGAGGTTGAGTGAATTCATTTTCAATATGCCGGTGCGGTCTCCGCTGTACGTAGTAGGTATGTTTCGCTGAGGTATATACATAATAAAGTTATAACATGTCTCGCGAAAGTTTAAATTCAAGTATATACATAATTTTCAAGGGCTGGCCGCGTACTTTATTGTTGTTGTTTATGATAGTAAATAGTTGTGTCTTCATGGAGCAATGTTGGGGTACCGTAGCGATGTAGCTTCCTTTCAGAATGACGTGTTGTTCCTGGCGGCATTTTATTTCGACTTTTGTAGGTTTCGGGAAACTGATGACATAGTGTTGATCATCTAGCTCTAGTAGAGCCTCCTTGGACAGAGAGATTGGCGTGGATTTACACGTTTCATCTACTTCCTGTGTATGAATGAATAAAAATAAAATGAATAAAATGAACTTTATTCTGTAAGTAGGCCGCAATGGCACTTTTACAAGTCAAACCCTACTAGCGTTTCACAGAGGCCACTGCCGTGAAGAAACGCCGAAAGAAACTCGACAGTCAGCCATTTTCTCACAAAAATATGCTTATTACAATGATGATAATACTTAACCTACTTAAGATCAAGAAATCTAAGTATCTATATAAAGCAACACAAAAACAAAGAATAAAATGAGGAAAAAAAAAACAGTTATGTACAGTGTGTAATTCTGCAAGAAAACATTTCGAAACTGTATACCTAAGCATTATCAAATTCTATTTAGGTAAAAAAAAAATGGAATCCTTTAGACTATAAATTTAGTTATAAATCTTTTGATTTGTTTTCTTGCAAGAACTGTGTCAACTAGATAAAATTAAAAAATACACATATATGAATCTTTACTCTATTTAAGTATCTGGTTTGGGCCATGCTTTTCTGTCTGTTAGATAGTCCTCAACCCTGTAATAAGCCTTCGACATCAATGATTTTTTCAAGTACTTTTTAAGAGCTGGAAAAGGTAAATTCAATACTTCATCAGGTAACTTATTATAAAAACGGACACATTGACCTACAAAAGATTTGTATACTTTACGGACACGAAATTTTTTAGTGGCAATTTTATTTTCATTTCTAGTATTAAAATTATGTATATCAGAATTTTTACAGAAGGAGTCTATGTTCTTAAGGACATAAACAATATTCTCATAGATGTACTGGGACGCTACAGTTAAAATGTTGATTTCTTTAAAGAGTTCTCTTAAAGATTCACGTGAGCCTAGGTTATATATGGAGCGAATGGCTCTTTTTTGTAACACAAAAATTGTCTGTATGTCAGCTGCTTTACCCCGAACCAGGATACCATACGACATAACACTATGAAAATAGCTATGATAAACTAGGCGAGCTGTTTCTACATTGGTAAGTTGCCTGATTTTTCTGATAGCATATGCGGCTGAACTTAATTTACGCGCCATAACGGCTATGTGGGGACTCCATTGTAGATTTTTGTCTAATGTTATACCTAAGAATATTGCTTTATCTACTATTTCTAAGCACTCGTTATTTAAGAGTATACTAGTTTCCACCGGTCTAACATTAGGCAAAGAAAATCTGACACATTTAGTTTTCTTAGCATTAAGTAACAGATTGTTAACGGTAAACCAGTCAAGTACTTTGTCCAGTGTGCCATTAACTCTACTATAGTCAACTGATTTTCGGTCAACCTTAAAGATTAAAGATGTATCATCCGCGAATAAAACTATATCACAAAGATTACTTACTATAGACGGCAAGTCATTTATATAAACCAAAAATAAAAATGGACCTAAGATAGAGCCCTGAGGCACTCCTAACGTTACTATTGCCCCACTAGACTGGGTTCCATTTACAACAACTGCTTGAGTTCTATTGCTGAGATATGAAGACATAAGACTTAACGCATTAGCAGACAAACCATAATGTTTAAGTTTCAAAACGAGCGTCCCATGATCCACGCAATCGAAAGCTTTAGAAAGTTCACAAAAAATACCTATCGCATCACAGGAATTCTCCCAAATATCGTAAATATGTTTAATAAGCACAGATGCAGCGTCAGTCGTGGAGCGCCCTCTTGTGAAACCGAACTGTTTACTTGTAAGCAGTTTATTTCTATTAAAGTGCATTAGCATATCGTTTAACATTAATTTTTCAAAAACCTTACTTAATACAGGTAGTATCGATATGGGACGGAAGTTGGTTAGGTCGTTTAAATCACCCGATTTAAATAGAGGTATGACTTTACTAAACTTCATAAGATCAGGAAAAATACCCTCTGATATGATTAATAACTTTTACTGATGTTCCCCATAAATCCTCGGTTTTCTTTAAATTGAGCGATTTAAATGTTTTAACAACCTTGATTGATCTACTTGACTAAAATTAAATGTTACATCACATTTACTAATGTTAGCACAAAGCAAAGCTTTAGCTTGGGTTTTAGATGACTGCAGACATTTTGTAGTACTACTTGCTATATTTGAAAAATAGTTCTCGAATGCCAAGGCAACATCGTTATTTGACATGACCTGTTGGTCTTCCGTGAGAATGTTGACTTGATAATCGCGAGTTTTAAATTTACCAGATTCTCTATTTATAATATTCCAAACAGTTTTCACCTTGTTGTCAGACACTTTAAGTTTAGAACTAATATAATTTGCTTTAGCAGCAAAACACACTTTCTTGAAGATGTTTGAGTAACTCTTGACATAGTCCAGGAAATCACTGTTCTTGTTCACCTCCCTCTCACCATAAAGTTCATAAAGCCTATTTCTACTTCTATGTATACCTACGGTAGCCCAATCACTAAATTTTATCTTATTATTTTTATTTTTTGACCCAGAAATAGTTTTTACTGAAAAATTTTCATTGAAGCAATTAATAATTAAGCCGAATAAATCTTCATACATGCTATTCGAATTACTTTGTGAAAGTGATAACATACAAATATTATGGTTAATTTCATTTTTAAATAATTCCAAACGAGAACTAGTTATGGGTCGGTATGTTATAGTTTGGGGTTGTTCTTCTTGATTAATCATAGAGAAAGATGCCATTTGACCACTGTGGTCAGAGTTAAAACGATTTAAAATTTTCTTATCCAAACATTCACAGTTACAAAAAATATTTTATCTACACCCATATAGTAAATCCTCTTTTATAAGTTCAAATACCGTAGATAAGACCCCGCTTTATAATATACTGTGCGGCTGTTGCGTGCGTCCCCTATTAGATCACGAAATATAACACTTTAATGAGATCACGTACAAAATTAAGACACAGCTGCGGGCTGGCGGCGGAGGCGCGGGCCGGCCTGTCGACGCAAACATGGCGCACGCCGGCGAGAACTGCCCACACGAAACACATGAAAGAGCATTTAATATATGGATGTAGATAAAGTAATGTATGCAACTGTATATTAGGCATTAAAACACTCGTGTGACCTTATTATGAAACTCGCCTTCGGCTCGTGTCTTTCGTCGTGTTTTAATGCCCCTCATTATGTACCAGTTGCATAAACTACTAATCTAAACAGGTCGCACTAGTAGCACCTACCCGGGTAGGCTCAAGGAACAAATTTATCAAACCCATCAAAAACATTACATGTAAAAAGATGCCAGTCTCGCAACACAGTTCTTCTACAACAAAAAAGTAATGATATGTAATATTAAACCAAGTCGGTTACTTTAGTCAATAGCACCGGAGGGGTGTCCACAGAACAAGATTTCCACCGACTTGCATCGTCGTTATTTTTTTAAATATATAAAATGACTTGGCCATCGCACACAACGCTTTACTTATACATGTGTATAATAAAACTCCAGAATACTTGCAAATAGACTAACCGTTTATTGAGCTATTTTAAATATACAAAGTTGGTGGCGCTAGTAGCGCAAGACATTTTGATACCACAGAGAATTAAGTGCATAGACAATAAATTCTACACTCCCACTTATCAAAATAAAATTTACCCAGTGTACATACATACATTTGACTTTTATATTTATCATGCATTAAGATTAATCACACTTGTGACAACCCTAGTATCTTAATAAATTTATAATGTTTTACATTAGACAGGCTCTTTGTCAAAACATCAGCTGGCATCTCAGCTGTGGGCAAATAAGAAATCTTAACTAATTCTTTGGCTATACATTCCCGAATGAAATGATGCCTAACATCTATATGTTTTGTACGTCTATGGTACAAAGGATTAGATGCTAACTTTTGTGAACTTTGGTTATCACTTAATAAATTGACTGGTGCATTATGGGCCTTTTTATTTCCTATAATTTCAGACATTAAATTTTTTATATACATGGCCTCTTTACATGCCTCAGACAGAGCCATGTATTCTGCCTGCGTGCTTGACAAGGCTACTGTCTTTTGCTTTCTGCATTCATAAGATATGACATTTCCAGACAATTGAAAAATAAACCCTGTATATGATTTTCTATCAATTGTGCAAGATGCCCAATCAGCATCAACATAGCCTAATAACTGACTATCACCCTTGACATATTTTAATCCATAGTCTTTAGTTTTACTTAGATACCTAAGCACTCTCTTTAAATGTTTCCAGTGAGTCTCGTCATAACAGTTGTTGTATTGGCTGAGGAAACTCACTGCAAAAGCTATGTCTGGCCGAGTTAAGACACACAAATACATAAGAGCACCTAGCAACTGTTGATATGGATATTTTTGACAAATTGTTTTACTTTTATCTAATTTTAAGTTCTTTTCCATCGGTGTGTCTGAACTTTTACATTTAGACATATTAAATCGTTTCAAAATGACATCTACATAATCTTTCTGATCTATGGTTATAACATCTTTCTTTACAGTGACATTCATGCCAAGACAATGTTTAATCTGGCCTAGATTTTTAATGTTAAATTTTGCCTTTAATTCACTTATTAATTTGTCACATGTTTCTTTACAGTTATAAAATACAAAGAAATCATCAACAAATAATGCTATATATATACTTTGATGTTTCCATTACATTTCATAAACAAACATGGTTCATACTGAGACTTGGTATAACCTAGTTCTAGTAAACAAACCTCTACTCTTTGATACCAAGCTCTGGCCGACTGTTTTAAGCCATATATAGCTCTTTTCAATTTTAGCACTTTATTTTTACAATCAGGCAAATTTGAACAAGCTGGTAATTCCATATAAATGGATTCATTTAACATCCCATTCAAAAAGGCCGTAGGTACATCTAAGTGTACTATGTCTAAATCTTGGTCAACACTCAGAGCAAGTAATAATCTTAAGGTGGAATACCTGAGAACTGGTGAGAAGGTCTCCTTATAGTCCATACCCTCTTTTTGAGTGAAGCCCTTTGCCACTAGCCTCGCTCTATACCTCACTTCACTTTCACCACTATATTTCTTTTTAAACACCCACTTGCACTTAACTATTGTTTTATTCACTGGTCTGTCCACAAGTTCCCAAGCTTCTCTATCACTGAATGACTGCAACTCTTCTTTTATTGCCTGCTGCCATTGTTCCCTCTCTGGACCATAGATGGCGTCATTTAGAGAAATCTCTACACCTGGAACTTCATCTGTGGCACACAAGTTCGCAATACCGTAGAAGTCTGGTTTTCTTCTTGTGCGCTTCTCCGGGTTTTCCGTACCTTGTAACTGAGCAACATCTTTTTCATCAGACAACAATGAGGCGGACTCATAAAAACTGTCCTCCGAGTCTTCGGATTGTTCTGGTACATATGTCTCATCAAGTTCATCAACCCGATCAACTTCTGTGTCTGAACTAGACCTGTCAGGGGAACTCACTGGCTGTTCTTCTCCCACTGAATCCTGTTCTCCCTCACATCTCTCCTGTACTGAAATCTGTACTACTGAGCTGTCATCTTCCTGCTCCATGATAACAACATCTCTTGCTATCGTAATAGAGTGTGACTCTGGATCATACAAACGATAACCCTTTACATTTTCAGCATATCCAACAAGATATAGCTTCTTCGCCTTCTTGTCCCATTTGAGTCGTTTTTCCTTGGGTACATGTGTCATGACTAAACTGCCATAGACACGGATATGGCTGACATCTGGTCTGCTACCATTCCATAATTCATATGGTGTATGCCGTTGAAGACTTGCCGCTACGGATCTGTTCTTCAGATACACTGCGGTATGAACTGCCTCGGCCCACAGATTTTTATCAAATTTCGCATCGAATAATAAACATCTGGCTTTTTCTACTACTGACCTATTATAACGCTCACAAAGCCCATTTTGCTGCGGTGTATATGGGTTTGTTTTCTGGTGTATTATTCCAGTCGGCTTCAAGTAATTTTCCATTTGTGCTGAACAGAACTCGCCTCCATTGTCCGTCCTTAAAATTTTAATTTTTGTTGACTTCTGGTTTTCTACCATGTTCTTAAATTGCTTGAAGTAGGTGAATGTTTCATCTTTAGACTTCAGGAAATATACAAAAGCCATTCGACTGTAATCATCAACCAGTAATAGAAAATATCTAGCCCCTCCGAGAGACTTGTTCTCCATAGGCCCACTGAGGTCGGCATGGACAATATTCAGAATCTCTGTACTGCGTGAAGAACTGGCAGGGAAAGGCAGCTTTGTTTGTTTGCCCTCGCAGCATACTGTACAATTGCCCCTGGTTATTTCTGCCTTATCTTGGAATGATAAACCATCCACAGCACCGTCTCTCATGATGTTTAGGTCATTACTATTTATATGGCCAAGCCTTCTGTGCCATGTCCGACTAGAGGTCACTGCCGTTGCCGCCAATAGTTGTTCTGACGGCGCAATGTTTAACTTGTACACACCATTTGTCAGTTTGGCTTCTCCAATACATTCATTCAGTTTATTATAAATGTGACACACATCTTCTGTAAAAATCACTTTGTTGCCACTACTTATCATCTTACTCACTGATAGAAGATTGGTGGTGAGGTTAGGTATGCATAAAACATTGTTTACATTAACTCCATGTTCGGAATTTCTGACTCGCGTTGTCAGCTGCAAGTCTCCGGAACATATCACTGGCATACTTTCCTTATTCGCCGCAATAATACCTCTAGTTTCTGTATTATATGAAACATTTCTCAACATGTGTTTATTTGACCCTGAAATCAGGTGGCAACTTGACCCTGAGTCCACATACCAATCTTTATCACTAAAATCGCCGGTCAGGAACATAGCACTAAATGCGTTATTAAACTGTTTTTCTTTTTGTGTTTCTGCAAAACGACACTGATTTTTATAATGTCCTGGTAATTTACATTTGTAACAACGTATATTTTTCACCGGCTTCGCGTTCATGTCACTGGAATGATTGACATTTGACATTTGCGTTCTTTTACCGCCATGACCTTTTTCTTTGTTCGAATGCAAATGGCGTTGATTTTGGTGATGGTATGATCCTCCTTTTGCGATGAATGCACCTTCGTTTTTTATTTCGGTATCTGCACTCATGTCCAACAATTTCGTCTTTATAGCGTCTGCACTAATTTTCATGCCAGAGTGTTCAATGGCCATTATCATAGGCGCGAACTTATCGGGTAATCCGGCTAACAAAAGTGAACCGACCCACTCATCATTTATCTGAAACCCTGTGCCTTTAAGTTTCTGAGCTGTATCAACTAGCTGGGTCACATATGCTGTCATCGAGTCAGAGTTCTCTAGACGAATTGAGATCAATGTTCTAAGTAGACTGATGCGACGCGTGAATCCAGAATCGTCGAATAACGACTTTAATTTTTTCCACAAATCACCCACTTTCTTCTCGTCCTTGATGTGTACGTACAGTGACGGGTCGATAGTCATCACTAACTTTGCTTTAGCCTTCCGATCATCTTGTTCACTTAAAGCATCACTTTTCGTAATGTCGATTCCTTCTAGGATGAGAAAATTTTCCACGGCGAACGCCCAGTCGTCGTAATTATCTCGCCCTTTGAGTTTCGGAACGTTCAATGAATAATTTGCTGCCATTGTTATAAATACTGACTGTGCTGTATAAAGACTTTAGAAAACGTAACTGGGCGGCATAACCTAATAAAACTCCAGAATACTTGCAAATAGACTAACCGTTTATTGAGCTATTTTAAATATACAAAGTTGGTGGCGCTAGTAGCGCAAGACATTTTGATACCACAGAGAATTAAGTGCATAGACAATAAATTCTACAGTGTATCGCTCAAACTCGCTCAAGCTGCATGTCATTAGGGCGCTATGTTTAATTAGGAATATTTTAATAATCAGCTGACGATTGTTCTTTTGCCATTATGTAGCCGTGCGATGGCCAAGCCATTTTATATATTTAAAAAAATAACGACGATGCAAGTCGGTGGAAATCTTGTTCTGTGGACACCCCTCCGATGCTATTGACTGAAGTAACCGACTTGGTTTAACATTACATATCATTACTTTTTTGTTGTAGAAGAACTGTGTTGCGAGACTGGCATCTTTTTACATGTAATGTTTTTGATGGGATCTCATCTCTTTTTGTAGGCAGTCCTTCTTTTTTCTTTTCAGGTAAGACTTCTTGTAACGAACATTCAAACTGCAAAAGTAACTTTGTAATCGCATGTATTTTGTATAGAATTACAAACTTACTTATGCAGTTTGTGTTTCTTGTCAGGGTCACCAGGTACTCCAGATTTTATAGTTTTCCATTTATGTGGCCATTAAACCCTAACTCTGGTCCAAATTTCAGCTCTCTGAGTTTATGGGAAGTACTAGTTCTATTCTTATGATTATGAGTGTGTGAGTTTCGAAAATGCGAAACTTTGCTTTCGCTTAACTTCGGAACTAAATGACCTACAGACTTGAAATTTTGGATTTTAAGTATGTGATTATAGCTTACTGGATGTCGAAAATTTCTGCGTTCTGGTCTTATCCAGAGGTTCTCAAATAGGGGCTTGAAAATGCGGCGAAATGGTTCCAGTAAAGGATGGTACGGCAGTGTTTGCTTCGCGCTCGACTTGGCGGGGGCACTGCCGTGCCCCCAGATTAAAAGATTTAAATAAACTTAACAACTTGACAGTATTATTAGATAGTTCAAGTAAATTAACATTGAAATCACCACAAACTACTTATAACATTTTTTTGGCTCTTAGTTACTAACCTCAACACATTTTCCATAGTGGATTCAAATGTGCAGAAGTCAGATGCAGGAGGCCTGTATACACATATGATTATATAGCTATCTAGTTCTGTACAAGCAATTTCTACAATCCTCTCAATTGATAACTTTACTATATCCTTCCGTTCTTTGCATTTAAGGTGAAGAGGTGGGCAAAGTATTGAAATCGAGGTGTTTTTGTGCAGAATATTTGAAGAATATATTGCACGTAATGACCTGCAAAGTACATATTTAGGACACGCATACCCTTGAGTATTTGCTGTTGTAGTTAGTTTGTTCACATTCATTGTAATTACGACAAAAAACCACGCTTAAGAAACATTAAAAACAAAATGTGTGCAAGCATTATTCGGTTACGACAGAATTCTAAGTTTCCAAATTAAGCTCAGTTATTTTTGAGGATTTAACCTATTTTCTGTTGTAGTTAATATTCGTCTAAGTATTGTAATATGAATTTCAAACTTGAAAACTTTGCTTCGTATAAAATGGTAGGCGCTATTCTAGCGCTGATAGTAAATTACTGCCAGTCTTGATCATGACAGTGAATATTTTTATGAAAAAGCAAGTAAAATGTATATATAAAAATGTGTAGTATTTTTTTAAAAAGCAAAAAGTTGCTTTTCAAATCTCACAGTCATATTACCTACATATGTGAGACTTGAACACTCGTCAAATTTTTCTACCCACAAATATGAAAGTGAATGCGACGTTGCGACTTCGCTTCGCTCGAGGCACAGCGCTGTTGTCAGATATTTGTTTACTTATCTAGTTTGGAAGTTTGCACCGAGCTTGAGCCGATTCCCGTTGCACAGAGTAGTGCGGACACATAGAGACATACAACCTGTAAGACAGTTTTATTTATACTTATCTATTATAGTTGGACTTTTAAGAGGCCGTATAACATTTTGTTGTTTTAATACTACTCCGATTCATTTTGCAAATGATCATGAGGATCCTGACATTTGTTTACGTTTGTAAAATGATATTTGATTTGACTTCGCTATTTATTTGTATTGCCATCGTTGTCCTTAATTCAATTTGTACCTATTCTATAATTTTTGTATTCAATATCGATATCAATATCAATATTTGTGGACAATCTTACACAAATCAACCTAGTCCCAAACTAAGCAAAGCTTGTACTATGGGTACTAAGCGACGATATACATACTTATATACCTAGATAAATAGATACTTAAATACCTAGAAAACATCCAAGACCCGAGAACAAATATTCGTACTCATCACAAAAATAAATGCCCTGTAGCTCTAGTATAAGTTTTTTCGAAACATTAACTAATTCGCCCAGCACTTTGGGAACGTTACCCACTAGCAGCGGTTTTTTAGATTAGGGTTTTTATTAGGTATATTTAGATTAGTTTTAGTTTTATTTTAATTTGTTATTTTATAATTATATCAGGTAGGGTATCTTTCGGATTGTATGATGACGTTATTTTGGTGATTTATTCACAGTCTATCTCATAATTTGGTAATAAATGAACTTAGGTGCGAATTCGAATGCGTTTGCATTTTGTCTCAAAATGTATGAAAGTGGTATGAAAACGTGATGATGGTATGAACAGCGCCTCTGGTGGTCAGTTGGTCACTAGTGGAAACTAAAACAGCGAGTATTTTAACATTTGTTGCTAACCGATGAACGCGCGTATTTCAAACTCGGTGAGAGCGTTTTCATACATTTTGAGACAAATGCCTTCGGCGTCGGGCTTCTATAGCTTTCGTTTACCTGCTTACCTCCCTAAATGCACAATGTACTATTTCACACCATCTGCTCGCCACTGCCCAATTATATATCATGCAAACCTTACCGAAAGCAAATCATTATAACCCTTGGCTTAAGCCGGGTTGTAATATTGTACTAAGTCTCCTTATAACCCGCCGGGTAATAATGTGATTTCACTTTTTATAGTTCTTATTGTTATGTCCTTAAAGTCTAATTTCGTGAAGTCCGCAAGGCGGCGGGGGCGCGCGTGCTTCTCGGGTTGGTGTGGCGTGGCGCCCGGAAACAACAAACGCGTGGGGCCGCGGACTGCTGCAGCGCAAGCGCCAAGCGCGTTTTTAGATACTACATATTATTAAGTACTGAATCTTTAGAATGCCATTCGGGAAGTGGAAGCGTTTTATAATATTTTGAAATTTCGTAACATTTAGGTATTGAGAAAATGAAATCACTATTTAAATGCTAGAGCTGGCCTTCCTTCCTTCACGGCCTTTGAAGTAATGAATTATAAATAAATAATAATAAAATAAAATAAAATAATAAAGGGATTCGAACCACGGATCTCCAGCTTCATAGGCAAGATCACTTGCATTTAGGCTAAAGCGGCCGTCAGTGTACTATTAAATACCGAAAACATTTTGTTTATAGTAGCCTTGGTATTTTCTATTGTCTCGCAAGAGGTGAGAAAAGTAGAGTATACTCCTCGGGGATAAAACTGTTTTTGTCTTGGACGTACTTAAATCCCTCACTACACTCAGGACTCAGTCTTAATTATGGGAATTAACTCGTTACACCCTCGCTACGCTCGGGTCCTTCGTTCCACTCAGGATTCATTATCGTGCCCGTGACATAAAACAGTGCTTTATCCCCTTGGTGTATTAATCTGTTATTATTTAATAACTTAATAAGGAAGTTATATTCCAATAAAAGCATTTATTGTCTTTTTTTATTATCGCAATAATAAATATCAAATTCTGTTTAGATCATAAATAGGTACGTACAGTCAACCAATTTGATTTCTGGGCCACTTCGTACCTTGTCGCAGTTAGAATCAATATGAAAGCCGCTAGAGCTATCATATTAATATCACTGTGACAAGGTACCAAGTGGCCTAGAAATCAAATTCGTTCACCGTACCTACTACGTGTGTTCTTCAGGAAACTTTATTTTGCGAAGTAAAGCCAGTAAGTACCTTTTTTTATAATCATCATCACAGGAAAACTTTATTCAATAACTAACGATATTCGTACATTACCTAATGGAGAATGTTAACTAATTTAGAATTCCATTTTTCTGTATTCTTTGTTGAAAATAAAAAAATATATGTGAAGGAATTATTTCGATACGTCCTTTAGTTTCCAAGATATTGAATTTTAAAGTGACGCGCGACGACCCGCCCTCGTGACGTCATAGTGCAAACCCCGCTAATCCCGCTATACACGCGCTCACTCCGTTCGCGCGCTTCCTAGACCTATTGACATTCTCCATTGAGAACGGATAGTAGGTACACTACCCTTTCTCAATTTGATCTCACTACCGTTGATTTGGAATTAGTGCATTAGTAAAGGAATATGAATCGTAAATTTGACACTAACTAATAGGTGGTACTACCTGCGAATAATAAATATTCGTGGCTTTTTTTAAATCTGTCTACCCTGTCTAAAAACTCTGTGCACGCCACTGCTACTACGTAGTACGTAGTAGGTATGGTTGACGAAATATAAGCTGCACCGATTCGCCATACAAGTTGTTCGAGGAATCGGGGCAGCTTATATTTCGTCAACTATACAACAAAAAACAACGAGCTAAATATGAATGATTCTTCATATTGTTTCATCTGATACAAACACTACTCTGCGTAGTTCACCGGGCAATCCGAGCGCCATCTACTGACGCAACAGCGGAACAGGTCGATTATCAAGGCAGCCCGTTTACAAGCGAATCGAGCTAACGCGATCATTGTTGAGCAGATGTCGAAGTTATTATGAATTAATTTTTTTCACTGCACCCACATTTGCAAGTTTCTGTTTGGCCCTACGGTTGACTGGTAGAGAATGCCTCATGGCATTAAGTCCGCCCTTTGTACTAATTTTTATGTGCAATAAAGTTTAAAATAAATAATAATAAATAAATGTCGCTTGGGTCGGCCATAGGCAGTCGTTAAGTGGTCAAGGTCATTCACAGTACCCCCGGCCTTAAAAGAGCTTTTTACAATTATGAGAGAACCACCGTGAATGGCAGATTTTCTGGCATAGAAACTCACTAATTTAAAATTTACAAAGTCAAATATCATCTGTTCTTGTCTAAGCCAATGTTCAGTAATACACAAAACTTGAATGTCACTATTATCTAAAAATAAACCTATTTGTAGTTCTTTGCTGGAAAAACCCTGAATATTTTGATGGAAAATATTAATATTCAATAGCTTTTCCGCTGTCTTACAATTTAGTTTAAAGGCATGCTATTTATGGCGCTATCAACATAGTGGAGTCTGCTAGGTGAGCTATTAAATTGGTTTGGTTCTAAATTAAACGCTAGCAGGTCCACCAAAGTCATTAAATATTTCTTTGGCAAATATATTTTCTCTGATGTCAGCGAGAAGCGCTTTATGAATTTATTTGTATCAAAGAAATGATATTTGTTATTGAAGCAAGTGGCATGGTACATTAAGGAATTTAAATAAGCTATTTTATTGTTATACTGATATGTCATACTCTGTGAGTATGGCAACGCACATAATATAATTTTACCAATGCCAGATTTTTCAATAATATTTAATGTTAACATTAACCTATCTATTGCAGACTTATCAATACTAACACTATTTCCTAATAAAACTACTAAGTTAGTACTGTCATCACGATGCCCTTTTAACATTGACTCACATATTTGGTCGATACTTGAATTGTGATAACAGTAATTTATTACATTTTGATTTAATTTTTTTCTAAGCATGGAACCCAGCCCTGATCCAATCTGATCCGAATAAATAATAGTTTTATTGGTACATGTTAACCTGAGGGGCTGTTCTTTAATGACAGGCGTTACAGTAACCGGGGTGCCAAGGGCCATGTCCTGTTGCACGACAGCTGTTGGAGGAATATGGCCACAATTACAAAAATTACTATTTATAAGAGAGTTTAGCGCTCTTCATTTTCTTTGCATTTCTCCAACAACTTTGTGATGGCCTGGACATGCTCCTTGCACTCTTTTTGTGTCGATGCATACAATAATGTGGTAGCTTCAAGCTTGTCTTTTAACCTATTTAATTCATCATGCATTTTCTTAGACTGTAATTCCTTGCTTTCTAATTCCAAGTTACATTCTTTGACCCTATTTTTCATCACAGATAACTCTAACTTTAATTTGGAATAATTTTTAATGCATGCTTTGCTATTAATAAGCTTTTGTGTACGCCGAATATACCTGTTTATCCTAATATACTTTTTTAACTTTCTACTACTATCAAAGAATACTAGTTTATTAGAGTCATTTGGTTCACTGCCTACCAGCTCTTGGTACAAGTTCTGCAGAATTCTTGCATCATAGCGTTCCCGCTCTTTTCTGAATAATGCCAGCTCTTCATCGGCGGCGCCAAGTTCTAATTTCAGGGTCTCAATCTGTTTCAGCGCTACTTCATGGGTTGAGGCACATTGTGTGAAGGAGTCCACTTGTTTCTCCAAGTAATCCACTAGGTCTTCAGCTTCAGTCAGTTTTATTTCATATTCGGCAAGCTCATTTTTCATTGCCGAGTTCTTCCTGAGTATCTTCTGCAATTCCACTTCACCGTCTTCTCTTTCCTGTAGCAACTGCTCGACTAAGGCCTTGGAGTCTTGCAGTTCCTTCAGGGTCGCCTTCGGTTGCATGTCGCGTTGGCGTGCAGTGATCTTGCGGGATGTCATGTTAGCGGCGCTATTCATTTTGCTCGGTAGCTCCACAAACACTGAAAGATACAAGACAAACTGAGTGATTTACGTCAAAAAGAAGTGTTTCAAGGTGAATACTCGGGGACACAAATGTATAAAATGTTGTGCGCAGTGTACAAGTATGAAGTAGTGTATGCGGCGAGAGCAGCTGGTCTCAACTCTGCTTCCACTGATCGTCAAGCAAAGAGAACTGGCGCTGTGCCAATGTATTGTTGTGGACGATGCTCACGACTTTAGTGAGCTTTGTGAGTGTGTAATAGTAAAAAAAAGAAACTATTTACTCCCCTGGTTTAAGTCCGGATTCAAATCGTTGTCCGTTGAGGTTGAGTAGTGCTTCTAGTTCAAATTAAACTCGATGTAGCTCAGTAGTATTTCGCACGAACACTATCAATTGTTCTTTGGCACTGTCACACTTATTTAATACTAGCTTTTGCCCGCAACTTCGTCTGCGTAGAGCTCGGTCATCGCGTTAGAATTTTATCGCTGTTCTTTTATTTCAGGTGGTTACCTAGTTATCTCTGTTCCATACAAACTTCTACTTCCGGGGTGGGATGAAAACTATCCTATGTCCTTTCCTCGGACTCGAACTAAAACTATATTCGCACCAAATTTCATCTAAATCAGTTCATCAGTTTAAGCGTGAAGGGGTTACAGAGAGACAGAGTTATGCTAGGCCTATAAACAAAGTTCCAAGTCTTATTGAAAATAAAATTTGTTTTCATCCCTTCAGAGGGCGAATTTTGAAAAACTCTGAAATCTGTTTTTTTTTTAATTTTGATGTTTAGTCAGGAAGTTTTAAAGTTTATATCTTAAAAATAATTTTGTTCTCCATACAAAATGACCAAGAGGTCATTTAGGGAGTTAAAAGATTAACTAAGTTTCACAGAAACCCTTTTTTAAGACATTTAGGGATGAACTTCGAAAAACGCTGAAATTTGTTTTGTTGTATTTAAACAGAGACTCTGTAAAAAATTTGAAGTCTTTCACTTAAAAAAATATTGCTCCCCATGAAAACATTGAACCCCTTTTTAACCCCTTGAGGGGATGAATTTAAAAAAACGCTGAAATTAGTTTTGTTTTATTTAAACAGAGAGTCTCTGTAAGAAATTTGAAGTACCTCACTTAAAAAAAATTTGCTCCCAATACAAACTTTGAACCCCTTTTTAACCCCTTTCGGGGATGAATTCCGAAAAACGCTGAAATTACTTTTTTTGTATTATTACAAGAAACTTTCATACAAAGTTTGAAGACTATCACTATAAAAAAAAATTGCTCCCCATACAAACTTTGAACCCCTTAGGGGTGGAAATTCCAAAAATCCCGTCTTATCCCTTGCCTCCGTTATATAACCTAACTATAGTGTAAATTTCAAATTTCTAGGACCGGCAGTTTCGGCGGGGCGGTGATTAATCAGTCACCCATCAACTTTATATATATAGATGATAAATAATAGATATAACTACAAATAAACTAACAAAATAAATTAATTCGTATCAGCTGATGAAAATTTGATGTTGACAGTTCGGCGACCACAGACTAGACAACATGAGTTTCTGGATGCAATCCTGGTCTGTACCTACCTACTCGTACCACTGCTTTTATCAGCTGAATAAATATAGAAATCACATAATCGTTTCTTTTCGTAAAATACGGGCTCTAGCTTTTTACATAATTATTGCGGATTAGCGCGTTGGGAAAAAGTTATTTATATACTCGTCGACTACAATATTACAATTAGAACTTCATAGCCCATTGCACAATATTATACATTTTAAGGTGAACTAAAAGTCAATGCTCTATGGAGTAATATAATATTTTATTGTAAATATCATAATTATTTAGACTTGTTTTCAATATTCATCAATACCCACGTGATACGTATTGTGATATGTGTTTAAAATGGGAATTAACACAAAGGATTACAAAATAGTCTTTAGGTCATGTCTCTTGCCCACATACCTTAACTGCGAAGACCAGTGTTCATGTCGCCGTCACACAGACACTTATTCACACGCGTGCTGGTATTTAGGTGAGGGCACAACCAGGAGCGACATACGTCCTATTAGGATGCGAGCAATAGGTCAACTGTCGGTCATATGTCATTAAGGACGCGTTAACTATACGCACAACACCGTCTTTCCCGGGAAATATAGATACAATGCGACCACGTCGCCATTCCAATGGAGGAACATTATCCTCCCTAAGGAGGACCAATTCACCCACGGTGGGTGGTTCTGTATGGGTCGCCCACTTAGGCCTGGTCTACAAGGTCGACAAGTACTGGAGGTGCCATCGCGACCAAAGTGCTGCAGCATCTGCTGCACAAGTTGAAACCGAGTGAGCTTATTAATTTTAAAGTCTTGCAACGGGTATTCCGGTACTGCAGTTAAGGGCTCTCCAATAATGAGATGACCTGGTGTCAGGATTCCAAGGTCACTTGGATCCGACGATAAGGGGCATAACGGACGCGAGTTAAGGACTGCCTCAATTTTCGTGAAAACTGTTGTTAACTGTTCGTAGGTAAGAGGAGTATCTCCGACGACACGTTTTAGGTGGGTCTTGGCTGACTTGACAGCCGCTTCGAACAGACCGCCCCAGTGTGGGGTAGTAGGAGGATCAAAAATCCAGGTGATATTGCGTTTTGCCATTTCTGAGCCTATGGAATCTTTATTTAAGTTAAGGAAACTATGAACCTCTTGGAGGTGGTTATCTGCACCTACATAGTTACGTCCACAGTCCGACCGGACAAGCGAAGGGGTGCCTCGACGTGAGGCGAAACGTGTAAGGGCGGCAAGGAATGCTTCTGTTGTGAGGTCTGACACTACTTCAAGGTGAACCGCTTTGGATGCAAGACACACAAAGATACAAAGGTAAGTTTTAACTAGTTTCCTGTTGCGAACAGCTTGAACCTTTGTGTAAAATGGCCCCGCAAAGTCAGTACCTACTCCCTTAAATACGCGCGCAGCCGTAACTCGATCCTTTGGGAGATCGCCCATAAATGGTTGCCTTGAAACAGCATTCAAGCGATAACAGGGTAAACACTTAAAAATTACATTATTAATTAGTCTACGTGCGGATAAGATCCAGAATTCACGGGACAGTATAGCATGTAAGGCACCAGGTGACGCATGGGAGTTGATCTTATGGTAATGGGTGATTAACAGTTTCACAAAGTTGCCATGCTTCGGCAGAAGTATAGGGTGGCGGGCATCAAAGGGTAACTCAGAATGTCTTATACGTCCACTAACTCTCAGTAGCCCTGTAGTGTCAAGGAATGGGTTTAATTTTAGAATGGGGGAACGCACGGCTAATCCACACTTAAGATTATCAATTTCCGCGCAGAAAGAATTTAACTGAACCAATTTGATAAGAAGGTTAAGGGCTGCCTGCCTTTCAATCACAGTGAGGAAGGGAGATGTCTCACGTTGTTTGGCAAAACGGGAATTATGAACGAAACGTAAAAGGAAGCCAGTGACGCCAATGAGTTTTTGAAAGGAACTAAAACGGTTTAGCAGATACTCAGGGTTTGGAACGCAACTTACACTGGTGACTAAGAGGCAACGTAGTCCAGGAAGTTGTGCAATCTGATTTGATTGGTCGGAGGGCCAACTAGATGGAGGTTGCAATAGCCACTTCGGGCACCACCAAAGTTGGTGGTTGAGAAGCGCTCGTGGTGATAAGCCACGGGAGGCACAGTCGGCAGGATTTAGATGCCCAGGAACATGTCGCCAGGTAGACGTGATCTCAGCATTTTTAATTAAGGAGACTCGATTAGTCTCAAAGGTTTGAAGTTCTTGGGGTGAGGTATTCAGCCAAGCGAGAACAATTTGGCTGTCCGTCCAAGTATAGATGGCGTCCAACACTATTGACTTCTGCAGACAGGAGGCAACGTGTTGAACTAATTTTGTAAGAAGCGAAGCTCCTTGTAATTCCAATTTTGGAATCGATAGACGGGTCCGAACTGGGGCAACCTTAGTTTTCGACATTAACAAATGGACGGAGCAATTGTCCAGCTGATCTATAGCACGGAGATAAATTACTGCAGCGAATCCAGCCTCTGAGGCGTCACTAAACCCATGTAAAGTGAAGGACTTGGCTTCGGAGGGAAGGACACGTCTAGGTATATGAATTTTGTGAATCATATTTGCCAATTCACTCGTAAATGCTAACCACTCAGCGGTCAGTGCCTGTGTAAGTGGCTCATCCCACTGAAGACCCGAGAGCCACAGACGCTGTATAAACACCTTAGCCTTGAATACAATTGGTGGTGTTGGTATAATAGTACCTAATAATTATAGTAATGTAAAATCTATTGTTTTTGACTGTAAGTCTGAATAATATGTAATGTAATGACATGTAAAAATAATATTTTTATCAATAAATAATTGTATATTGTATATTGTATATTGGTGAGATCCAACCGCTGGGGTCAAAGGTACGGGCTATAAGGGAAAGGTCCTTTCGTTTGGTGGGGCACTTGTCCGAGTCTACACAAGTCGTATAAGTAAAAGCATCTAAGACAGGATTAAACTGCACTCCAAGGACAGCTACTGTTTGTAGGTTCTCACTGTCTTGAATTGTGTGGAGAAATTGAAGGTGATCAGAGGGAAGATCATCCAATAATTCTGGCTTATTGGATATCCACTTTCGTAATTCACAGCCACCTGCTCGCATTAGGGATTCAAGCTCTGACTTCAGACGGCGAGCTTCTTCAAGGGTAGACGCACCTGTTAAACAATCGTCGACATAAACATCGGATTCAACAACCGCGGCTGCGTTAGGGTATTTAGAACGCTCTTGTTCAGCCAATTCAAAAAGCACGCGGATCGCAGTATAGGGACTAGATCGAATACCGTACGTAGTTGTATTAAGTTCGTACGTAATTAAAGGTTCTGAAGGGGACTCGCGCCATAAAATTAACTGATACCGTCTGTCCTCAGGGTGTACCCAAGACATCCGGAACATCATACGAATATCAGCTACAAAAACAACTGCATGTCTACGAAAATTGAGGAGGATGTGTGTGATGTCACGCTGTAGCTTAGGGCCCGTGTGTAGACACTGATTAAGGGATACCCCGTTTGAAGTCTCACAACTGCCATCAAAAACTACCCTAATTTTTTCATTATTATTATTATCACTACCATTATTATTATTATTGGTTTTAAAAACGCAGTGGTGAGGGATAAAATAATGTTCTATAGATCGTAGATCCAAAGAAGATATTGACATGTGGTTCAGGTTGAAACATTCCCGCATAAACTCAACATATTGGGATTTAAGTCGGGGATACTTTTGAAGCCGCCGTTCCAAATTAATAAACCTTTTTTCCGCTATGGATCGGGATTCTCCGAGGAAGGGGCGATTGCTTAAAAAGGGTAATTTTGTTATGAAAGTACCATCAGGATTTCTAGTAGTAGATGATTTAAAAAATGACTCACACTCAAGATCCAATGGATTAGTTTGGGATGACTCAGGAAATTCTTCTATTTTCCAGAATCTCTCTACTATCTGTGATAAAGAAACACCAGTCATAGGGGGTTCGGGGCTGGGAAGATCCGTGACCGGTCCGGACAGGACATAGCCAAATACGGTTGATATAGCAGTTAATCCACACGGTTGTAGGTTGATTAACCCAGGGCGTAGAAGTGAGCCTAAGACATCAGCTCCTAAAAGCACTTCAACCAGTCCAGGTTTATAAAAGAGGGCATCAGCCAAAGGTAATGATTCTGTGGCTGATAGTACAGATACTGGCAATTCAATGTCGGGATGAGTACCGGCGATATTATCTACAACTAGAGCTGAGGTTGTAACAACAGGGGAAGGCGATTGCACTGGCTTAAATGTAAGGGAAACACAACCGCGAGCCGGCAGGGAAGGAATGTTTCCTATTCCTCGGAGTAACACTGGGGACAAGGGGGGCAACACACGCATATTTAGTCGCGTGGCAGCAAGATTGCACGTAACTAAGCAACCTTGCGCTCCTGTATCACACAAAGCCCGCGCTTCAACATAATACCCGCTAGATGTTTTGACGTGAATGACAGCGGTGGGAAGTAGTACCAAGTCAGGATTGACAGTGGTTGAAACACGGGAAGGGCCTGGGGGTGGGAGGCAGTCTAGCTATTGCGGGTTCTCGTGATGAGAACCGCGCGAGGAATACGGTGACACGGCACGTCTATCTTTATTAGTGGGAGGGGTAGTGGGGTGCTCATGGCGCTCATTGCGACGAGGAGGTGGGGATGTATACCGATTGGGTGAGCGATCTGAGGCACGATGCCATGTCCTAGATGAGGACGGAGGGGGGGATCCTCGGGGTGAGGCTGGCGGGCTCGATCCAGGTGAGCGGCGGTTCACATTTTTATAACGGTTACGGGAACCCCCGCCCGTGCGAGGATGGGGGGAGGCGGGCCGAGCTGGATCCGGCGAGCGTCTAAAAGACACCGATCGAGTCGTAGTATTCACACGAGAAGGGTAAACCGGGTTCCGTGGGTCGTTGAAACACAGAAGGGTATGATGAGCCGGGCGCCGACAGGTTCCACAACGATAATCGCGCATACACGACGAAATTGTATGCTTATCTAAACACCTATAACACAGGCCATTCATTTTCACAAAGTTAGAACGATCGCGGGGGGACATATCTAGGAAATCTTTACACTCGCGTAAATAATGGGACTGGCTAGAACACAGGGCATTTTGGTTCGCACATGTCTGTCTCGGCGACGAAGTACTGACGCGGCCGCAGGTTTTTCACAACCGGGATGGGTTTAGTTTGGGAAGACGGTGCGTCTACTAGAGAAATATTTCCCACATTGTCGTGGTGACGACATTCCTCTTCTAGAAAATCAATTAGCTTATCAAAGGCAGTAAGGTCCTTCGTGCCGTCGCCGTGACGACGATCAAATCGCGATCGCAAATCGCTTGGGAGTTTCGCTAAACAAATATGTACAAGTATATAGGACCAATGTTTGACCGGTAATTCAAGCCGCTCTAAACAACGATATGCGGTTAGGAGAGGGTTAAGAAATGACACTCTTAGACCAGTCAACCGAGGACTGATATCAGGCAGGGACATAATCTGTGCGATGTAGGTGTCAGCAAGTACGCGTGTATTATGGTATCTCCGCTTGAGAAGGTCACGGGCCACTTTATAATTACCGGTTTCAACTTTCAAGTGTTGTACCAAACGTTTCGGTTCATCAGACAAAACACTCATTAAATAGTGCATTTTATGGGTGGAAAGCAAGTCACTTCGAACATCAACCACACTGTCAAATTGGTCTATGAAGCTAATCCAAGCGTCCGGACGTCCGTCAAAGCGCGGAATCGGGAGATCCGGTAACCGCTGGGGACGCGGGAGGTCAAGGTCACCGGCCGAACTGAACGCATCGGGGTACTAGCAGAAACAGGCGCGACTAACTCATTACGCTTAATTTTAATATCCAAAACCTGATCGCGTACCAACTTGATAATGTCTTGTACATAGGTATATTCTTCCACATCAATAGACCGGTCCAAGCCGCCCAAGAGCTGGGCACTAGCGTCACGACATTCCCTATACTGCTCATCAATTTCGCTAAAGAAAACTGTGAGTCGGGCGCGGTCTGCCGAATTAAGCTGTTGATGCGCACTCGAAATCCATTCACTGGTCAGTGTCAAGGTACCAATGACTTCTATACTCCGCGGTTTCCGTAAATAAAGTCGCCCGCATGGTTCGATTATTTTCGCCATTGTCACTCATTTCAACTCGCACCAAATGCACTTAGCAACACGAAGTAATTAATATGAAAAATAGCACACTGCAAATTAAAACGTATGCGTTTACAAATAAGGTACAATTTAGGAGCACGACCGTTAATTCGTGAAATACACTAGGAGGCCCAAAACATGCAAAACGTTTAGGGAACACTGTTTAAAAACACTAAAACCCTTTCAAAACTATCAAATAGTCACCGAATTCAATTATTTTACCTATCGGGATCGGGCACTTCACACTAATTTAGACCTTCAGTACACAGGGACAAGGCACAAACTACGCTAAAACGGCTCGGGTGTTTGTCGTCAAGCGGTAAACAAGTTTTACTTATAGTGCAAAAAATACTTATTTAAATCTTTAGTTTAGGTGATTAACTACGGGCGCACCAAATTGGGGAATGTTTACGTTATAGTAACTTCAGAGGCCACTAAACCACGCTCTGCTACTAAATGTTTAAAATGGGATTTAACACAAAGGATTACAAAATAGTCTTTAGTTCATGTCTCTTGCCCACATACCTTAACTGCGAAGACCAGGGTTCATGTCGCCGTCACACAGACACTTATTCACACGCGTGCTGGTATTTAGGTGAGGGCACAACCAGGAGCGACATACGTCCTATTAGGATGCGAGCAATAGGTCAACTGTCGGTCATATGTCATTAAGGACGCCCGAAGACGCTAGAAGAGGTGGGGGATTAAAATTGTTTATTGAACAATATGTGCAGACCACGTGCTATTAATCACCGTGTAAGTTAACAAGCACAAATGAGATCGTCTCAGCGACAACTTTCTGTTATTTTGTTATTTTCGTGGACTCGTAGAAAAAGTATTGTATACAATTTATAGTTATATAATTAGCTTTTTGAGTCTCGAACCTTACTTAGACCACTCGGCAAGCCTCGTGGTCTAAACGCGGTTCTCGACTAAAAAAGCATTCATTATATAACGATTGTATAAAATACTATTGTGGTAGTTAGCAATACAATCGACTTTGTGAATGAATACATGAAAGTTACCTTTTCTAGTGACTATAGTTTCATCTCATTTCGATTCTAATTCAACTTCGTCAAATCGGTATCCATGTTATGTTTTCGTTGAAAAATAGCGCGCGTTAGCTAATAGTTAACCTAAATTTCACATTTAATTTGATACTTGTTATTTATTAAAAATGTGCTTTTTAGTAAAAAACACCGTCTCATTTAAAAACGTAACAAGTGATATATTACATTAATCCGTTTTTTGTGTTAACACTTCACGAAATCGAATAACATATTTTCACAATTGACACATAAAATAAAAGAAACTAAACCGTCAACTCGGTATTTTTTTTTGTTAAATAGCCGAGGTATACAATTACACCTCAACACACACAACACACACACAATAACAACACAACAACAATACAACATACAACACAACAACACAACACACACACAACAACAATACAATTATTCCTGAAATTATTGCACGACCGTGCGATCAATATATTAACGTGTTATTCTGCAGAAGTGTTACCTACATCAATTCATAATGTGAGTATTAATTTATTTTGTGTCTTAATTTAATCTTTAAATCTTATCTATCTATCTTAAATCTTAATTTCTTTACCAAAATATTAACTGTCAGTGTTTTTAGGTCCGACTCTGAGCTGTCATACCGTTCGCGAAGCCCGTCGCCGCAGCCGAAAAAAAAAGTGCATAAAGGATAACAACAAGCACCGTGAACGTTCTTTAAGGTATTGTATTGGTTTGTATGTTGGCTCCGTCCTCCAAGCCAGTTATAGTGAATGCATAACCGCTGACATTGCGGTAAGGATGTTATGTCCAGCAGTAGCTCTAGTATAAGTTTTTTCGAAACATTAACTAATTCGAACGCGTTTTCGTTTTGTCGCAAAATATATGAAAACGCTCTCACCGAGTTTGAAATACGCGCGTTCATCGGTTAGCAACAAATGTTATACTCGCTGTTTTAGTTTCCACTAGTGACCACCAGAGGCGCTGTTCACGTTTCATACCACTTTCATACATTTTGAGACAAAACGCAAACGCGTTCGAATTAATGTTTCGAAAAAACTTATACTAGAGCCACTGGGCGCCCACGCGCAGGTGGCCGGTACCGGGGGAATCAAGCCCACCGCTGTGCATGAGATAGTTTTTAGATAGAATAAGTTAGTTACAGTTTAAGCCTCAAGCTGTTCACTCATATTTTAATCATTAAAGTTAAGTTCAAGTAACCTGAGTTTTTACCTTGAAACGTCCTCACGAGCTCCCAACGTTAACTGGCGCAGCCTTGAAGGATATTCGTAAAAAGAGTGCGTATAGTCGCGTCGCGTGTTAAAGGACACTACTATTGGTTCTCACGCGTAACTCGAATATCTTCGAACCAAATAAATAAGTTAAACTGTGGACATTGATTGAATTACAACGTGAGGTATGTGATAAAAGGTGTCATCAGCAGCGGAAGTCATGGCAATCGGCGGTTTGTGAGTAGACCTTTTTGCATTCCTTGCTTATTCCTGATTTTTCCTGAAAGCTAGTGAAAACTCGTGTTACTAGTAGGTTTATAGTAGTAGTTTTTAATAGTAAATTTTCGGATAAAATTCACTGGAAACTCTAGCAAATAGTATTTAAGTTATCGTGCTCTGCTCTCAATCGATAGAGTCGCGTAAATAATAAGAAACTGATATAGGAATAAGTGCTATAATAGATTAATAGTACATTACTTACCAAGGGCGATAAAACAAAGAATGTCTCAGATCGCAGGTATTTTACGCCCGAGCCGAAGGCCAGGGCGATAAATATGCGATTTGAGGCTTTCTTTATTATCGCCCGTGGTAAGTACAACATTTTATGTCACCCTCTGGCCAGGAAGTGGGTTTTTTCGCGCGCGGAGCGGATATTTATGACCAATGCGGAATCGTGATTTCGCATTGGTCATAAATATTATTAATTTTATTAAAAAAATATGGCTCAAGTACAATTACAATTAATTCCCAAAGAGATGATTGATATCATCCCTAGATTTGAGGGTGATAATAAACAATTAGACTTATTCATCCGTAAAGCTGAATATGTAATTCAGAGATTTAGAGGTGTAGATGAAAATGCTATTCAAGACGAATATGTATTTCATGCTACAGCAACAAGCAGGCTTATTGGTAGGGCTGCGACCCTCCTGAGTGAACGAGGAGATTTGGTGTCATGGGATCAATTAAAAAGTGTATTACGCCAATATTTCGGTGATCCTCGTTCAGAGCAATGTATTGCTATTGAATTAGAGAATTTAAAAATTAAACAAGGTGAATCTTACACCGATTTTTGCAATAGAATTCAGCACGTGAGAAGTACTTTATTTGCCAAGGTCAATGAAATTGACGACGAACAATTTCGGAATGCGAAGACGATAATATATAATAATACCGCATTAAACTCGTTTTTGTATAACCTTCCCGAGTACATGCTTAGGATAGTGCGTCTTAAGGGTTGCTCCACTTTGGAGGGTGCGTTAAGGGTCCTTATAAGTTATAAAAGGCTCATCTATTCAGGCGTATTTCTGTTTAATTGACAAGTATCTTGATATTTTCTCAATGTTACTATTTAGAACAGGACTATTGCGACCTAATGACATAGATTTTAAATGTATTTTCATGGTTTTTCATTTAGAAATATTGTCTCAAACATCATTCCAAATCGACCATTTTCGAGCTAAAAACTGCTTTTTCCGCTTAGATTCTACTACATACAATAAAATCTAAAAAGGGCAATGTTACTATCTAAAACTTTCATACGATCATCGTATCCTTTAATCACATTATCAACACTTTTGTCAAAATTTCAAATCAAAATATTTTAAAACTTGTAAGGCCTCTTAAGTGTGGTCACTGAGGAAGTGAATTTTCAACTTCAGTACAATTCTAAAAATGGCACGCGTCCTGTGCAACAACAGCAAAACTCGCAGTCACGTCTGACCATCCAACAACCACCACAAAATCGTTATTTTAGCGTTCCCCAACAAAACAATTATAGATTTGGCATTCCTCAAAATTCGTCAACAAGACCAATTGGTTTCCAACCCAATTCAACACCGAATCAGGGTTTCAGGTTTGGTATCCCAAATCAGCCACAACTAGGTTTTAAACCTACTTCTAATCAAGTATTTGGGTATAGTGCACCCCAACAATATAATGGATTTAGGTTTGGCACTCCTGCTCAACAAGGCTACAGGCCTTTGCCCAATCACGGTTTCAACCAACAAACAGCATCCCCAGGCTTTCGGTTTGGTGGTCCACGGGTTCAGCCAAACCTAAGAGCCCTTGACAATTCTGACGTCACCATGCGCACAGACAGAAGAATAACTTGGTCGTGCCATGCGAAAATGACAACCTGTTTTACAGCGACAGCCCGCAGTATTCAGACAACGAATATTACTACGAACAAGAGCCTATTGAACCGACTCAAACCGAAGAAATATCTGAAGAAAACCCGAATAAAGAAGACGTACTCGAAACTGAAATTTTTTCAGTTAACGGCCTCGAAAAAGCACATTCATCTACGTCAAGGACTTTAACGGTTTTAGAAAATGATGACATTGTTGACCAAAATTCAATGAGTGTAAACATCGATCCAAGCGAATGGAATGACTCTGTAATGGAAACAGAACATTCATCTACGTCAAGTACTTTAACGGCTTCAGAGGAACATAGTAACTTTAGGACAGAGACTGTGCAGTCCGTAAAGTTCGTAGACACCATTGGCATACCAATTCTTCACGAAAGCATCGACACAAAACCTAATCAGAGACTGATATATGATTGGAACAGAAATCAAAAAACGCAACACCTCTTGAAACAAAAGGATAGAGTTAGGGAAAAACGGGGCGGTAAAACCGAATTTGATGTTACAAAAGGGGATACAGTATTCGTAAAAGGAGTCATATTCGTAAAAGGAGTCAATGTAAGACGTAGTAAAAATGCACCTCGCTATCAAAAAGCAAAAGTTACGGGCGAAGTCGCTAGAAACATTGTACCCATAGAAATTCGCGGCAGAAAGAATAAAACTCCAATTAAGGATATCAAACATGTTCCGCAAGGTTGCCACCCTCGCGCTGATAGGGGGGGCACAGGGCCAGGTCCTCCTTCAACAAATGGAAAATGACAGAGGTATAGATAGATAGATAGATAGATAGAAACATTTATTCAGTACCACAGAAGACACACAATATTACAGGAAAACAAAAGAAGAAAAACATACACAAAAGCACACGTGTGTCCCCGTGGCAGTGAAACGGACACTGGCTCAGCATTATGCTGAGGTGTTAAACACCTACAGCGCTGATTTTCAGCCAGTACCGTCGGTGACTCACGGACCGGCATACAATATATACAATAGCAGGAAATAAAATAAAATTAACTGCAATAGATATAAGCTAAAAAATAAAGCAATACATACATAAAATAAAAACTACAGTATAAACTAAAATAAAAACTACAATTACTGCTTGCCTACATACAGCATCTTGGGTACAAAAACAAAAGAACTAAAAATTAAATAGGTTGGTATATTTTTTTGCTGCTGTGCTGGATTAGGATTGGGATTTTTGGAGCGTCAACAAATAACCTTTAAGCTTACGCTTAAAGGAATACTTGCTAGGCGCCCCCTGGATAGGAGGAGGGAGGTCATTCCAGCACTTAGACGCCGCAAACCTAAAACTGCCTCGGAAAGCTGCGGTCCTGTGCATAGGCACGATAGCCAATGCCTTGAACCTGCGCGCACTCTTTGACCATTGGATTTTCGTAAAAAGGTACGATGGGGACTCATGGTGTACCACCCCAAACATAAGAGTCGCGAGGTGCAGGCGTCGGCGCGCAGTCATGTTAAGAAGGTTAGCGGCGTTCAAGTACGGAGTGATGTGGGACCGGGGAGGGACTCGGAAGCAGAAACGAGCGCATGCGTTTTGCACTCGTTGTATGAGCCTTTTAGAACGACCAACAATACATCCACCATAGATGACGTCACAATAGTTAAGTCTAGATAATATCAGCGATTCACAAAGCTCGACACGCAAATCAACACTAAGGTAATCACGTATATTATATAGGACTTTAAGGCGATAGAAGCAGTTGCTCACAACACTAAGTATGTGGCTCTCAAAGCGCAAATTCCCGTCCATGAGAAGGCCGAGGTTATTTGCTTCTACCACCCGTTCTATTGGTTCATTCATGACAAATATATTACCGGAAGTAAGGGCATGAAGAGTATTACGGATTTGATGCTTAGAACCAAAAACTACATACTTCGACTTGGCAGGATTAAGGACCAAGCAGTTCTTCTCCGACCAAGTGGAAATACGACTTAAGTCCGCGTTAATGTTTTGTAAGGCAACAGATATGTCCGACGGTGCACTTGAGAAGTAGAGCTGCAAGTCGTCTGCGTAAAGATGGTATCCACAGCTCTTTATACTGTTAGTGATATCAGCGCTATACAGTATAAAGAGCAGCGGACCCAGTATTGAACCCTGCGGTACTCCTCTTGTCACCGGACAAAGAGAGGACCACAGAGTACTACCATCCATCCCACGCAACGCAACTGTCTGCGCACGGCCGGACAAATAACTGCTGAACCATTTTATCGCTGTAACATCAAATCCGTAATAGGACATCTTAGATAAGAGTAGGGGCACGCTGATGCAGTCAAAAGCCGTGGAGAAGTCTAAAAGAACTAATATAGTGCTTTTACCAACATCCCGAGCCTGTAAGATGTTATCGACTACATCGAGCAACGCAGTAACTGTCGACCGACCCTTGCGAAAGCCCGACTGCAGTTCAGGTAGGATGCTGCTTTTCTCCAGGTAATCGGACAGCTGTTGACAGACTACCCGTTCTATTATCTTCGACATACAGGGAAGGATACTTATGGGACGGAGTTGGGACAGGTCAGTGGGATTTGTTTTTTTTGGTAACGGCGTCACTTGACCGATTTTCCAGTCACATGGGAAAGTCATAGTCTCCAAGCTCTTGTTAATTATGTGAGTCAGTATGTCTGCAGTTCTAGGTAGTGTCAGAAGTAACATGTCAATATCAATCGAGTCAAGTCCTTTTGCGGTCGTTTTTATTGATGTCATAATCTTTGTAACTGTGGTAGTAGTCGTAGGTAAGAGTAGAAAAGTTTTGTCGTCATGTCTGTCAAATTCGTAAAAAGTCAAGTCGGATATGGTCACATCCGATTTTCCAGGTAAACTGAGAAATTGGCGGTTGATTGAGTCGGGGTCGTCAAAGTGTGCGGGGAGCTCAGACTGAGTCTGTGAGTCTGGAAGAACTGTGCGTTTTAAGTTTTTCCAGAGGGTCTTGGAGTCAGTCTCGTCGTTAATTTTTTGTTTGAAGAAGGCACGCTTCTCGCTATAGATGGCTTCAATAACGAGATGTTTCAGGTCAAGGTAGTACTGCTTATGAGCTTCACTCTTCGTACGTTTATAGCGAGCGTGAGCTTCATTCCTGAGGCGCATCATAAGCCGTACGTTACTTGTGAGCCAAGGTTTAAGTGCCTCCTTCACCACTATCGTCTTTTCAGGCGCGTGTCTGTCAAAAAGTCCAAGTACCAACGAATTGAACACTCGTACCATGTCGTTGACGTCGTTAAGTAATAAAATCTGTGTGGTGTATGTCACACCCTAATAACTCAGCTGATCACAGCTGATACACATCTGATGGAAACTTAACTAATATTAACCTTTGTACTTTTTCCCAGAACTAAAGAATGCAAGAGACCTTGATATTGATTCCAAGAAAATAGTATTAAATAAATTACCATATGTTCTATTTTGCATACCAAACTTTTAGTATAAAAGCAGTGTATTAAATCAGTATTAAATCAGTATTACTTCAGTATTTCCTCAAGTCTCGTCTTATCATTATAACCGGTAACGCTCCACATCTCATGGCGACCCTTCCAGTGCCGAACTACTAAGAACAGGTCATCTCATGGCGACCCTTCCAGAGCCGAACTACTAAGTGCAGGTCGCATCTCATGGCGACCCTTCCAATGCCGAACAACTAAGTGGAGGGCGCCTCTCATGGCGACCCTTCCAGACGGTCTGCTCTAGGCAGCCCCGATATAGTCACCGTCAGCTGCTCCAGCACCGCACTGCCAACGTTATTAGAGGAAGAACCAAGTACCAGTGCGGCCTTGTGCCGTACTGGCGGCGCGCTGCGCCTTCCAGTCAGACTTCACGAGCCAGCCTCGGTATAGACACCGAACAGCCAGCTCCGCTGCGCCAGCCATCGAGCTCCACTACGTTGCGCCAGCCATCCAACTCTACTACGCTACATCAGCGACCCAGCTCCACTACGCTACGCCAGCCAGCCAGCTCCACTGAAGCCGAACAAGCCAAAGCAGAGCGTCACCGCGCGTCACCAGCACCAGCCCCATCGCCGCAACCACAGCTCCAGGGCACAGCTGATACCACATAGATGACTTCAGGTCCACAAATGCCTGACAGCTGATCACCAGCTGATCATAAGTCCACGTGAATAAGTAATTAATTAAGCTTATCAACCGATCGAATCAATGTCTGATAGCCGACTGAGAAGCGATCCGGCACTGAAACGTCACTATCAGTATAAGCCCCGCCTTCGGCACTAGATTTGGTGGCACCAGTTTTGAGCGACAGTTATGCTTCCATACTTATTATATTTCGATGCTCATAATGTGTAAAATTTATGGTATTAAACCAATTTATGTTATAAATAATTAAGTAAATAAGAAATAATGCCGCTTGATGACGAGGTAATAATATGATTAAGATTTACAAATCTTAAAATAGCAACCAACAGTCCACCTGTACAACAACATCTGGACTTCTCGAGTTACAATACGTTCACGATACACACAGACGTATCGAGCATTAATATAGGATTAGTGTTATCAAAATAAAAATGGATTCCCAGAATATTGAATAACAATATACCTACTAGAATATTGAATAGTTTTAAAATAATATCAATAAGGATTTCAACTATGACGGGTCAGGCCAACCAAGAATAGTGGAAATTCTTAAAAAGTCAAATAATTAGCCTGAATTAAATAAGTTTCAATAAACGATACTATAACGAAATAATGAGAACTGAATAACCAGTCGGAATAATAATATCTTATACTCGCCATCCTTACTAACAGTGTCGAATCTAGTACTCAATCGCGTACGGAACGAGCTTTCCCCGCGAGAGAATTTAGGTATGTTTTGCAAGGCACAATAAATAAAAATAAATGCATATTGCATACTGTATAATGATGACACCGCGTGTATTATTGAGGAGCTAGGAGTATAGCTCAATATATAAATAAATGTAAAACCGGGTACGGATCCCGATTATGTATAATTAAAGGTGTCTCAAAAGTAAGTGATAACGATGATAGCGAGTCATATAGTCATATTAAACAACTTTCATTATTTGTCTTTGAGTGCTTATTAACTGAGCGCTCCCGTGCTTTGGAATGCACGTTAAGCCATTTATCCAACAGCTGTCTATGATAGCAGTTGTTAAGCCAAGTTAGAGGCTTGAGAATTTCTAACAGTCAACTTGCCCATTTAGTTACTTGACAAAAGCCTAATCGAAATAAGGTCTAGTTTCCCCTCAGGTTGGAAGGTCAGATGGCAGTCGCTTCCGTAAAAACTAGTGCCTACACCAAATCATGAGATTACGTAGGAGGATGATTATGACTAGGATTAAATAAATATATAAATCGTGTCCCGCCGCAATCAGTGGTAAACCCGAGAGGTGCCATTGAGCGAGTAGGTAAATACATAATTATTAGCAAGGTACACCAGAAATACAAGGCAGGCAGCAAATCCTTGAAACCTTGAACATGATTCGATCGAGCATCAATCGTGCAGGTCCTTGGACACATAGTATAATGTAGTGTTAAAAACACTGTCTGAAAGGTATATACCTACCTCTAAATGGTATTTACGCGCGCTTATGTATACAATTTATGTATAAAATCCTTGTATTACTGAGTTATAATTAAGAGTCGGCCGACCATAAAATAATGCATGCCGTGTACCTTAGCAAGCTTAGCAAAAAGTGATGCTAAATTGCTCACTTTATGTCACAAGTAAAATACTAAGTGATAAATAAAAAAAAATATATATAATTATGACGTCTAAAAGAGAAAAATGAACTTGCAAGTCACAATAACTATTTTTGAAGGGTTTAAAAAATAATAATAATGACAAATATTGATGTGCACAAAATATTTGTTATTATGTTCACAAACAAGAGAAAAATAACGACATGATACAACGTCGTAAACACAAACTAATAATGGTAGCATAAATGTATACCATAATTTATGTCCTATTTAAAAAATAAATGAAAATATATAACAAACAAGCGTCGTCATCAAAGCGTGCATTTAATTCCAGTTATATTAGTATGGATAAAGAAAATTTTGTATCTTTAGATTTAGTTTAGTTTTAATTTATTTACTGTATCCGTTTTAATAAATATTTCTCATTCTGTTTGAAAAAGAAATAATGTCAATAAATAAAATGAGATTTCTTTAATTTTTCGTAATTAATATTAATTTAGTAATAAGTTCATTTATACCTAATGTAGTTTTAATTTTTTTCAATTACTTATTTTTTTAATAAATGTATAATCTTATAGTATAAATAAGTGTATTAACAAAAAAAAAAAAACAATGTTTACTTTAAAATTTACATTACGATGCTAAAACGATTATGACAATCCATCTGATCGCATACCACCTACCATATAAGGAACAAGAAATGTAAACATTATAAGTAGCATTAAGATACATTAAGAAACCATGTATACCATAGACTTAAGTTAGTTAAGAAACCATGTAAACCATAGACATAAGTAAATTAAGTTTACAGAAGCCAAAAAATAGTAGTTATGTATTTTACTATTTTTTGTCTCAAAAAAACGGGGAAGCTGTGGTGTATGTCACACCCTAATAACTCAGCTGATCACAGCTGATACACATCTGATGGAAACTTAACTAATATTAACCTTTGTACTTTTTCCCAGAACTAAAGAATGCAAGAGACCTTGATATTGATTCCAAGAAAATAGTATTTATGTCACACCTGGCCATAAAGCGGCAATTACCGCACTCTCCGCGCGCGAGAAATCCCACTTCCTGGCCAGGGGGTGACATAAAATTTTGTACTTAACACGGGCGGTAAAACAAAGAATGTCTCAGATCGCAGGTATTTGACGCCCGAGCCGAAGGCAAGGGCGATAAATATGCGATCTGAGGCTTTCTTTTTAGTAATGTACTATAAATAAATTACCATATGTTCTATTTTGCATACCAAACTTTTAGTATAAAAGCAGTGTATTAAATCAGTATTAAATCAGTATTACTTCAGTATTTCCTCGAGTCTCGTCTTATCATTATAACCGGTAACGCTCCACATCTCATCTGGTCCCAGTCTATAGAGTCAAGGTCATTGTTAAAGTCGGTCAAGTTCATGTCTTTAAGAGGTCGGTAGGTAATACGTCGCGGCGTCGGTTTTCGTTTCTTTATGTCAAGCTCGGCTGTGATGAATGCATGTCTCCCCAGATCCGGGATATGCTTCACGTCTACAGACAGAACACGAGCGTCAGTACAAATTAAGTCAATAGTCGTCTCGCTGTGGTCAGTGAAGTGCGTCGGCTCACATACATGTTGCGTCAGGTTCAAAGTTGTCAGGAATTGAGTCAAGGATTTAAATTTTCGGTCATTTTTGTCCGAGTAATTAATGTTAAAGTAATATCAAACGGTCATATTTAACAAAGGAAGTAATTGAGTCAGTAACAGCGTCAAAAAAAGTGTCTACGTCAAGCCACGGAGGTCGGTATGCGGTCCCAATAATAAGTTGTTTACAATTAATGTTTGTTTTTAGCCACATCTGTTCTACAAGTGGTGCGGGCGGGTGAGGTAACGTGCGAGCGTTGATGCCCCGGCGCAGGAAAAATCCGACACCCCCGCCGCGTCCCCCGCGTATGTTGTCCGGCCTTGGAATGTGTCGCAGTCTGTAGTTAGGCACGGTAGGAGCGCGTCCTTCCCGTCCCGCGCGAAGCCAGGACTCATTTATGGCTATTATGTCCGCGTCAGTCTCAGTCATAGTCGCAATCAACTCGTCGTGTCCGGTGCTTAGAGATCCAGCATTAAATAGACCAACAGTGAAGTTTTTAAAGCGCGGCATGACAATAACAAGTTAAAACTAAGGAAAAAGAACTACTACATTACAAGCTGATAACTGTATATAAGTAAGTGAATTGTTAGGGGCGTGAGATAAATTCCCGTGAGCGTGCAGTGTGTTGTGTGTGTGTTTACATGTATATAAAGAGTGATTATATATATTTATATAAAATAATGGGTTGTTGCAGGCTGAATCACACGACAGTACGAAAATAATAATATGTCGGTCCACTACCACGACGACACACAACAATAACAATGGAAGTAACAAACACAACATTAGAAATATGAAGGCCAGAACACAACGGTAAGAACGATTTTTTACGGTAAAATATAACGACAAAACAATACAAAACAAGAACACGACATTTACTTTTAGGGCTTCACAAGAACTACGGACTATTTTGCACAACATTAACGGCTTTAAAAATATCTAAGTCCGTCGAACGACGCAAACGGACACTGGGCTGACCGTCAGACCGACGAGCGAAGATTTTGCCGTCCCGTGTCCAGACGTAGCGCCAGGCTGCGGCGCGTGCGGCCTCGCGGGCCCGCTGGAACAGCTGGCGGTTGGCCCCCGTCAGCCGCTCGTTCACATAGAACCGTTGCGGCGCGGAGGCCAGGCCCAGGCCTTCGGTGGTGGCGCCGCGGCGCGTGCGCGCGCCCCGCAGCAGCTCGTCGCGGACGGCGCGGCGCGCCAGGCGCAGCACGAGGGGCCGCGGCCAGCCCGCCTCGCGTGCACGACCTGCGCGGTGCACTGACACGACGTCGCGCACGTCCAGCTCCACGCCCAGCTTGGCGCCGATCCTCGTGGCCAGGCCGGCCGCGCTCTCGCCCGGCTCCTCCGGCACGTTCGACACCTGCACGTCGTTCGCCAAAAGCTCCTGCTCCCTGTCGTTCAGCTCCATCTGAAGATTCGCGACAGCTTCTTCGAGGGCCTTGGTAGCTGTCGACGCCGCACCATCAGCCACCCGCTTCTCAATGAGGTCAACCCGACCCTCCAGGCTGTCCATTCGAATGTTAAAGTCAGAGATGTGAGCTCTGACGTCCCGGAACTCCTCCCGGAATTCCTTCAGCTCCCGTCTGACAGCCCCTACCTCCTCGCGGACCAGTTCTTCAAGCTGCCTCAACGACAGCGCAATATGCTCACCGTCGTGAATCAAAGGGCGAGTGGTTCAGGTATCAGACAGGGTCAAGCAGTCATTAGTTACGACAAATGGACTAAATATAGTAAAAAATTTAGATATAAATTTGTTTTGTGTAGATTTCTGTGCCTCTAGTGAAAAGGGGTTAAAGTCGAAAAACACTACAGGAGACGCAAAAAACCGTTTCGGTCCAATTTTTGTTCACTGTACTTCAACCACTAAACTTACAAATAAACTTTAAATGCAGTCTTAGTGAAAAAAAAATCCTCTTTCACGGAGTACTATTGCCATTTCTCTAGAATAAACGGTTTAAAAAAAATGTGACTTATATCCATACCAAAATTTGCTCTTCTGGATACAACTGAATTTATACTCTTTTTCACTCATAGTATCTATCGTCCCAAAGGATATCACTGAGTTTATACCCCTTTTCACCTTTATTTTATAAAGTGAAACATGATACGTTGTTTGATTTATTTTTAATTATCTCTTTTTATAAAGGTAATATACATGAACAACCTGAATAAAAAATACCTGCCTAAGCAATATCTATCATTTAAGATGTATATTTCAGATGTAATTATAAGACAACCAACTTTGACCTTTTTGCACAAAATGAATTTAGCGTGTATTTTAATACAAATACACTTTTACCAATGTCTTTTTTAAAGTTATCCCCATTTTCTCAGGTTATGTGCAAATAAAAAACGTGTTTTTTTTTAATTGTATTATTATTATAATGAAATTACAAAACAAGTAAGCAGCAATATAAAACTTCCAGAACTAAATAGTTCTATTTAATGATCAAATAAAGAACACAAATTAACTTTGAGAATAATAATTAAAAAAAAACTGAAATTTTCAGCAATCATTATTAAAAAGTCACGAGAACAAAACAGTTTTATTCAAAAAATCAATCACAAAATATCTTTAATAATATCGGCTATTCCTCAACGTGCTCTGAAGGTACCAAAGGATGAGAATCTTTCACATCTTCGGAACATAATAAATTTTCATAAAAAGATCTCGCGCTTGGGTTTATCAAAGGTAAAACAAACATGAGATCGCGTTTTTTTTCGACTGATATTGGTATTGGACCATTGTAAGTTCGAGGGATATTTTCGGTCTCAAAAATATTGCTCGGCATCGGAGACTTTCCTCGCTTTCTTAAAAGGCTTACGGTATTCCAGCGTTCACTTTCATAAACCTGGTACATGAATTTGGGGAAGTCTTCGCGTGAGTATCGAAAAATAGCAGTTTCAGAAATTAAGAATTTGTTCTTATCTTCGTCAATTTTTCTTTGAACAAATGGCCCTTTTAGCAGACTTCCAAATGCTAGGAACAGATCGGCATCCATTTCAATAACGGTGAAATAATGTTTTTTGCCACATGTGCGGACCAATTGGTACCAATCTCGAGGGAGATGGATGTCCATTTGCGTTTTCTTTTTCGCTTTTTCAATCATTGCATGGTCTACATCGCACTCCATGTGGCTATGGCCCGGTACAAAGAAGTTATGTGTGATAGTTTCTATACTTGGATGATTTCGCACAGCAAGCAAAAACATGGTCACCATATAAAAAAAATTATTTTGCCCGAAACATGAATCAGAGTAAAATATTAAATGTTTTACTCCATCGGGAACGAAATCCATTATGAATTTATATACGCAAGAAGCTATTTGATTGCCGCCTCTATCAGCAATACCTTCGTGCCACATAAAACAATAAGATTTATTGGTGGTACAGTTTCTTATTGTCAGATTATAAGTCCAGAGTTGACGTTTGTAAAATACAGCACCTGTCATAAGATAAGGAGTTGGTAAACATTGCTGTAAATCAAATGCAGCGACTAATGTGTCCGAATTTTCACGGGAAAGCTCTTTGTCTTTTGTTTTTCTATCATAAATGCTTTCAGCTTTAGCCACGTGGTCTGCTTTAAGCCTTTCTTTCTCTATCTTTGATTCTTCTTTTTCACAAAATTTTATTTCCTTTTCAAGAGTGTCGCATTTCATGCAGGTATCCAGGTACGGTTTCTTAAATGAAAGGTTTTGGCTCTTAAACACCCAGCTGTATATTGTTAGTGACACCGGATCTTCGGTGACCTCACGATATGCGTTGTACATATCTGTCAAGCACAAATGGGGAGCCAAAAACTTTTTGTTAGTCTTAGACCTACCATAATGGCTGTCATATGCAGGAAATAATAAAATATGTTCCTTGACGGCTTCCAGTCTACTTTCACTTATTTTAGTGGCACTCGGCTGATTTCCCCTTGACGAATCAGGCACAAGTCCGTCATTGACCTTAAGTTTATCAGCTACTAATTGCACAAACTTTGATGTTTCGTCGAATGTTTTTAGAAAACAACCTCTACAAATTCGATAACAATCTGTTTTTATTTTTAAATAGTAGTTATTGGCAAACTGTCTATTCTTTGTTGAATCGACTTTTTTTGTGCTTGTAAAATTTAATTCAATTAAATTAGCAATGAACTGAACCCTTTTGTTATACTCTCCTAAAGCCCAATAGGTCTCAAATATTCTTTTTCTGAAATTTTCTGGTATGTTTTTGGCGCATTTCATTTTACAATCTTCTAGCATCTTAAACTTTCTTTCTTTGACTTTTTTGCCTTTATTTGTTTCATACTCTTTACCTAAATTTCTCCTCCTTTTCCTCTCCTCTCTATCTTTTCTTCTCTCTTTATCACTTTTTCTATGTCTGCGTTTCCGCCCTTGATTGATGCCAACTCTGTCCCAAAACGATACTTGCTCTGCTTCTTCTGTTTCTTCCCTTTCTTTTGTTTCTTCTGAGTCAGAATCAGCTATGACTACGTTTTGTCTAGAACTAACTTCTTGGTGACGAAGACGTTGGTTGTCAGAGTCTGATTCTGAACTATGAGTATGTTCGTCGGTATCAGGAACGTAATCATCGTCACTTCCTGAACTGTAGTCCATATAAAAGCATGGTAAACTGTCTACTAAGGAAGACACTATATCAAAGCAGACCAAGAACGTTTCATCATCGGCAGTAAACAGAAATTCTGAATTATGTTCCCTTCCTGGTGAATTTTCAACCAAACTATGATCAGCTTGCACGTTATCAATGATATCCTTTGAGCAACTGGGTATTGGGGAGTATGCCTGTAGTTCAGCTGTAAAAAGCTGTGATGGACAGTTGGTGCTAATGAGTAAGTCATTTGAGCAACGGGCCTTTGGACTATCTGCCAGCTGTTCATTGGGACAGAGTTGGGTGTGCACAGTTGAATTGTTACCACTACTAGGTAAGGTTTTTGATGAACTGGGTTTTTGAAATTTTGCTAACAATTCTTCTGGATCATGCTGAGTTCTCTCGGTAAAGGAATTGGCAATTTTTGTGCCACCTTTCTCCTCGAGGAGATTGAGCATTCGATTGATTCGAGATCTGCCTGCCATCCTGTTTAACAAGCAAAATGGATATTTTTGTAACGATCAATTAATTGACGACGCCTTAAAACTTTACCAGTAATATACTGTGACGTGATGCTAGTAGGATCCTAACAGTAGTGAAACATATTTGAAATGAGAAGCAAAATTAACTGTTTCAGTTTCAAAATATAAAAGATTACCAGCCCAATGCCACATACAAATGCGAGGTAGAGATACAAATCGCAATAGATTAAGTAATGCACCGTACCTATTTTAGCTAAAACTCGTTTGTCTTTATCTGTCACCTTGACTTTTTTTGTTTAAAAAAAGGGGCAAAACACATTAGCTCACGGAGGGTAGTTAAGTATTATAAATTAATAAGGCAGTAACACCTTACACTGCCTTATACCATAGTACGTAATCGACATCTATTTTAATATTAGTGGTGTAAAATGATACATCTTAAATTATCTCTAAAACTTTAAGACACGGTAGCTACGCTTCCGTAAAAAATATAGGTGAAAAGGGCTATAACTTACGTGTAAAATGTTCGAGCTCTGCGGACCGCAAGCGCACGTCTCCCTCATCGTTACTCGCGGAGGACTGTGGGCTAGAGGTGAGACGTATTTACGGGAACAGGTTTTTGGAATAGGTTTTGGCATGGACGCGTAAGTACGCGATCCCGCTTGCGCGTCTTTTAGCGTATCGAGTACTAGGCGTACGACGACTCTGAAGACTCGAAACGTCTAAGAGTCTTTATGTTCCGCGCTATTCGTATTCGTCTGCGCGTTCGGATTCTTTCGGGGCACCTCGGGTCGGGGTCGGTTTAGCGCGTATTTGGACCTAGTCTTTGGATCTAGTCTTTTTGTGGACGCGTACTCGCAAGACTCAGTACGCGTTTTGCCTAGTACGTCTCACCTCTACTGTGGGCGACCGCGGGTGTGCGCAAGGGCATTAGCTGCCCGCGTCGGCTCCCCCCACCTCAGTATTTACCATTTGTACCGTTTGTCACATAAAATGTATCCACATTGAGTGGTATAAGTCGACTTGCACCAATAATTACTAAACATTTAATCGTGAATATAGATTAATGTCGATTTATTTTTCGAAGTATCTTGTGTCAATTGGCATAAGTAGGTACACATTGATCATTTAACACCAGGTTTCTTAAAAGTTACAATTCGACTTATACCAATAATGAATAATATTGATTCGTGAATATGGATTAATGCCGAGTTATATCTAAAACTCTGCGTTTATTGATTGTGTAAATTGGTTTAACTGAACATTATCTTATAACACCGGGTATCTCAAAAGATAAAATTCGACTTGTACCAGTAATGTCTGACCATTCTTTCGTGAATAAAGATTAATGTCGATTTATATCCTAGAAAGAATGTTATATGGTTTTATAAATAGGTATAAGTAAACATTGATCTTTTAACACTAGATATATCATAAGGTACAACTGAACTTATACCGTTCCACGCAAGCAAAATACAAAGATGTTAAATATTATCTTTTTTTGCACCATTTTTCACGATAAATTCGCCAGATAAACCATTTAGCACAATCCTAACTTTGTCAAATTTAGAGATAACTTAGATCCGATTACACCAAAAGATGCGCAATTTTTTTTCAAGAATTTTGGTAAATATAACGGTAAAAGGTCATAAGTGCACTTTAACCCCTTTTCACTAGAGGCACAGATTTCGAATTCAACATTGACAGGTACGTGAGGTACGCAAATTTATGCAAACATATTTCAAAGGGGCATCAACTCAAAATTAAGAGCCGTTAAACTCCAGACAGATCACATAAATAAGATAACGATACAAAAAATTGCTCAAATAATCCCAACGCGTATAGTTAAACGTGAAATTCTAAACCCCCTTGCCTCTCTTTAGTTAAGGTTATAACTGGTAATCTAGATCACCAAGATGCCCTTAGGTATGATAGATTGATAAATGAATTAAAAGTCGAGCCAGGATGCAACTAACAAAAGATTCACCTTGGTTAGAAAAATGGCGGATACATTCATAAATGCCACCAATTCCTCTCGGTCTAATTTCATTCAGCTGGACAAAGAAATATGGGAATTAATAAAAATGTTTATCCAATCTGCAAGAAATCAGACCGTCAGCAAAATCATTCTTACATTTAATTGGTTTTCGCATAATTTCATGATGCTGTATGTCCGTCTGGATGAAATTTAAACAGCCATAACGTTTAGTAAGTTAAGAACCCTACACCAAACCATTGTGGATAGCGATGAATTGTTAACTATGCTAAAAACTATTGAATCAAAGAACACTTTAGTGTACCCTGTTAACTAAGCAAACCTATTAAAGCTTGAACAATGTCAAAAAAATAAAATAAGCAAGCTTGAAAAAAATAATAAGTGCAGTGATATACACGCATCAGCTTGTAGCTGCTAGTGTATAATAAATAATAATAATAATAATGTATAGAATTAAAAGAAGTACAATAAAATTTTTGCTAGACATTCCAGTTATTCGAAAGGAAACTTATTCCTACTATAAAATCTTACCCTTCCCAACCATCCATAACCAAATAACCGTAATCATACCTGTACATCCTTATATCCTCGTAAAAGGGTCGAAAACCGAGCCGGTTGCTACACCGTGTATGGAGATTGAAGAAGGCTATTTCTTTCGTTTTATTGCATTAATGATCTTAAAACATCCAAATTTATAATATGACATTTTCAGAATTTTACATTTCTCTCTATTTTCCGAAATAATATGTCACAAGAATGTCGTATCTTACACAGCGTCCGGTTTACAATGTCGGATGTCGCGTTGCAACAATGTTAGCGGGTGCGCGGGTAGGGCGACGCGGTCGTTTGTGCCTGTACCTACAATATTGTATGGATAACCGCCGACTTCGCGAGCTCCTCGGCACATATTTAAAAAAGCCAAGATTTCTTGATATTTTAAATCATAACTTTATTTTACTAAACGGTTAAAACTCACGTATTAATTGTCACTTCGGGCGAGAGTTCGAAACATGTCGCCCGAAGTGACAATTAATACGTGAGTTTTAACCGTTTAGTAAAATAAAGTTATAACATGTCTCACGAAAGTTTAAATTCAAGTATTTTAAATCATTATGGCAAGTAATCGGTCCAAACGGATGTTACAATCAGTTTTGGCTGCAGGCAGTGATAATATTCCACGAAAAAGAAGAAACAAAATGCCGTGAATTCAAGTCACATCCTTTTTTCTGAAGATAATATGGGTAAGTACAATGTCACTAAAGTAAAACCATACGTAGTGTTTCTTGTGGTTAATTTAGTTTTTTTTTTTGACTAGGTCGATGTGCCCATACTATAATGTTGGTTGTGGTAGTTGTGACAATATTCATTGGATTATGATAATTTATTGTGTTGTATGTGGTACTTCCGACATTGTTACATGGAACAAAATTATAACTTATGTCGTAAATAGCATATCCGACGTTATTTCATGGATATAGAATTACTGCTTATGTTCTATGTTACACTACCTTCATTATTTACGGAAAATTAATTACTATTTAGGTCGTAAGTTACACATCCGACATTTTTGTATGGATTTTATCAGATTATTTCTAGTTTTAAGTGGCATAACTGACTACTTTAAAGAGACTTTGTATTATTTATACCTGCTGAATGTTTCACACTTATCTAAAGTAGAAGTATTGAGCACTTGCCCTTGCACTTGTATAAGTGCGTAACGCTTTAGCCACATACGCCTTAGAGTGAGCTACCGTTTAACTTATTACGTTTTATATACTATGTTATACGTTATTTTATATACGTTTTATATACCTTCTCCTATTCACTCAGCTCATCATAATTGCAATATGTTTAAGTTATATTGTGAGTGGGGCGATCTTAAAAATTATTCTAATAGAGCATCGACTAAAAGGCAGTACCGAGACATTGTCAACGAAAAGTTTAATTTAGCGATTCATCGTCCAAAAAAAGATGTGTGTGACGTGTGCCATTCTTTTATGGGCGAGAAAACCCCTACTGATATTGAAATAAAAAAACAGGAGGTACACGTACAACATAAAGAGACTGCTCGTTTACAAAAAATGGAAGACAAAAAAGAGGCGTTAGAAAACCAGAAACTAGTAGTTGCCACATTTGACTTCCAAAAAGTTTTGACTACTCCGCATGGAGAGGTTAGTATTTTGTACTATAAACGTAAATTACCTACTCTTAATTTTACTGTCTATAATTGCGGTGATAAAACAGCGAAATGCTATATGTGGCACGAAGGCATTGCAAAACGTGGATCTAATGAAGTGTCTAGTTGTCTGTACAATTTTATAAAAGAACATGCTCAAAAAGGTGTCGAGGAATTTCGCTTCTGGTCTGACAACTGTGGCGGTCAAAACCGAAATCGCATTGTTTTTACATAGTATATGCTGGCAGCCAGAGAATTTAATGTCACTATCACTCACCGATTTTTAGAAAAAGGTCATACTCAAAACGAGGGTGATAGCGTCCACTCCGTGATAGAAAGAGCTAGTGTGCGTGAAATGATCTATGTTACTGAGGAGTGGTACTGCTTAGTTCGTTGGGCGAAGTCAGAAGGTGAGCCATATGTTGTTCATGAAATGGGCACGAGTGATTTTTATAATATCAAAAAGTTGTTAAAAACTAAATATTGGGCAAAGAACACATCTAATGAAAAAGTGCAATGGAGTCGTCTTAGGGAAGTGAAGGTGAATAAAACAGAATTCGACAGGCTTGAATATAAATATCAAATTGGCCAATTGTCAAAAAAAAATGTGGTTGTTAAGTGTCCAACTCGCAACAATACACAGCGATTAGCAAAAGAATTCCAACTCATGAATGCTTATGATGGACCACTTCCCTTGACCTATGCTAAGCACAAAGATTTAGTCGATATGTGCAATAGTGGTATAATCCCGGAAAAATACCATCAATTTTATAAGGATCTCCCTCACCAGGAGAAAGGCCAAAAGAAAAAAAGAAACGTGCCTGGTGATTCTTATACTGATAGTGATACTGATTAAAGGTCGCGTTTCTTGAAGGTCTTTAACGTGCAGTCCTTTTTGCTAATTAAGCTAATAATTTTGTTTACTATTCGTTTAATAGTAATTTGTGATTTAATCAATAATATATAAGAATAATTTAAGAATAAGAAAAAAATCTAAATCAATATATTTCTCATATTTTGGAATGAATCATATATCAATTAAAATGTTTTATTTTAAACACATAACACAACATCTAACTCTCGTATCTCAACACGAGAAGAAATGCACAACACAGGTAATTTAGTCGTAAATGACACATGCGACCCATATTATTATCTATTGTCCAATAAAAAAAGGCGTTAGTGACACATACGACCATTTTATATGAACCACGTCCAAACAAAAAAGTAGTATGTGACACATCCGACAAAATCGTTTAAGAATCTCCAGGCCAAAATGTCAGTTGTACTATTTCTGAGGTTTCCTCAAGTATTTTCTTATTTTTACTTATGCACATTTTAAGAGTATCTAAAAATAGTAACTGTTCCCAAATTTTATAACTTAATATCATAATTTGACAATTTTATAGAGTAAAAACCTGTTTGCAAAACTTTGATTGGCTCTGCTGGAAAGTAGTCATTTTGCAGAATCCGACAGTGTTACTTGGGACCGTCGATTATTATTATCTGCGGCCCGCGAAGATTTTTTTAGCTACTATGTGGCCCGTGGATGCAAAAAGGTCGCCGACCCCTGCTCTACAGGTTCGATATCTAACATAGTTTTGGAAATAAAAAAAACACTCACGAGGTCTACAGCTCACAGAGCCACTAGTATAACAAGTTCTTAACTACCGGTTTTGTCCCTGCACAATGGCGAGATATTAACGTTATACCTATACCTAAACCTCACTCAGAAACTTTAAGACCTATTTCGATGATATCCTGCCTATGTAAATTATTCCACATTATTCTTACGAATCGCATTGAATGGTATGTTGAGAGAAATAATTTATTGTCACAGTATACATCTGGGTTTCGAAAATGTAGACCTTAGATAATCTTGTTTATTTGGTGTCAAAGATTCAAGCCGGTTTCTCTGATAATAAACACACACTAGCATGTTTTGCAGACGTTGATAGCGCCTACAACAACGTAGACATATATTTATTAGTAAATAATATGGATCAAATTGGGATTGGGTCTAAAATATTTCGCTATATTTGGAATTTTCTGTAACAAAGGAATCTTAGAATGTATTTAGACAATTCGATTGCATGTAGGACTACTGACAGAGGCCTAGCACAGGGGGACCCCATGTCACCACTACTTTTTAATTTAGCGACCATTCATTTTTGTAGGAATATAAAACGAGTCCACGAGGATGTCAACATATCGCAGTATGCGGACGATTTTGTTCTTTTCGTGACGGGCAATAAGGTGCAAAACAGCGTGAGAACCATGCAGGCCGCACTCGATGTTTTCGCGGGATCTTTGATAGGTATAGGATTAGACGTGTCGCCTTCTAAAAGTAAAGTATGCGTATTTAAAAGAGGGTTTTTAAGAGACCAGATTCGACTACAAATTAATAAGGTGCCGCTTGAAACGGTAGACAACATAAAATATTTAGGGTTATGGCTAGATAGGAATTTAAAATGGGGTAAACATATTAAAGAGACGATAGAAAAAGCATTACGTTTTTTAAATATTTTTAAAATCTTAGTGGGCCCAGGATGGGGTATTCACCAAACATATTTAAGAAGATTGTACATCGCGAGTATCCGTAGCCGAATAGATTACGCTAGCTTTCTATATGACAATAGTAACAAAACTAACTTGAACAAATTAGACAAACTACAAAATCAGTGTATGCGCGTAATCGGCGGATTTATTAAGAGCACAGCTATAGGTACACGTCATGGAATATGAACTTCACCTTCCACCGCTTCGTATTCGCAGATACTATCTGGCTGGTAAATACTGGTTAAAAATGAAATCATTCGTACAAACCGAAAATATTGAAACTGTTGACCAATGCCATAACTACTCAAAACAGCAATTTTTGGATCCGAAAAAAGAAACCCTTACTAACGGTGGCCCATGAGTGTCTCAAATCGGAAGAAATGTATTCAACGAAACAATTAGAAATATTTTCTTTGGACACGTGGGTCGGCAATGTGGACCTATCCAAAGTACTGAATATTTACATAGAGGGCATTGTTAAACCCAAACACAAGTATAATACAGTTAGTCTGAGACAAACATGTACCGATTTCATTGAGTCTAAGTACTGGAATTTCTATCATGTTTATACTGATGGATCTAGGGAGAACAATGGGTCCGGCCTGGCTTTGTTTGATCCTCAGACAAAAAGCAGTGTTAAGTTGCAGGTAAAGATTAGGACGTCCTCTATGTACGTTGAACTGCTAGCACTTGCAGAAGCCCTCTCTTATATAGAGTCTCTTGAAGCGAACAGTTTTGTTGTATTTACTGACTCAAGAAGTGCTTTACAACACTTGGCTCGATGCACCTCGAACACTCGAGGCGCACCGATAGCCTATAGCATATTAAGGTCAATCTGTAAGTTGCGGGCGAACAACAAGGAAATAGTACTGCAATGGGTGCCGTCACATATTGGGTTACCGGGAAACGAGGAAGCGGATCGCCTTGCCAAGGAAGCAGCAAGTGAGGGCATTCATATGCATTGCTTACCATGTAACAACGATCTTTTGTATCTGGTGAAACAGAAATGCTTTGATACATGGAAGGAGTACTTTGACGAGAGATCACTAAGCAAGGGCATCTGGTATCTGGTGTGGACTATACAACCCAATTTGTTACGGGTGCCTTGGTTTGTGGGTACTGGTATGGAGAGACCGGATGTTGTAACTGCTCTCAGATTGCGATCCGGACATATCCCTTTAAACAGTTTTGCTTTTATTATGGGTAAGAGTGATACACCAAACTGTGCAGAATGTGGAGTAAAAGAAGATGGGTTTCACATAATGGTAGAATGTGTCCGGAACGAAGCTGAGAGACGAGAATTCACGGTCAAATATAAATGTGACCTGTATGATTTAGGTCTAGTTAACTCAATCCTCGCATGCCCGCAATCAAAAATAGGAAGACATTTAATTCAAATTGTCAACCTAGGTATTAAGCGTAGATAAGTAATTGTTAATATCTTAGTTTATAAGGCATGATGTCACAATAAGGGTGACATGTTCATTTTGAACAAACCCTTTCTATTTAAATAAAGAGAAAAAAAAAAACTTTGTTCTAGCCCAAGGATCACCAAGCCTGAAGGTTTTGCCACCAAACAAAACATATCCAGGTGCAAAAGGCACCTCACTAGAAATAGAGGACCCGAAAGAGGATAACTCGGAAATTGTTTATACACCACGAAAACGAAAAAGGGAATACAATGAAGATACTCCTAAATGCAAAAAATTAAAAACTCTAATTAAGGGGACTAATTAAGGTGAATAGTTATTTAAATCAAAGTTGACGTAGAAACTGTAATCTTGACTCCACTGGTATTTTGACATTAATTTTGACTTTTATTTTATAATTTACTATTTTATGATTATATAATTACTATTTGATTATTGTTTACATTGCTTATTTATTATTATATTATTATTGAAATATTGTACCGTAACGTAACGTAGCACGAAATGTTTGCATGCCTGCATGCAGGCTGGATACATGGAACTTATAATTTTAATATATAACACCTGTACCTACTGTATTCCTGCAAATAAACGATTTGATTGATTGATTGATTGACTAATACAAATTTGAAAAAGGTGAGGGCAAAATACAATAGACTGAAGAAAAAAATTGATGACAGAAAAAATATAATTTTAAACAAAAAGAAATTTAAAAGTGAATCGTCGAAAATATTGACGTACATGCAATTAAAAAAGAATAAAAAACAGTGGACCGAGGCAGAAAAAAAATTTTGTTTATCTTTATTTTATAAGTCACCGGCGGCCTACAACCACTTGAGAAATCAAGGCATTGTTTTAGCGGCTCCAACAACAATCCAAAACTGGCTACAGGAAACTAATTGTTTACTAGGCTTAAATGATGATGTTTTTCAAAATATAAATGATAAGTTTGCTGATCAAACAATTACAGAAAAATCGTGTGCAGTATGTTTTGATGAAATGAGTATAAAAACTGATTTAGATTACACAATGAAATTTGATTTGATTGAAGGGTTTGAAGATTTTGGTGGAGGTGACCATTCCCCCAAGGAGGCCAGGTATGCATTAGTATTTATAGCTAGAGGGATATATAGTAATTGGAAAATCCCTCTAGCCTATTTTCTATCGCAGAAGAACATTAATGCGGACAAGTTGATTATATTGATTCAATCCGTCATTAACAAATTGTTTGATTGTGGCCTGTTGCCTAAAGTAGTCGTATGCGATCAGGCAACAACAAATGTTAAGGCGATCAAGTCCTTGGGGGCAACGAAAGATGATCCTTTCTTTTTTATTAATAATCATAAAATATTTGCTCTTTACGATGATTTTCCATTTGATTAAAAATGTAAGAAATAATTTGATTGATAACAATTTTGATTTAAATGGCAATGAAATTTCGTTTAAGGATATAATTGATGTGTACAATATAGACAAAAATAATAAAAGTAAATCGTTAAGAAAATTGACCCCAGCTCACCTGAAACCAAATAATTTTCAAAAAATGAGAGTTAAGCTTGCCACTCAGGTACTAAGTCACTCTGTAGCAGCAGCTATTAAAACAGCGATTGACAGTGGAGAGCTGAAAATTAATACAGCGAAACATACAGCTGATTTTGTGATGATCGTAAATGATTTGTTTGATTCTTTAAATTCAAAAAATAAATTCGATTGCAATCCAAATACATGTGCATTAACGAATAATAAAAAGTCGCGCGTTCATGAATCACTTATGAAAGGAAAAGAATTATTCGCAGACCTAAAGAAAAAAACGGGAGACAAAAAAAATAAAATAAAATTGACATGCCCTCTGTTTTGAGGGCATGCAGCAAACAATAAATACCGTTCTTCAGCTCTCCACTGAGGAACTTTCACAGGGCGCTGAGGTCAAATTTATTATGACATATAGATTGAATCAAGATATAATAGAAAACTTATTTGGAATCTATCGAATGAGAGGTGGGTGTAATCGAAATCTGACATCAAAGAGCTTAAGAGCCATGTTTCGATCAAATTTATTGAATAATCTGATCAAATTAGATAAAACTAATTGCGAAACTGACAATGAAACGTTTCTATCAACAACTGCCACCTTGCAAAATACGCAACCATCAGCCGGGTCGGCAAACGCGTCATCAAATTCAACGAGATTTGAATTTGATGACGCTGTTGCTGGCCCCTCTAGTTCACGCGATACCATACATGTTGGTTCACAAACAGTAGCTTCTGCAATCCACCCTGAAACCACGACCAACAGCGACGTTACCTTAGAAACTTGTTCAGTTGTGTATTTTGCAGGATGGTTAGGTAAAGTGTGCATCGAGAAATTTGATTGCTCGATGTGCAAACAACTGTTGATTAATGATGATGTTGATTTATTAGATAAAAAACAATTGCTGTTGATTAATAAAACTTACTCCAACTTGATTACACCCACATTAAAATCGCCGACTGATTTTTTGAACGATTTGGTAGATAAGTTGCTTGATTTGTTTAATAATAGACTCGATTATATTCATCAGATTAATTTAATAGCAAATTTAATGAATAATGTTGAAAGCACTATTAGTCTCCCTAATGATTTCCACAATAAGTTTCATCTCGATTTTTTAATTAAGAAATTGTTCCAAGTTAAAATTCACGATTATTGTAAATCGAAAAAATCGTCGTTAGATTCCAAATCTAAATTAAAAATTCTGCAAAACAAATAGTGCCATCGTACAAGCTATAATTATTTGATTTGTATATTAGTTGGGACGGGTAAGGTGTTGGTGGTGGTGGTGGTGGTGATGTAGTGGTGGTGGTATTGCTGGTGGTGGTGGTTTTTTAAAATATAAATTACTTGCATGATGTGTTGGGAAGGTTAAGGTGTTGGTGGTGGTGGGTTGGTGGAGGATTTTGTATATTACTTGCATTAGGTGTTGGAACTTTTTAGGATGTTGGTGGTAAATACTGACGATTTTATATCACTGCATAATCATCATTATCAGCATTAAGCCTGGTATAACAAATACTACATATATAATTAGCTCTAAGTAATGAAAATTGTTTTAGTTATTTAAGGTCATAGCTTGCCATAGCACCGTTCACAATGAAGACTGATACCCCCTATTGCGAACAGGAGGCAATGAACGGCCCAAGAACCGGCCCAGTGCCAGTCGAGCTTTTGTAGCGGGGCCACCAGTCATTAATTGCGTTGATTTTTTCAAACTGCATTAATGTATTCGTTTTCCGCAGTCGGTAGACAGAAAAAACATCAAATATTTAAAACAGTGCAGTAGGTAAGCTTTCGAAGTGTAATATTGCAGATAAACTGAAAATAATGTAAGGTACCTGGTTATAGACGTTATATAATAAACCAATTTTTCCTAATTATGTTTTCATTTATTGTCAACAAGAATATCTTCCTAAACCATTCCCATTTTATCCTAGTCATTTTAAATAGCAACTAGGTGCAACGTGAGAGCAAAGTTGTATTTGGGCCAATTTTTTTGGCGTTGTAGTTTTTTTTCTCAGAATTGCATGAAAGTTGGTAGGTTGGAAGAGCTCCTGATTCTGAACAATATGTGCACGATTTCCTACATTGTCCCACAATTTTTTTCCATTGAGTGACAAAACGTATGGGATTTTTGTTACTCAGTGGAAAAAATGTATGGGAAAAATTTTTTTTCGACGCCATATTGTCATATTTTTTTTACTTGTACAGAATCAGGAGCTCTTCCAACATACCAACTTTCATGCAATTCTGAGAAAAAAAAAACTACAACGCCAAAAAAATTGGCCCATTTATTTTATACAATAATTGTAATTAGTAACATTTTGTAGATTTGTTTAATACTATTTTATTTTGCCGCGCTAGCAAGCCGCCGCGCAAGCTATCTCGCAGCGAGATAGTTCGCACGCCATCTTGTGCTAACCGTGCTGAGTTGAGATTTTGAGTCCCGAGGAAGCGAAAGATCCTAAAATCACGAGCGTAGCGAGTTATTTCGAATTATAACTTATATGTCGGGAGATGATGACACAAAAATTCGAACCATTTCTACTAGTAGGTAGGTACGGCGATCCATGGGTCTTAAATACTAGGTAATGATGAAAAGGAATTTTCATATCATAGCGCTTGTACCGGCGACCCAATCGCGTGGGCCTTTATCGAACGTGATACAAATAGTTTGAAATTTTGTGTCATCATCTTCCGGCCTATAAACACAAACGCGTGTGAGTGAGATTGGCGCATTAGACATATAAAGTAGGCTCCATCCAGCCACTCCAATGGGATGTTCGTTTGCAGAAATAGCGAACCGCGAAATGTTTTGTGAGAGCCAGAGCCGTAGCCAGGGTAGAATTTAAGATAGAGCAGCGGTAATTACAGGTAGGTCGTAAGTAAACAGGCTTGTCGTCATCACTACATAGTATATAAAACAAAGTCGCTTCCTGCTGTCTGTCCTGTTGTATGCTTCTAATCTTTAAAACAACACATCACGGTATTTTTAATAGATGGGATGATTCAAGAGGAACGTTGATATGTATAATACATGCACCCGTGCGAAGCCGGGGCGAGTCACTAGTTATAGAAAATTTGAAATCCTTATCCCTGAATTAGTCTAAATCGAGCATAATGACGATTTATCGCAAAAAGTATTTTTTTTTACCTTTAAATTCTAAATCAACATAAAATTTGAAATCCTTATCCCTGAATTAGTCAAAATCAAGTATAATGACGATTTTTCAAAAAAAAATGTTTTTTACTTAAAATTCCATATAAATATAAAATTTGATATCTTTATCCCTAAATTAGTCTTAATCGAGTATCACTTCGTTCCAGATTAGATGACGAAAAGTTCTGATACTATTCTATTGGAACTTTTCGTCATCTAATCTAAGAAGAATGTAAGAATACAACAACAACAACAACAAATACTCTTTATTGCATAACCTCAACAAAAGTAACACATAACAGTACATAATGACAATGAGTAGAGGCAAACAATAGGCGGTCTTATCGCTAATGAGCGATCTCTTCCAGACAACCTTAGGGTAGCGGAGATCATATCAAAGAATAACAATTCACAGTAGGTGATGCATAGATAATAGTATATGGAATATACTAAAATTTACAACAGATAAATTATTATATATAGATACATAATATATAAATAGATAACATAAGCAAATATATATATACATATATATATATAGATATATAAACATACATATATATATATATATATATATATAGTCAGCAGTGGCGGCGCGTCAGAAATATTCTAAGAATACAATGACGATTATTCGCATAAATATATATTTTTTAACTAAAATTCAGAACAAAAAACAACTGGTTGCACAATTGAAAACTCAATGAAATTTATCGCTGAATTAGTCAAAATCGAGTACAATGATAATTTTTCGCAAAAAAAAAAAAATTTTTTTGCTTACAATTCAAAATTAATATAAAATTTGAAATCCTTATCCCCGAATTAGTCGAAATCGAGTATAATGACGAATTTTCGTAAAAAATATTCAATACTCATCGTCCAGCGTTGCGTCCAGCTGGGCGTGCATTTCAAACAATTGAAACTCATACTGGTGTCCTGAGTCGCCACCATCGCCACACAAATAGTATGGACGCTCGGCCGCAACGCTGGACGCGACGCCGAACGCTCCGCTCCGAGCGTCCACTCAGGCCTTACACTAGTACTACAAAATACCATAGAAATATTGAAGGTAGGTTTTATTCTGAGGCTTCTGTAAGTGTTCGTTCCGAAAGTTGAACGAACTCGAGAGAGACGAGGGCTCGCGAACCTACACAGAAATTCGACCAACCCGGTTCCATAAGTATTTATTTTATTATTTACTTATTTAAAACTTAAGAACACACCAGGCACTTAATACATAGGTATGTTATATTATAGTGAACTGTAAGATAATAATCAGTGACTTGGGACACAAAATATAATACGCATACCAATACGGTCAATCTGAGCCTTTATAGTGCGTGTCATCCACGACGACGCGGCCCTCCACAACAAATCTCATACTGATCTATTCCCAATTGTACGGATTGGGCTGTGTGGGGGCGCGCCTTCGCGAATGACTCGCACTGTACTGCGAAGTTAGAAATCCGAACTTCGTATCGTGCTGTCCCTTTCACAATCGCGTTAATACACTATACGAGTAAAAGACATGGCACGATGCAAAGTTCGGATTTAGAATGTCGGAGTAGGCCCTCTGGTTCCGTAAGTAAAAGTTTTGTTGGACTGTACAAGTAGTGTGACACCACCAGAAATGGACAAGGCCCAATGATGTACATTAACTCTTATGTAAAAGAAAATAAGAGTTCATTTTTTACAGAACAATCAATTTTAAACCGTATGATCTTTGAATAAGGGTAGAAGTGTCCATTATTGGTGCTTGTTCTTAAAGTGTCCGTAATTGGTAGTTGTAACCGCAATGGTTACAGTACCTGATGATTGTCTGATATAGTTATTTATATTATTTAATACACATGCCTAAAAAATGTTCCCACGACAAGCTTTCTTTAAAATATAATAACGTAAACACTGTGACAATAAATCTCATACTTTATGGCTGAGTTTAAGTGGTTAAGTTGAAGTGCCAATTTGTTCTCACATTGCTGGGCTAGGTACCCACTTGACAAAAATACAAGGTCTTTAAAGACAAAAGAGCCTATGTTAAGCGTTGATAATATAACACATATGCTCATTAGTTAAAATTATTAATAATTTGGAAGCCAGAATGACGTATCTTAATATGAAATATAAGGTAATTACTACATTTGAATATGCAAGTAAATTCACGTGAGATATTGTTTAAAAATTCAGGGCAGTCGAGATTACGGGGGCCTAGCGGGAGGTCAAAAAATCAGTCTGATAGAAATTCTTTTAAGATTAATTAAATAATTGATTCTTGATTAATATATTGTGTGCGCGTTCGTGTTTCGCGGTTTTTAGTTTAAAATTAGTGTTCCATTAATTCAGTTTTACGTGTTATTTATACAAAGACATTCTGACTTTTGTAGTGAACAATTAAGTAATTTTATTGTAGGGAAATATGTATTAATTGTGAAAATTGACAATGGACCATATGTGTAATGACTATATATGTATGACTATATGTGTATGTGTGTGTTTAATTATTATTATTTTTAATTTATTAAGTGTAAATTATAATTGTTAATAGAGTCAGTGTAACAGGTAGTACAATAAAATTATTATGTATTTCAAATGATAGGTATTAAGGTTGTTACTTCATATTTTTAGGTCATCTCGACGGGCATTTCACTGGTTCTAGAGTTCTGCAAGCAGTTTAAAAAAAAATCGTTGTAGTTTTTCATGGCAACATTATTGGCTATGTTAGATCCTTTCTGCATATCAATTGAGCTGACGGAGCGTTCCAGAGAAGATTTATTAGGGACCACTAGGGTCAACATTAAATTTATATACAGAATATATCTTTATTACGTCATGGAATGAAAGTGCATTTAAAATAGTAGTTTATATTTTCATGAACATTATTTTAAATTAAAATTGCATGAATTAAGTGTTGACATTGCGAAGTACTTGATTTTTTAGGAGAGAGTTATTGCTACACACATCTAATATTTTTATTAACTCTTTTTAACATTTTGAGGGCGTTGCAGTGTCAAACATTTGATTGCTTTTGATCCTATTATTTGTGACAAGATAGTGAACTTACAACAAAAAACTATTACACACAACCATTGTATTCCATGGCATAGCCTGGCTATAATGAGCACACTCTCTCGTACACACCACACACACACTAACACACACTAGCTGACACACCACATGATTAGTCAATTTGCATACACACATTTAGGTACACTCGGCAGAAGGTGTCTTGGCTGACAGTAGGTCCTGGGATTAATAATATATATTAATCTCTCGATATAAGCTAACCCCTGGCATCAGAGCCGTGTGTGAAGGCAGAGAGCTCTGCGTTGCATTTTAAGGAGTTTGCAGTACAGAGTGTGTTGTAGCATATAAATGATATTCAGATTACCTTGTACATAATCGACAACAATCACTAACTTTGTCACAAATACCGCGGCTGCATGACGGATTAGGGAAGCGTAAATTCAGCAGCGCGTAAAGCTTAGCGTAACTTTAAATAAAATAAACAAAACTAGTTATTTGGCATTCTGCGTAAAGTACTTTCTATAAAAAAAATAGTACGAGAGATTGATGAGGAATGAATAAATAGGAGGGATGGTTTGAACTGTGTAGTTAAGGGATAGATAGGTTGTTCATGACGGATTTGCTGGATGGTAGGGGGTGTAGGGTGTAGGGAGCCCCCTTAATGTCAAATATATAACATAGGATTAGGTCCCCTTTTAAGACCTAAAGGTCTGAATTCCTAAGGTCCCCTTGTAGTCTGGTTTTTTTTACAGGTCATCGTTGTTATGCATCCTGTTGGAGCATAATTATATTATCATAATATAACTTTAGTTAGTTTTAATTGAAACATGTTTGTAGTTTTATTTTTATTAATAATAATTCACATATTATAATTAATTAATTGAATCAATTATCTTTGTTCGAGCTGTTGCTGAATCGGGTGAGTCGCATGTTCACTTATGTAGTTAGATTATTATTGCTTTGACGAATGCAGATTATTCTGATTTAATTCTTCATTAGTGTTTTATTGGGGATTGAATTAATCATTGCGGATTACTATGATTTTTATCACTTGATAAAAATTGCGGGCGATAAAACTTATGTTCGGCCATTATTTTGAAATATTGATTTTAAGTATCGACATTTATTTGAGACTTGTTTTATTAACGGCCTTTTATTGATTGCGTTAATTGTGTTCTTATTATAACACAATTTAAGAGTTATTATTTTACGGTTTATTTTCATTATAATTTTAACACAACGTAAAGGGTCCTATTCGTATTGTTTGAACTAGACGATCACAAAATTTATTGATGGCCAATGTTTTCGATAACGTATTAAATTATATTTAATTTAGGTAGGGTCAGTTAAGTCTTTCTACATGGTGTCACCCTAGGCGACTGCGAAATGTAATAAATTCGTAACATTCACTCTCGCAGTATAGAGGACATAATCAAAATAATCATGACTTAAATTTAGAATTTAGGCTTATTTCCCTATACAATACAAAAATAGCTAATGACACATTGCGTGAGTAAGTACGAAGTAAGTACAATCTTATAATTATAAGAATTCTTATTATCTCAATATACAAAGAAATTAAAAATAGAAAAAGTTAAAGTGTACAACGACGAATGAAAGAATCAAGTTGTGTGTGAGTGGATAGGTATATTACACATTTTGAATAGCACAATCACCACCTTAAAGAAACCCACGTGGCTAGCATACACTCACTGCTACAGTCACGCCATCTAGTGACATCCCTAAAACTGCTAGCGAGATGTCAGCGTCATAAGCGTGTTGACTCACTTACCACCTCTATTGTTGGAACTATGGCAATAAAATAGTATACTGAATAGTCTACTTTAGGACGGCACGCTTTTTCTCTATGAGATTGGGTATCTGTACTAGTATTTTTTGATCTGTGGCATTTTCATGTTCATTGCATTGCGCAAGCCGCGCTCCATTCAGTACATGTCCGACCGCCGCGAAGTGTATTCGTTATCAATAAATCAATTATTTAGTCAATCAGTCACGGACTGAATATGTCACACAATCTACATCTCATAATATTAGATCGACAATGTTTTTATATTTAGAATTGAAATGGCAAGATCGTCGTTTAGTTAATGAAATCGTTTATTCGAATATCAGCCAGTGATAATGTATAATCACATAAGTATCAGATCAGATTCCTGGTTATCTCTCCCACAGATATTCACTAGTTTATAGCTTAAACTGTATTTTATGTAAGTCCCATAGGTAACCGCGTGAGTTATTTATCAGGTAACCGCGTGGGGTTATTTATTACGTAACCGATTCATTATAACTTGCGACGATCTCTCAACCACCAATAAAATCAACAGTAAACTTAGATGAGATGGAAATTGAAGATCCATAACATTTTTATAAAATACAACCAAATATCAAAATTCACAATAAAACCAAAATTGATGAATCCACTTAATCATTCGGTTCCATATTTATCACAAATTAATGTAATTAACATTTAACTTTATTTGATCTGCCGGAAAAGAAAATAATCAAAAGAAAGGTTCGAATGACAAAGTCTAGATCATAATTTAGTAATTACTTAACTTGATTCGCTCGCCAGATCGCCAACCGCTCACACGGAAAAAAATGATTTAGTTGTAGTAGCTAAGCGCGCTTTGCTGAAATTTTCTTTGCTGCTGCATACAATTTCTTAGTTAGTTACTGTAACAAAGCCGTTTCTGTAGCAACTAAATCTGGTTAGCTACCCTTGCTAACGATATTTAGCTAAAAGAGTTTTAGATAATTTGCTACTGCTACTAATTGATTAGCAACTATAGCTAATTTATTTATCCGTATCAACAAAATCTAATTACTCATTCCTGTTAGCTGTGACTGCTAATAATTATTATTAGTCGTAGTGGACAAAAACTTTGTTACCATTGCGAATTGTACATGTATAAGGCAGCAAAAGCATGTCTTTGTTGCATTTGATAAAAATAATTTGCTATCATTAACAACAGTTTTGCAATGGCTGCAAAATGTTTTTCATACTCTTCTACTAATATATTCTTCACCAATGTTGCTAACAGCCTTTAGTTACATCAACAAATTACCTAGGGAATAAAGACCAATAAAATATTAGCAGTAGTAGCAAATCAGATTTATGTGAGGCTGCTAATAATATTTTGTAGCTGTAACTAACTTTTTCACAAACTTTAGCTAATACTCATTGCTGCAACTGCTAAATAATATTTCGCCAATGTTGCTAAAAATCTTTAGTCACATCACCGAATTTTCGTTGCAATAAACAGCAATAAAATATTAGCAGTAGTAGCAAATCAGATTTATGTGAGGCTGCTAAGCATATTTTGTAGCTGTAACTAACTTTTTCACAAACTTTAGCTAATACTCGTTGCTGCAACTGCTAAATAATATTTCGCCAATGTTGCTAAAAAATCTTTAGTCACATCACCGAATTTTCTTTGCAATAATCAGCAATAAAATATTAGCAGTAGTAGCAAATCAGATTTATGTACGGCTGCTAAGAACATTTTGTAGCTGTGACTAACTTTTTCACAAACTTTAGCTAATATTCTTTGCTGCAACTTCTAAATAAAAATTAGCCGATGTTGCTAAAAATGTCAGTCACACCACCGAATTTTCTTTGCAATGGACAACAATATTATATTAGCAGTAGTAGCAAATCAGATTTATGTGAGGCTGCTAAGCATATTTTGTAGCTGTAACTAACTTTTTCACAAACTTTAGCTAATACTCGTTGCTGCAACTGCTAAATAATATTTCGCCAATGTTGCTAAAAATCTTTAGTCACATCACCGAATTTTCTTTGCAATAAACAGCAATAAAATATTAGCAGTAGTAGCAAATCAGATTTATGTGAAGCTGCTAAGAACATTTTGTAGCTGTGACTAACTTTTTCACAACCTTTAGCTAATATTCTTTGCTGCAACTGCTAAATAAAAATTAGCCAATGTTGCTAAAAATGTTAGTCACACCACCGAATTTTCTTTGCAATGGACAACAATATTATATTAGCAGTAGTAGCTAATCAGATTTATGTGAGGCTGCTATGCATATTTTGTAGGTGTTAAAAATATTTTGAGATACTTTAGCTATTAATATTCTATGTTGCTACTGCTAAATAAAAATTCGTCAATGTTGCTCAAAATTTAAGTCACACCACAATTTACTTATTAAACTATAAAAATTAAAGCAAAATTTGAGATGTAGGTGTATTATTATTATTATTAATAATATATCGGTGCGATGACAACTGGCGACTGTTTAAGGCTGCGAGAAATCGTTGCAATCAAATGGTGAGAGCGGCGAAACGACGGTATATACATGACAATCTCTCTACCTCTTCCCTTGCCGACACGTGGAAGTTTCTGAGGTCGCTGGGGATTGGTAAAAACAAATCAGACATTGAGTCACTGCCTTTTACCTTAAACCAACTTAATATCAATTTTTCTCAAACGTCTTCGCTTAATCCCACAATCAAATTTAAAACATTAACTTACATTGCGTCTCTCCCCTCTCCTGACATAGACCCGTTCACGTTTATTTCGGTTTCTGATGATGAAATGTCTGTCCGGTCTAAAGCTGGCGGTCACGATAACGTTAGTAGAGTCATGGTCACCCTCATTTTGGACGGCATCTTACCCATAATCATCCATATTGTTAATATATAGCAATAATCAACCATATTGTTAATACATCCTTGCTGACTGGGGTTTTCCCTTCATGTTGGCGTAAGGCCTTTGTTATTCCACTTCCAAAAATCTCTAACCCCAGCGCTCTCAACCAATTTCGACCCATCTCCCTCCTTCCGTTTCTCTCCAAAATTCTTGAAGCAGTCGCTCACAAACAAATTCAAAATTTATACACATTAATAATCTCCTTTCCGACTTTCAGTCGGGATTTAGGCCTGGACATAGCACCACCACGGCACTTCTCAAGGTCATCGAAGATGTACGTTACGGTATGGAGTCTTCGAAAGTGACCGTGTTGGTGCTTATCGATTTTTCTAATGCCTTCAATGTGGTTGACCATGACCTACTTATCGCCGCTCTAACACACCTGAGGATATCCTCGGTTGGTTCTCATCGTACCTTTCTCATCGTGCTCAGGCTGTACGGGCCGGTAACTCGTTGTCGGACTGGTGCGATTTGAGCACTGGTGTGCCGCAGGGAGGGATTTTATCTCCTCTTCTCTTCTCTGTTTTTATTAATCTTATTACATCCAAGATTAGTAGCTCTTATCACCTGTATGCAGACGATCTGCAACTGTATGCCCAATGTTGGTTGTAGGCACTGACGCGAGGAATTAAAGGCGTTGAAAACAGTATATGAGGTTTTTATTTCCGAAAAATTACAGCAGAGCCGTGCGGGGTGGCTCGCGATTAATGGCGGACTGCCCCGGCCGGCGATAACCAAAACAAAAAAGGGTAAACGTACAAATTTACGAATAGTTTCTAGGTACCTTAATTTAAAAATCTTAACTAAACAAAGCAATAAGTTGCCAACACAAATTAGGTATTTGGAACATAACGCGTCGCTAACATTCCCCACCCTAGTGCTGATTCAGCACTCATCTTCCAGCGAGATAGGTGCGACGCGTGCCGCAGACCGTCTCCACGTCCCAGTAGCAGTCCTCACCTCGACCAACCGCGTGCGCCCGTCCTTGCCGGGAAACACCTGTGTGACCAGGCCCTTAGGCCACATGTTGCGCGGAGAGTTCGGGTCCACTACAAGGACAAGGTCGCCCGCTTGCAGCGGCTTCCGCTCCTCATGCCACTTTCTTCTAGGTAGAAGGTCAGGCAAAATCTCCTTCATCCACCTCTGCCAGAACATATCGGTCAGCCTCTGAGCCGTACGCCAATGTTTCCGTAAATACAGGTCAGAGCCGTCAAAGGATCCGATAGTAGGCAGATTTGAAGAGGTACCTAGGAGAAAGTGGTTCGGCGTGAGAGACTCCACTACTCCTGACTCGACAGAGACGTGCACTAGGGGACGACTATTCACAATATTTTCCACCTCTGCCATGAGTGTGCTTAAAACCTCGTCCCGTGGTGCACGTTCCTTCAAGACGACTTTAAGCGACGTCTTTACACTACGGATAAGTCTTTCCCGCGCCCCACCCCAATGGGGAGTAGAGGGAGGGATAAAGGTCCAGTTCATACCTTTGTTGATGCCCTGATGTTTTAGCGTCGCGGTATCTAGTTCGCGCATCGATCGCTGAAGCTCAGTATGGGCGCCCCTCAGGTTCGTACCGTTATCGGAGAACAGATGTGACGGCCAGCCGCGTCTAGCTGCCATCCGCCGCAGCGCCATTATGAGCGAGTCTGAAGTCAGCGAGGAAACCAGTTCAATGTGGATCGCACATACCGTCAAGCAGGTGAACAGAACACCGTACCTTTTCTCCCGACGACGACCCACAACGACCTCCATTGGGCCAAATAGGTCCAAACCGCAGTAACTATAGGGACGCTGGTGATGCGCCAGCCGGGCCTTGGGTAAGTCGCCCATTCGTGGTACTTGAGGCTGACACTTGCGTAACCTGCACAACATACAGCTGGATACTACCGACTTCACTGTAGGCCTAAGCCGTAATATCCAGTACCGTTGCTTCACTTCGTTGACGACGGTTTCTTGGTTCCCGTGGGCCGCCTGAATGTGGTAATGCCGGATGATCAGCTTAGCCACGGGATGTCGACCATCGAGTATCACCGGCCGCTTCACATCCAAGGCTACGTCTGTGGCGGCGTCGATGCGGCCTCCCGCGCGCAGCAGACCCTGTTCGTCCAGTAGTGGTGACAAGGAAATTAATCTGCTGTTGCGGTGTAACGGCTTACCGCTTTTCGCTTTAGCGATGTCTTCGCCGAAAGACTCTGCCTGCGCGTGCCTCAGTAACAGTTGCTCGGCGCGGTTCATTGTGCTGCAATCTACTTGACCTGAAGTGCCCTTACATTTGTCAATGAATGCGAGCACAGTGGCCGTGGCGCGCTTTAAGCGAAGCCAGGACGAAAACCGTAGTGGGTCCGGTACTGCCATTCCGACCGAACCTTCCTGTACAATAGCAACACATTCAGGCATTGAGATGGTTAACAGTGATGCGATAACATCCTTCGGCCACAAAGATTCGCATTGATATAAAAAGTTCGGGCCCGCGAACCATTTATCGAGCTGAGTGTGATCGAAACTTTCCCGCGTGGATAAATCAGCGACATTCAATTTGGTAGGTATATACCTCCACTCATCCACGCGCGACAGCTCATCGATCTCACCCAACCGGTTTGCCTCGAACGCTTTATAAGTGCGCGTATTGTTGCGAATTCAGTGCAATACTGTAGTGGAATCGCACCAAAAAAAACGACGGCCTGGAGCTAATTTGTGATGATCCCCATCTCATACACGGCACACAGCGCGCACCACGCGACGCGTGTTTGCGGCGTGCGCCAGCAGTGGCGCAGGATGGCGCGCGAAAGGCGAGGATCGCTGGCCAGCTGCGCACACACACCGACACACCGGGCCGGCCGCCTATATAAGGAAGCGCGCGGCCGCGGAGCGTCAGTTCTTGTTCCGACTCGGTGGGAGGAACAAGGGCTGACCAAGCCTAGCGCGCGGCGTGTCTTCTCTCGCGTACGTGCCTAGGTACCCTAGGGGAACTTCAGGGCCGCGTGTCGGTCTGCCTACGGGCGGACATCGCGTAGTTAGTCCTGAGGTTCAATCCTTCCTACCCTCTCCCGATCACCCCTGGTCAGCTGCGGCGTGTCATCCCTCGCGTACGCACTGCAGGGTTCCCTTGTCCTTCGGAGGACAATCCGCTACCCGTTCCACTTAGCTTACCTCGTTAGCGCAACGTCCCACGGGACCCGGACTCCGTATCACTATCCGTAGTGCCTATAGTATAATATTTAGATAAGGTTTGGTTTATTATCAATAAAAGGGTCGTAAGAACCCATTTCGTCAGTACGTCAATCTGTGTTTGGTATCTAAACCCTGTGTCCAACCCTTCTAACCCTGAGCTAGCTAGGAAACCTTCACGACGCCCTTAAGGCAGAAGGATATGTGTGGCCCGCCCTAAGTGACGGTCATTACATTTGGCGCCCAACTGAAAAACTCACGTTTTGCTGGCTCAGAAGGGACACAAAAGGGGATATCAAATAAATATAACCGCCCGAAGTAGGTACAAGCGCCCGCGACGCGCCCCACCTGCCCTAAAGAGAAGGGACACTCAGCCCGCCGTCCACCGTCGTCCACCGCCCTGCAGCAGAAGCAAAGTCGCCAAGACCAGGTTTTCCACGTCTATCACCCACCGGACGCCGTCAGCGATCAGTAAGTAGAATACTATTATTCTCAGTTCAGCCGTAAGCCCAGCGCGTCGCTCCCACACCGGAAGACAAAGCGCACCGTCCCGTCCGTCCGTCCGTCCGAGCTGACGACTTTAAAACGCCGGAAGAAGAACAGCTCCCTCGAAATGGCCAACAACGAAGACAGCCACAAGGTAAAAAACCTGAGTAAACTTATAAAAGAATGGGATATATCATTCGCAACCACGGACAATGCAGTCGAGTTCGTGGAAAGACTCGAGGAGCTAGTGGCAGCGAGCGGCATCGACAAGGACGAGGTACTCCCGACCCTGCCACAAATCCTACAAGGTAAAGCCTTGCTATGGTACCGGAACAATGCTAATTCTTGGAAAACATGGGACGAATTCCTGAAATCATTCAAGCTATATTATTTCCCGACTAATTACGAAGAGGACCTGATCGTCGCAATCGTAACAAGAAAACAAAGGTACAGAGAACGCTTCACCGATTATTTAACCGACCTGCAAACTTTAATGAGAAGATACAGCAAACTTTCCGACAGCGAACAGCTACACCGCATACACGAGAATATGGAAAGAGAATACAAGTTTTACATCAAAAAACAAGATTACAGCAACCTACCAAGCCTCATAAAACTGGCAGCCGAATATGAGAATATCACGCCGACATCCGACAAAACCCGACCAGCACGTTATGAAGAGGGATACGCAGACAGGCCGGGAACCACCAGAGGTACAAATATACACGCCAAATACGATCCGAAGACATGTTGCTGGTCGTGTGGTAAACCGGGACACGATGCAAGAGAGTGCAGGTCCAAGCAACAGATCTTTTGTAGCGCCTGCGGGAAAACGGGCGTATTAAGCAAAGACTGCTGCAAAACCAGTATCCGACCGAAGAAAGAATTCCTAGGCGCAGCAGACGACCTAGACCGCCAGGATAACCGAATTTTTATGGAAGCCGAGATAATGGGGACCAGACACCGCTGCTTGGTGGATACAGGGTCCACAAATACCTACATCAATGAACAGGTATATAACGCCTGCCAGAGAAAAGGCGCATTAGAAAAAGTTACACGTAAGAGTATCATACTAGCCGACGAGACAAGAACACAGATAAATAAAAGTCTATTAGTGAATATACATATGAAAGGCGCAAGCATCAAGCACTGGGTCCGAGTACTGCCATCAGCCGCACACACGATCATAGGTATGGACCTGCTGAGGAGAGTGGGCATGTCCATAGCCTGGGCAGGAGATCAACCGCCGCCGAATAAATCCCACAACAATCATGAAATCCGCAAGCCGAAGACCCCGAACGCTGTGGGGAAAAGATATTTGCCTGAGAGAGCGCAGGATCCGCCGATTTCCCGCTCCCACACTGTTTTCGCAGCACAAGCGGCTAAAGAGCCCCAAGATAAGCCCCAGGCCAGTGCCACAAAGAAAACGCAAATAATTACCGCGAACCGAAGCCGTACCCGAAACACACCGAATACCGATACGCAGTCACATCAACAGCGTGCGACAGTGCGGCCCGAAATACCGTTACCGATACCCGATGAATTATCCTGGAGCTATGTAGGCACCGCCACTGAATACAACCGGTACAGGCCTAAACCCGTACAAGTGGGGAACTCGACTGGAACATCACCGAAATGCCGTATAGAGGGCAAGAAGTCGTATAGGAGAGCACCCGACATTGCTCACAGTAAATATACGGACCCCAACCACACACGGAAAAGATACATACCTAAAGGCAAAAGATGCCAAGATACAAGTCAAGAATTCAATTTGCCAGCCGCCGATATAGGCAACATACAACAAAATTATTTACCGCAAAGACCGCGCGTTTTCTACGCGAATAGATACCTACCAACCGGCGAGTTCGCGAGAAGTTCCGAGATGTTCCGAGATGTTCCGATATAACCGGTATAGGGATAAACGCCCATACACTAGCAGTAGGTAGTATTGCTCCTTACATCTGACACCGGCAAGTATTAATTGATTAGATAACCAACAAAACAGTAAGTACATAGGATTATACATAAACAAGAATAAGATAGATGTTTCCCAAATAAATGCCGTACATATAACCGAATGTGTAACTTAACAGGTACACAGCCAAAAGAAACATAACCGTGCAGACATCTAGGTATGCTAGTAAACCTAGACTGCCTGTAATTCCTAGGTAATAATAACCTGTACGCCACGTACTTTCGAAACCTAAGGAGATAGTAATTTCAATGAAATATATACCTACTTTCTTTACTAACGGTGATTTTTCCCTAGGTAAAAATCTCCTCGCGAGGGGAGGCAATGTGATGATCCCCATCTCATACACGGCACACAGCGCGCACCACGCGACGCGTGTTTGCGGCGTGCGCCAGCAGTGGCGCAGGATGGCGCGCGAAAGGCGAGGATCGCTGGCCAGCTGCGCACACACACCGACACACCGGGCCGGCCGCCTATATAAGGAAGCGCGCGGCCGCGGAGCGTCAGTTCTTGTTCCGACTCCGTGGGAGGAACAAGGGCTGACCAAGCCTAGCGCGCGGCGTGTCTTCTCTCGCGTACGTGCCTAGGTACCCTAGGGGAACTTCAGGGCCGCGTGTCGGTCTGCCTACGGGCGGACATCGCGTAGTTAGTCCTGAGGTTCAATCCTTCCTACCCTCTCCCGATCACCCCTGGTCAGCTGCGGCGTGTCATCCCTCGCGTACGCACTGCAGGGTTCCCTTGTCCTTCGGAGGACAATCCGCTACCCGTTCCACTTAGCTTACATCGTTAGCGCAACGTCCCACGGGACCCGGACTCCGTATCACTATCCGTAGTGCCTATAGTATAATATTTAGATAAGGTTTGGTTTATTATCAATAAAAGGGTCGTAAGAACCCATTTCGTCAGTACGTCAATCTGTGTTTGGTATCTAAACCCTGTGTCCAACCCTTCTAACCCTGAGCTAGCTAGGAAACCTCCACGACGCCCTTAAGGCAGAAGGATATGTGTGGCCCGCCCTAAGCGACGGTCATTACAAATTTATGCTCCTTCCCTATAGTATTAGCTAGCCTCGCAGCTAATAAAGCAGCTTGCAACTCGGCCCTGGGTACTTTTCGCTCTAGTGCTAATCTCACCTTAGCCATACCGCCTCATAAATCTCGTTCCTACGACAAGTCCTTCACGGTATACGCTGTCAAATTGTGGAACTCGCTGCCCCCGTCACTCAGGAAGTGCCAGTCTGTGGCCTCGCTGAGGGAGAAGTTGAGGGTATTGTGGTTGTCGAATAATACTTGACTGGATATTTCATTTTAGTTTATTTTTATTCGGTATTTAGTTATCATAGTGTGTATTTATTTATTCATTTATTTATTTATAACTATATGTATATTTTAATTGATATTTATACTTTGGCTTTTAGTTATATATTGTCATGTTATTAAGATAATTATTCGTATTGTACATGTCTTCCGGTTTGCCTATTAGTCTCAATCTCCACTCAATTGCTCAAAGGTTAGCTGGAAGAAATCCCTTATAGGGATAAGCTCGCCTTTGTACATGCATGTCAACTGTTCTTGTATTTTTATGCTATGTTTTACTCATGTACAATAAAGAATTATACATACATACATACATACATACTTTTAATGGCTTTACAGGCATAACTTTACACTTGCTAGCAATAAATGCTACTTTAATATTATTGCCATTATCCCAACGCCAATAAGCCACAGTACACATGGCTCGAGTACTGCTGTCACAAAATAAATGTAATTGGAGATTATTATAACCTGCGTCGGTCGTAGCGCTGGTAGATGCCGCTACGGATTCGTAGCCTATCGTAGCGCTCGGCGTAGACGCGCTTTTGCCAGCCTCGCGCGGTGAACAATGTGGCAGCGTCGCGCCCGAGTTTCCCGCGTAGTGACTGCGATCAGCTGATTTGTACCATCTAGGAATGCGTATGTCACTAATTACCTTAAGTAGGTCAACCCATTTTCGCCACTTGTGATATATCTCGTCAGGAATATAACTGTCCCAATCAATATGAGATCGCCACGCGTCCTGTAGCATTATTTGCCCTTGAATCGTAATAGGTGATAGGAAACCTAATACGTCAAAAATTGACATTATAACTCGCAGCATAAGACGTTTTGTTGGTCTATTATCACCCTTAAGTACGTCGTCTGGTATACGTTTAAAGGACATGTCAAACCCTAACATGTCCTCGGCTGGATACCAAATGAGACCCAAGGTACGCTCGCTTTCATGTTGTTGGCCAACTTTGAACCTTACAGCAGCAGTACCTAAGGTCTCCTTTGGCACGCTGTCCAAAACTGCGACGCTGTTGCTCGTCCAATTTCTAATTTCAAAGCCGCCCGCTTTGTGAATGTGAGTGACATTCCTTACCATTTCGATCGCCGTCGCCTCATCGGGCAGGCTGTCGATGTAGTCGTCCATGTAGTGCGAGTTGACGATGGCATCGACGGCGGCGGGGTGGGAGGACTCAAATCGGCGCGCGTTCTTATTTTTCACGAACTGCGCGACGAAAGGAGAACAACAAGCACCGAAAATAAGTGACGTCATCACATACGTCTTAACGTCTTTGGTGGGGCTGTTTCTCCACAGAAACCTCAGTGCATGCTGGTCTTCTTCTCGGATTTTGACCCTTAAGAACATGTCCCTGATGTCACCTGTTACTGCAAATTTATTTTCCCTAAAGCGCAGCATTATACCTAAAAGTGATGACAACAGGTCAGGCCCTGTGAGTAAATAGTTATTCAAACAACGACCATTTACCTGACACGCAGAGTCGAAGACCAAACGCAGTTTCTTCTTATTTTTATTGTCCACGCCGAAGTGAGCAAGGTAAAACGTCCTCGGCGTGGCTGTGGTGTCCACCAGTTCCCTGGCGTGGTCATTTTGTAACAAATGACTGATTCGTTCACGGTACCTTTCGGCGAATCCTTGATCCTTGCCCATTTTGCGCTCGATACCCTTCAACCTGACGAGCGCGCTCGGGCGGGAGTTTGGCATGGCGCTCGTGTCCCGCCACGGCAGGCCAACATGCCAACGGCCATCGCGCAACTCCGCTGACTGCTCGAGCAGCGCGACCGCGCGTGCGTCCTCGGCGTTCTGGCGCGGCGCACACGTCACGACCATCGAGTCCAGCATGAACGACCGGCGTACCTCTTCGTGGATCTGTCGTAAAAGGTTGTCACCCTCTGCAATGGCTGTCCCTTCCTCCCAATCTGTAATAAAAAGGTTAGACTCGGCCTCGGTGGGCGGGCGGACGCCCTGCGGCACGTACACCTTTCCATGGACGCACCAACCTAGGGGGGTAAGGGTAGCACACGGTTCATTAGGTTTACCTACTTTAATTTGTGAAGGCAACAACAGGTGATAGTTATCTTGGCCTATCAGCAATTCAGGCTTGGAATCAGAAGTACATAATTGATCTTTTATATCCTTTAAGTGAGAAGATTCAAAACAATTCAAGATAGATAAGCCTTGCAACGGTAAATTTAACTCGATAACACACCGCATTCTTATATTATGCACCTTATTGTCTATACCCGTAAGGTTCACATTCACGACGGTCGATGCACATACTAGTTCGTTATCGGTAAATGCACCACGCACTCGCAGCGTGCCCGCGCGGCCGCGCAAGCCGGCGCGGCGCGCCAAATCTGCAGACAATAAACTGACAGACAAACCGTCATCGAGAAGGGCCGTACTCGAAAACGTGCCGTTAGGTCCATGAACACGTATAGGTACCACTTTCAGCAACACCTTACTCTCTCTGTACGAGTCCATTCATCGCGGGGCTACTGTTCGGTACACTTGCACTTGGTAACGGCGCGGGCGGCGTGACGTCACGCGACCCGTTGTTGTTTACCGGATAATGCAGCAAGCGGTGATGCGGCGTGTAGTGCTCCTCTAAGCACAACCTAGACACCTAAATAGCATACTCACTGGCTCGATACCACACCAATGTCGGGCAGACGTCCACTCTCGACCGTGGCCATAACTTGACTAACTACCCTCATCCGTGTGCTCGAGATAGCGGTTAAGTATAAAACAGATAGACATACACTACATCCCTTCCTTAGTATGATTTATTTATTTCAATTAATCTGATCATGAATCAATACTCGGTTCAATCACTTTGTGCACCCACACTTGCATCTTGATCTTTCCCATCTTCTTAAACTGTCCATCACAACATGAGGTGTGGGTTTGAAATCAGTGACTCATCATCTCTCAGTGTGTCATCATCAATGAGGAGTCAGTTTTTCCCCTTTTTCCATCTCTTTTATTTCTATAAAAGGGAGATAAGGTTTATAACTTATCTCCTTCTTCAACTTCCCCTTCTTCAACAACCCCCCTTCTGTGCACCCCTTACTCTCACCCAGCGGATGTCCAACCGTGAAAACGTCATTCGAGAAATTGAAGAGGCCAGAAGAAGACCAGGGGGAGTGAACCTCGACTTTATCATCCGCGTCAAGATACTTGGAATCAGAAGGAACCCGGCAGAAGACATATTGAATTTCAATTTAAACCTTCCAAAATCAGCTGACTTACATTATTACCATTCAAGAAACCCAACGAAACGAGAAACCCTCAAAATCGTTATGAGTGTGTTCCATCCTCCCGGTCTTTTGACGCCTATCATCATAGAAGGAAAGATTCTCCTCCAGCGAATTTGGCGTTCAAGAACTGGTTAGGACCAAGTCGTTCAAGAAACTGAATATTTCATGTGGAAATACTGGATCCAGCGCCTGTTCGCTGCTTGTGTATGCAGAGTTCCACGACAGTACATTACATGACGGGACAGTACATGAGGAGCTAACTCGGTGCACGATAGAATTGCACATTTCTGCGATGCTCGTAAGAAAGCAGATTCGATGTATGCATGTTCGAGAAGATGGCAAGATATGAATTTTCAGGCAGCCTTACTCGGAGTGCGACTTGCTTGCACGATAGAAAAATATCACAGGGCATTTTTCAAAAAAAGTGTACATGGCAAAATTTGCGTGTCACAAACTTTTAACGTGATTTTAAAAATATTCTCTTTCGTATTTGGGTATATGAGTGGTATATTTTGATTTTGTAGATTATAGCAATTATGTTATATTTATAAAACGATTAATATTATATTTATTGCTAGATTTATAACAAAATAAAGATACGAAAAGTGCTAAAATGTGTATGTCACACGTCGATTCAGTCATGTTTAGAGGCTTGCAGAAACTCGAAAAAAAATCGAGTGAATATTCAATGTGGTCACACAGGTAAAGTAATGAGTCAAGATATTAAAATGTGCTTTATTTATTAAAGAATACGGTATTTAATGCCAAAAAACTACTTTTTCCACTGTTGGGATTTCTTGGGAGAAATCGACCATACCGGAACCTCCGGTTATTGTCACAGCGATTTTAACAATACTTGTGGAATCGATATTCCCCAAAACGCATTTATTTTGCAATCCTGGCAACATTAGAATGCTATAAACATTAACCGCCAATACGTATTTAACGTCAGCTCCTTCAAAACGGTGACGAAAGGCGGCCGCAGTGTTGGTGCACAAAAAAAGTATTCGGACTCAGTCACAGTATTTTCTGTAAGTAGATTATAATTAACTTTTGTAAACGCAATTAGACATTTAATAGACTATCATAGTATCCGAAACGAAACATAAACCACATTGAATAGGTTCAAAACAAGTTGAAATCTTGATTTTAAATCGTTGCGGTAGAATCCGTCACATCCGGATAGTAACGTGACATACCTACCGGAACGATTTTGTGACTAACTGGAGTCATAAAGCTTAGTACACAAACGAAATGTGACCGGTGTTTTAAACCGACTACAAAATAAAAGGAGGTTCTTAGTTTGACCCGTATGTTTGTATACATGTATGTTTGTCAGCGATTATCTCGCATTTGGCTGAACCGATTTTGATGCGGTTTTCAGGAAAGTATTTGTTACAGACTGGAGAAGGTCTCGGTAAACGACAATCATATTTCAATAACTAAAAAGTAAATAATAATTACAATTTTTATAAAAAAGAACCACCATTAATAATATACTGAAAATTCTAATGTAATCTGGACACGAGGCGGTTCTTTTTTACTTATTTTTTATTATTATGCGTACGCCACTTTAACACCACAGACACAGAGTACAGAATACAGAAGTACAAAACGGTTATGGTACCTACTTAAGGGAATATAATTATTAATTATAATAGGTACAACATTATACCTAGCATTTACAAATATTATTTATATTATTAGGGCTGCATTTAATTCAAGGTGTTTCGGTTATATAATCCTAATATCCTATCCCAATAATATTATATTCAGGTATCGGCTGCCAGTTCTAATTTCGACATTTCCGCAACCGTGTAAAAAAGGTTGTATTTAAATTAATACAATTATTGTATTTATTTACTTCGGTTTCTGAACCCATCTTCAGTTTATAGAACTTTATTCTCATAAGAAATTTACATTTCACTTAATGAGAAATAATTAAATCATTATTAAAATTAACATGCATCAAGAGCGAGTTTCATAATAAGGTCACACGAGTGTTTTAATATCTAATTAAAGTACTATTATACATTGATTTAATACATAATAAACGATGTTAGTCACACAATACGTTCTTTTTGGTATTTTCTTTCAATATATTCAATATGTGTACACTATTCCTTACAATTTCCAGTTATTATTGGGGAACGGGACTTAATCGCGTACAATTATAACTAATTTACCTTTTTTAAGGTTTTTGTCCGACGTTTCGAATGTATCACAACATCCGTGGTCGCGAACTGACTGGCGTGAGCGGGTATCAACATCTTCTAGCCGCACGGGTTTTCCGAACTACCCGCACTTGGTCTTCATTAATTACATTCTCACTAGGGTTGTCACTCGCACGACACACAACACTAACAATGTCCGTTGATGTAATGGACGATGTACTTCCACGCTTGCACTTACTAATAACTGGATTCCACGAAGATGAGATTTTGAAACCGTCGTCCCGGTTGAAATTTCGATGTTTTTTAATTTCAACGGCTTCACGTACTTTTCTACTGTAGAAATGGCGTTCTGTAGAAAGGACTTTCGGTTTATGGAGCTCAATCCAGTGGTTTGGTCCTGACTCCAGTAAATGCTCGGCTATGGCCGACTTATAACGACTTAAGTCCCGTTCCCCAATAATAATGTGTGAAAATCGTGTAAATTTAAATCAATATAATTTCCAGTTAGTCACATGAGATTCCGCTTAGTCACTGTCACAAGATTTGGAGTGTTAAAAATAATTATTTCTGGCTGCTGTAGTGCAACAATTCGCATTTTTAAGCGTTAACATTACTAAATGAATATTCCTTAATGTATTAAATTTTTCTTTTTATTGATTAGTACTATTTTAACACCAATAAATACATGTTTTAGCAGTCATTTACATGCGATTGTGACGAACTGGACATTCATTTTATCCTCCAAGCTTATTTTTTCCATTAATTCTATACATTAAGCCCGTTTTAAATGGTTTATTGTCTTTATTTCAAATGTGTAAACTGAAACTGGTCCAAAAAACACTACAATCAATTTATAATGAATTTTATAATTGTGACTATCCGGAACTAGTTCCACCGTAATCTGAAGTTAAAATGCCGATATTTTCTATATTTATTAATATTTTCATGCCATTTTCGCAAATAATACACTATAACTTATGTGGAATCGAATAAGCAAAGAAATTTCAAAATTGGTGTTAAGAAAAAAAGTCGTTCTCCGGTTCGTCACGTGTACACTTTTTTTGAAAAACGCCCCACAACACTATTTAACCAGCGAACAAGATTTTCTGGACCAATTCCTCAGCGGTAATAGTATGGATCAAGGGCTATTCACGCAATTATAAAATCATTGTTTCCAATCGCTTGGGAGAAATAGCAGAGCACACGCAAACCAAAGACTAGAAGTGGTTGTTTAGTTGCCTACGTCGCTAAATGTATCAGATGGCGCCGTCAGGGACCTTGATGATTTAAACCCAGAACATCGGTGGTTTAAAGGCCCTTTGTTTCTCTACCAAGACCCTAAGACATGGCCGGCACAGGATAATAACACGAAACCAATATCGACCGATCTGTCGGGAATGAAAAAACCGTCGCACAGCATCTTACCAGTGCATGAATATGTACCATCTTTCCTGATATTACCCGATTTTCCAAATGGCTGATACTCATCAGAAGTACGGAGTACATTTAAGCATTCATTGAAAATACTCGGAAAGAGAAACAACTAATAGCCTTAAACCTGAACAACTCCAGCGCGCTGAAGAGTCATGGATTAAGCACTGCCAAAGTCAAGTTTCCTACTCGAATTAGACAATCTAAGAAATAACAAGCCCTTTGACATGAACGGTCAGGTTTGGAATCTGTGCTCGTTCATTGATGACCATGGTGTGCTGAGACAGGAATCTCACCCACCCCATTGTAAAAGATGAAAAACATCTGTACACAAAATTGCTTACCTTACCTATATCACCACGAACAAGCTAACCATGAAAATAACGAATCAGTAGTTAACTCCTTGCGTCAGAAATATTGGATCCTTAACATATGATATGACTGGCAGAACAGGAGCAAAACCCGTCGTTTATGACGTATTACGTAAAGCCCAGCCAACGAATTTATCTCAATCCTCATGGAGACTTGCCAACTGCAATCAGTTGCTCATCATCTACGGCTCTATAGCCATTGCGGCTTAGATTATATTGGAACAATGATGGCGATAATCGGTACATGTATGACGAGTAGAGCCGTGCACGTCGAACTCGCAGCATCGCTATCTGCAGACTCTGTAATACTTGCTCTACGCAGAATGATAGCTCGCAGAGGACCACCTAGTCTTTTTCCTCGAAAATGGAATGAATTTCCATGGCGCTAACACAGAACTAAAAAGATCTGTTAAGGGAATAGAACAGCAGCGAATCAAGGAGCGATTTCCGACCGAAGAAATTCTAAGAACTGTTCCGATAGGAGCGGAATCTGCACTGGACTCGCGTCCTCTGACGCCTGTGTCAGTGCATCCAGATGACCACGAAGCAATAACGCCTAATCATTTACTTCTTGCGGAAATAAGTAAAATGCCACATTTGGGAACGTTCACTGAGAATGACATGATCACAAGAAAGCAGTGGCACAAAGCACAAAGGCTATGTGGCATTTTTTTGGAATAAATGGGCCCGTGAATAGTTGCCTGTACTGCTGGCCAGAGCACATGTTTTAGAAAGATCAGACCTGAAAGAAGGCGGTCGTCAATGTCGTCATCATCGACCCTAGGTTACCCTGCAACATCTGGCCGAAAGGCATTTTAGGCAAGGAGTTCGAGTTGCCAACATGCGCACCGCGAGTGGCTCTCTACGGCGGCCGGCTGTGAAGATCGCCCGTCTCGCGACTGATGCTGCATTCAAGCATGGTTCACATTTATATGTAGGCCCATACAGCCGTAACCGTAACTAATTAACGCATAGTATTCATTTACATGTGGGCTTATACAGCCGTAACACATTCACGTATAGTTTACATTTATATGTAGGCCTATACAGCCGTAACGCATTCACGTATAGTTTACATTTACATGTGGGCCTATACAGCCGTAACACATTCACGTATGATGTACATTTACATGCAGGTCTATACAGCCGTAACACATCCAAGCATGGTTCACATTTACATGTAGGCCCATACAGCTGTAACTCAATCACGCATAGTTTACATTGCATGTAGGCCTATACAGCCGTAATACATTCACGTATGTCGTATAGTTTACATTTAGATGTAGCCCCCATACAGCCGTAACCGTAACTAATTGACGCATAGTTTACATTTACATGTAGGCCTATACAGCCGTAACACATTCACGCATGGTTTACATTTCATGTAGACCTATACAGCCGTAACTCATTCACGTATAATTTACATTTATGTGTAGGCCCATACTTACAGCCGTAACACATTGTCGCATAGTTTACTTTTACATGTAGACCTATACAGCCGTAACACATTGACGCATGGTTTACAATTTCATGTAGGCCCATACAGCCGTAACACATTGACGCATGGTTTACAATTTCATGTAGGCCCATACAGCCGTAACACATTGACGCATGGTTTACAATTTCATGTAGGCCCATACAGCCGTAACACATTGACGCATGGTTTACAATTTCATGTAGGCCCATACAGCCGTAACACATTGACGCATGGTTTACAATTTCATGAAGGCCCATACAGCCGTAACACACTGACGCATGGTTTACAATTTCATGTTAGCCCATACAGCCGTAACACATTGACGCATGGTTTACAATTTCATGTAGGCCCATACAGCCGTAACACATTGACGCATGGTTTACAATTTCATGAAGGCCCATACAGCCGTAACACACTGACGCATGGTTTACAATTTCATGAAGGCCCATACAGCCGTAACACACTGACGCATGGTTTACAATTTCATGTAGGCCCATACAGCCGTAACACATTGACGCATGGTTTACAATTTCATGTAGGCCCATACAGCCGTAACACACTGACGCATGGTTTACAATTTCATGTAGGCCCATACAGCCGTAACACATTGACGCATGGTTTACAATTTCATGAAGGCCCATACAGCCGTAACACATTCACACTTATTTATTTGTAAGAATACAGTAGCCACTGAGTACATCGTAGACTTATTACAATTTTAGAAATCTAACCTTTTCATTATTAATTCCTTTTTATTTGCTTCATAATAGTTGTCTTTCATAGTACTTCAGACCGTATAAGATACACTACTTCCATGTTTACTAATTCTGCAAGTATGTAGCAATATTCACACACGCATATAGCAAAGATTTCGCGACAGAACAAACTGATACAAAATATTATCCACATAGCAATAGGAATGCGGGACGTTTCGCCCCCATACCCCACAGACTAATAAAAACTAAACAGTCAGACGTTTTCGGAAGGAATATTTTCTTGTTTTTCTTTTTCAATAGCTAAGTACTAATTGAAACTCATACGACTCACTGTTTCTTTAGGCCCTAAAGTTTAAGGCATGTAAAACTGGAAATATTTTAAATTGGAAAACTTTGTTCTTCAGGCGGCCGCAAACCGACGCAGGCCGCGTAACTGGCCTAGTGACACTATACGATCGGATACCTGACAATAGATATGCACCTTCCTCCCAATTATTCAATAATGGCTTAAACAATGGTTGCGACTAGCAAAATTTTATGGCTTAGCCAAATTTATAAAATAATGAAATTATTCAGTATTTATGACAGCAATTCTAATACCTAAGTAGCCAAGCCAACATAGTACAAATGTAGTAAATGTTCTCCAAAGGAGTAGGCAGATCACATGAACTCCAATTCATACTTATGCCGCTTTTAGCCATTGTAGCACACTCTTCATTTGTTTGTTTTATATCCCTACACGCTAAACGCTCCGCTTAAAGCGGTATGTCGCCTGCTTCAGGGAAGATCATGTTAAGACCTTTAATTAAGTATCCTTTAAATTACTGTATTCTTAACAAATAAGCAAGTAAATAAATGATTTTGTTATTTAATAAATATCACATTATACCTAATTTATCAACTAATCAACATGTATTTTGACTTGTAACTTCTGTTCTGAATAAATTTTACGTGTTGCCATCGCACCTTACGCAGCGCCTTCTTGAATTGTTTACATTCTGGTAGCTTATGAACAGCTGTTCGGCAAAATAGGCATTTAGCATCGCCTTCTTCAGAATGCAATAAAACAGTCTGTGTGCGTGAAGTTGACTGATCATTATGTTTGATTTTAAAGTTATCGCTGCGTGTTGTAAAAAAACTAGCTGTTGTAGAAATCTTCATTGCTTCGTCATTAAGAAAATCTGATAGAATGACTAACCTTGACCTTTGTGCTTCCTTTATTAAATTGAAACTGTAGTCTGACCATTTAGAGATGAGCACAGTGGGCAGTTTGGACAGGATAATGGAGACAATGTTCATGCCCTGTAGGTACTCCTCACGTCCTACTGCTCGCACGGCTTCCACAAAATTTTGAACTTTCACTGCGAACATAACTATATCCTTATGATATTCATGTTGAAGCGGCTGCAGCTTTTTGATGTCTTGTAGGATGCGAGAAATTATGCTGTCGGGATTTCCAAAACGTAGCTCCAACGTTGACATTACTCGATCGGGTGACGTGGCGCTGATAAATAATGCTGCGCCAGCATCTCTTGCGGCTCCGCGAAGACATTTACGCAACCTCCACAAATTTTCCTTATCGGTAAATTTACAGACCTCAGTAGACTCGTCGTAGGCTTGTTTGAACTGTAGCCATTCTAACTGATCGCCTGAAAATTCAGGTAGGTCTTTAGGCGTGCTAATGCGGCTGAGAAAACTGGCGTTAGGTACCTGATTGCTGGCGGTGGAGATGTCCTTGAGGGCACCAGCCAATAGTTGTACCGTGTGGTTGAGCGTGCTGACGGTGGCGTCAGCCGCGGGCGGCGCGGAGCCAGTGGCATGCTGGGCTGCGCTGAGCCCACCGCTGTGTTGAGCACGCTCGTCGACTTCTGCCTTCCATTCTGGAACCGGCATATGCAGCGCGCCCGGTACTTCTCCATTATTTGGGGGCTGCTGCTCCTCTAGTGGTTCCTGATGGTTACTTTGATGCTCAACCCACTCCATTATCTCACTGCAAGGCCGAGGAGGTAAATTGCCTTCGATTTGTGAACTGTATTCCACTCGGTCCTCCTCGTCACTAAGTGCTGCAAGTTGCGCGTCTAAAGTTTTATCAATTAGGTCCATTTTAATCGCAGCCTTCTCTTTTGCGGCTTCTAGAAGTAGCTGTTTCCGGATGGCTTCTTTAGATGCCGATGATTTCCGTGAGCCCTTGCTGCTTGCAGGTGCGCCGTGACACGATGTGGCAGGCTTTTGCTCGGGTACGTATTTATGTGGTAGCATTTGTTCCGATTTTATGCTACTCGCTGTGGATTTATTCATTAAATACCTCTTCACCATGGGATCCAAAGATTTTTCGGATGTAATTGGGCCATTGGACGTCGACGGCATAACCTCACTTTCGGGCCTCTGACTTCGCTCGAGCGCAACGTGTTCGGCATGTTCCCGACGCGCCTTTGCACTGCGTGTTTCCACTTTAGATGGCATATGGGACATGATCCGGTTCGCAGACCACTTTTGTTGGTTGTAGGCACTGACGCGAGGAATTAAAGGCGTTGAAAACAGTATATGAGGTTTTTATTTCCGAAAAATTACAGCAGAGCCGTGCGGGGTGGCTCGCGATTAATGGCGGACTGCCCCGGCCGGCGATAACCAAAACAAAAAAGGGTAAACGTACAAATTTACGAATAGTTTCTAGGTACCTTAATTTAAAAATCTTAACTAAACAAAGAAATAAGTTGCCAACACAAATTAGGTATTTGGAACATAACGCGTCGCTAACACCCAAGCTGCAGTAGAAAACGTGGACTCTGCGATTTCTCTAATAAACCAGGACCTGGATCACATCGCTGAATGGTCAAGCAGCTTTGGCATATGTGTCAACCCAGCAAAGTGCCAGGCTATAATTTTGGGTAGCCAGCGGCAACTCGATAAGTTAGGGAGAGTTACTGTTGGACCGATTCCGCTTGATGGCGCGGTCATTCCCATTTCCAATCAGGTCAAAGATCTTGGCCTAGTATTGGACTCAACTCTCTCCTGGAACGGTCATCTCGCTGAAACGTGTCGAAAGGTCTGTGGTACGTTGCGCACTCTCTACAAGTTTAAGAGTTTTCTTCCAGTAAGTAATAAAAAACTTCTTGTGCAAGCCTTAGTACTGCCACTCATAGATTACGCGGATGTTTGCTTCACCAATATCTCACAGGAATACCTCAATAAACTGGACCGACTCCTTAACAATGGCATACGTTTCATTTTCGGCCTCCGTAGAAGAAGAAGAAGAAGAAGAAACATTTATTTGCTGCACAAAAGACACACAGATACAAAAAATAATAGACGTACAAAACTCAGAGCATATAAAATAATGTGCGTCTTCGCGGCAGCAAATCGGTTGCTGTCTCAGCATTATGCTGAGGTGTTAAACACCTGCAGCGCTGATTTTCAGACAGCACCGTACGTGACCCACGGAACGCAATACAACATAATATACAATACAAAGAGATAAATATCATTTAAAAAAAGGCAAAACAGGGCAAAGTAGTATGAGACATGAACAATTTACAAATTATTAACTCAACCTCAGGCTAAAATGAATAAAAGTAATAATAAAAAAACAGCTACAGTACAATAATGTAGACAGACATTAACAATATATAAAAGAGAAAAGAGACATAGGTAGTTGGGATATTTTAGGTGCTGGATGGGTTAGGGATGGGATCTTTGGAGCGTCAACAAATAGCCCTTAAGCTTGCGCTTAAAGGTATACCTGCTAGAAGCTCCTTGGATAGGTGGAGGGAGATCATTCCAGCACTTGGACGCCGCAAATCTGAAACTACCTCGAAACGCCGCGGTCCGATGCTTAGGCATCAGAATCATTGCCTTACACCTGCGCACACTCTTGGGCCATACAAGTCTACTCAGCAAATATTCCGGGACCCCAGACTGTACTATTCCAAAAAGAAGAGTGGCGAGGTGCAGGCGTCTGCGTGCAGGCATGTTCAGCAGACCAGCGGCGTTCAAGTAGGGAGTGATGTGGGAACGGGGAGGAACTCGGAAGCAGAAACGAGTGCATGCGTTTTGCACTCGTTGTATAAGCTTTTTTGTACGCCCAGTAATGCAGCCACCATACACAATATCACAATAGTTTAATCTAGACAATATCAGCGATTCACAAAGGTTGATACGCAAATCCACACTTAAGTAATCGCGAATATTGTAAAGAACTTTAAGGCGGTAGAAGCAGTTACTCACAACTTTAAGTATGTGGTTTTCGAAGCGCAGCTTGCCATCCATGAGGAGGCCAAGGTTGTTTGCTTCTACCACCCTCTCTATTGGCTTGCCCATGATGGCAACATTCCTGGCAGTGAAAGCGTCGAGGTTATTGACAGTATTACGGATTTGATGCTCTGAACCAAACACTATATATTTCGACTTGTCCGGATTAAGAACAAGGCTGTTCTTTTCCGACCAAGCAGAAATACGATCAAGGTCCTCGTTTAGAGTTTTGACCGCAGCAGACACTTCCGATGGTAAGCTGGAGACGTAAAGCTGGAGGTCGTCAGCGTAAACATGGTATTTGCTGCCCCGTATATTGTGAATGATGTCAGCACTATACAATATGAAAAGCAGGGGGCCTAATATTGAACCCTGCGGTACACCTCTCAACACAGGACAAAGAGCAGACCGCAAAATAACACCATCCATCCTACGCAACGCAACCGTCTGCGTACGGCCGGAGAGATAACTTTGAAACCACTTCACGGCAGCAACATCAAATCCGTAATATGACATCTTCGATAATAACAAGGGGACGCTAATGCAGTCGAAAGCCCTGGAAAAATCTAAGAGGACGAGTATGGTACTCTCTCCGACATCCCGAGCCTGTAAGATATTGTCAACTACATCGAGTAACGCAGTAACTGTCGATCGACCCTTGCGAAAACCCGATTGTAGTTCAGGTAGGATGCTATTTTTCTCCAGGTATTCCGAGAGCTGATCGCAGATCACCCTTTCTATTACCTTCGATGCGCAGGGAAGGATACTTATAGGACGGAGTTCGGAGAGGTTAACTGGATTGGGCTTTTTTGGTAATGGGGTCACTTGAGCGAGTTTCCAGTCGTCGGGGAAAGTCATAGTCTGTATACTCTTGTTAATAATGTGAGTCAGTAGGTCAGCAGTCCTCGGTAGCGTCATAAGTAGCATGTCTATCGCAATCATGTCGAGTCCCGTAGCAGTTGTCTTAATTGATGTCAATATTTTGGTGACAGCTGTGACAGTCGTAGGTACAATGGTGAAAGTACTATTACAGTGCCTGTCAAACTCATACAAGGTCATGTCTGATATTGTTACGTCTTGTTTGCCTGGTATATTCAGAAAATGTCTGTTTATTAAGTCAGCGTCGTCAAAGTGATGCGGAAGTTCCGTTTGTGTCCGAGAATCTGGAATAACTGTCCGCTTTAAGTTAGTCCAAAGGGTCTTTGAGTCGGTTACATTGTTAATCTCGTGTTGGAAGAAGGCACGCTTCTCGTTGTAAATGGCTTCGATGACAAGATGCTTCAGGTCCATGTAATATTGCTTATGTGCAGCTTTCCCCGTCTGCTTAAATTTAGCATGGGCTGCGTTCCTGAGATGCATCATAAGCTTAACATTACAGGTCAGCCACGGCTTTGGTGCCTCCCTCACAACAATTGTCCTCTCTGGTGCATGTATGTCAAACAGTCCTAGTAAAAGCTCATTAAATCGTCTAACCATGTCGTTTACGTCCTGCAGTAAGAAAATTTGGTCCCAGTCTATAGCGTCAAGGTCACTGTTGAAGTCGTTTAAGTTAATGTCCTTAATCGGTCGGTAGGTAATACGTTTTGGCGTTGGTTTTCTTTTTTTAATGTCTATCTCGGCTGTAATAAAAGCATGTCTACCCAGGTCTGGAATATGCCTCACGTCCACGGACAAAACGCGAGCGTCAGTACAAACCAGGTCTATCGTAGTCTCGCTGTGGTCTGTGAAGTGCGTCGGTTCGCTCACGTGCTGGGTCAAGTCAAGTGTTGTCAAAAATTGCGTCAAGTGATAAAATTTTGTGTCAGTTTTGTTACAAAAGTTTATATTAAAATCTCCAAGTAAGATCAAGCGGTCGTAATGAGTAAAAGAAGTAATCGAGTCGGTAATCGCGTCAAAAAAGGTCTCCACATTAAGCCACGGGGGACGATATGCGGTTCCTATGACTAAACGTTTCGAATTTATATTAATCGACAGCCATAATTGTTCCACGAGCGTCGCAGGCGGGTGCGGCATGGTGCGAGCGGTTAGGCCCCGGCGCAGAAAAAATGCTACTCCACCTCCCCTCCCCGCGCGGACGTCGGGTGGTCTGGGCACGTGGCGCAGTCTATAGCCAGGAACGGTCGGAGCGCGACCTTCCTCGCCGGCGCGGAGCCAGGTCTCGTTTATGGCAATAACGTCAGCTTCGGTCTGTAAAATTGTCATAATCAACTCGTCGTGGCCAGTTCCAAGGGATCCCGCGTTAAATAATCCAACTTTAAAGTTTTTAAGACGAGGCATCACTAAAAGAAATAGAAACAAGAATAAGATAACAACTCCAATCGCCTACATGTTTACCTGTAAGTATTACGCAATCATTACAACTGAATGAAATATCGAATATATATAATAAATAGTGTGTGCATATATAGATATAAGTGGCATAAATAAATAAGATGTTAAATGTTGTTTTGTTCCAGGCTGAATCACTATACGGGCCCTGAGTAATAATAATGCAATATCGATTTGCTCCCGCGACGACACACAAACACGTAACAAACAAAGAGGCCATAACAACACGGTAAGGAAAGCTGTATACATTTTGACGCGAACACAACATTACAACAAAAACAAACAATAACAGAAGCTTATTATTTCTAGGTCTAAACAGCGGAAACATCAGGTTTGCGAAAAATATCCAAATCGGACAGTTGGCGTATTCGCTGGCTAGGCCCGCCGTCCACACGCCGGGCAAAGATCCTGCCGTCCCGCGTCCAGACGTAACGCCAGCCAGCGTCGCGAGCAGCTTCGCGTGCGCGCTGGAACAGCTGCCGGTTGGAGCTCGTCAGCCGCTCGTTCACGTAGAACTTCTGCGGCGGCGAGGCCAACCCCAGGCCCTCGGTGGTGGCGCCGCGGCGTGAGCGCGCGGCGCGCAGCAAGTCATCCCGGACGACGCGGCGCGCCAGGCGCAGCACCAGCGGGCGCGGGCGGCCCGGCTCGCGTGCGCGACCCACGCGATGTACGAACACTACGTCGCGCACATCCAGCTCGACGCCCAGCTTAGCGCACACCCGCGTCGCCAGGCCGGCGGGGCTCTCGGCCGGCTCCTCCGGCACGTTGGACAGCTGCACGTCGTTGGACAACAGCTCCTGGTCCCGCTCGTGCAGCTCCAGTTGGAGGACAGCGATGGTTTCCTCCAGCGCCCTGTTAGCCGCCGTGATGGTGCTATCGGCGACAGCTTTTTCGACAGTGTCGACGCGGCTCTCCAGTGAGTCGAGCCTGTCAATGACCGCCCCCAAGCGTGCCCTATCATCATGAAACTCCTGCCGGAAGTCCTTGATCTCCTGTCTCACCGCTTGGAGCTCCGCCCTAAAGAGACGTATCTCAGAACCTAACGCCGATTCGATGCTATCATCAGCGGGGATTGGGGGCTCGGGGGGGCCCGCCGTAAGCACAGGAGGCTGATCGCCTGGCGGCTGAGAAGTAGTGGGTGAAGCAGGAACGGAACCGGAATCGGAGGGCTGGCCGACGAGACTCTTCACCGGCGTGTCGGCGCGGTTGTCGCGCGGCTCGAACCTTTTGCACGACGGACATCTCCAATCCCGTGGAGCCGTTGTTCCCGGCTGGAGTGCCACACACCCAGCGTGATAAATGGAACTACATTTCGGGCAGTCTATAGCTCCTATGCGTGCCATAAACTTTGAACAAGGACCACATTTGGACATTGTTTTTGTTTTTTTTACACGTAGGTAGTGTTTTTTTTTAGTGTACTAGTTTATAGCTTATTTTCATCTAAAAACAGCACCGATTCACTCACGAACAGTGTATGTTATTAGTTTTAGTGTGTACAACGAATATAAATCACTGCACGGTAAGTCTAATCTTTTGTTTTATTTTTACTGAACAACGTAAATTGCTTGCGTGTACGCTGTATGCGTGCCGTGACGTCACTCAAAGTACGACCGTGTGTCGTCGTCCGTAAGTACGACCATGTGTCGTTCTATCGTCGCCAGCTTAATTGGCTCTCAATTCGTCGTCGTAGATCCCTACGTATCCTCTGTACATTATTTTCCGTCCTGTTTGAGCCAGGATATCTAAAATCAAAATTCTCCTTCGTCACTCCTCGTCCCGGGTGTGAATTGCGTTCTTCTCGTCTGCTTAAACTTTCAGTTCCCTCACACCGTACATGTTTTATGTCCAACTCCTTCGCCGCACAGGCAATCCGACTCTGGAATAAGCTTCCTTTGCCAATACGGCAAGCCCCAAGCAAACTAGCTTTCAAGCGTATGCTCCGTAAACATCTGTTGACTGAAGAGTTTAGATAGTGTCCATCATAAATATATATATATATATATATATATATATATATATATATATATATATATATATATATATATATATATATATATATATATATAATATGTATCATATAATATGTATTAGTTTATATTATTCGTTTGTATATAAGTAAATTATGTGTAATTATGTGTATACCTTCTTATCTTATCTTATCTAGATGAGGGCCCTTGCGGATGCACTTCGACCCAATGGGATCTTTTGTGCAATTGCCCCCTCCTTTATACCTACTTCAAGCTGTTCTCCAATCTCTCCACAAACCGGATGATGGAGTTCAACGGGAGTACTCTGAATTCCTTTGGTTCTGGGTAACCATTGCCAAAGTCGTTCATTCTTTGTCTGGCGAGGGCGTGACATTCACACAGCAAGTGTTCCATTGTCTCGTCCTCCTCGCCACACATTCTACAATCCATGTTGTCGCATAGTCCCATCTTGGCCAATAGTCCTTTGACCCCGAAGTGACCTGTGAACACCCCAGATATGATCCTGAGGTGCTTCCTGCTGCATTTCCAAAGTTTTTTGGTCCAGCTAGAGTTCACTCCTTCAATGAAGAGCTTTGAGTGCCTTAGGCCTGCCTCCTTCCTCCACTCGGCTTGGTGTTTGGTTTTGGCGTAGGCTTTTAAGGCCGTTGTTATGGTTCCCTGCGAGAGTCCCACAAACGGTTCCGGACCAACGAGTTGACTCGCAGATCCCATTCTTGCAAGCTCATCAGCCCTCTCGTTGCCGATGAAGCCTTCGTGCTCCGGTATCCATACCAGTTGCACCTTGTTGTGCCTTCCAAGCTTATTCAAAGCTTGGATGCCATTGTAGACCAGTCTAGAGTCCACTCTCGGCGCTGTAAGCGCTTTGAGGGCCGCTTGACTGTCACTGAGTATATAGATAGTCTCCCCCTTGGTATGTCTGTCTATATTCTCCTGTGCACAGGCAATTATGGCATATGTCTCCGCTTGGAAGACAGTTGCGAACTGCCCCATGCTTAAGCTACTGCTATAGTCATTTGCATAAATGCCTGCTCCCGTACCGGATCCCATTTTTGATCCGTCTGTGTACCAGATCTTGTCTTCGCCACCAGAGTTTGGTGGTTTCAGACCTTCAGCCCACTCGGCCCTTGAAGGAACTTTTGTCGTAAAGTTCTTATGGAACACATACTTGGGTTGCATTTTATCGCTTCCCATGTTTGTTATTCTGTCTAGGAAACTGTCCGTTTCCATATTAGTGTGTTTAGTCTTCGGCTTGTTATCGCTCCACAGTCCAAGAACCCTCAGTCTGTAGAGCGACTTACGCGCTTCCGACATAATCACCGTGTGAAGCGGCGGTAGGTCCAGTAGTACTTCTAGCGCCGCCGTTGGCGTGGTTCGAAACGCCCCTGTTATAGCCATGCATGCTGTCCTTTGCACTTTCATCAGTGCATCTCTGCACGTGCTTTTTAGAGTCCTTGGCCACCATACAAGGCTTCCGTACAGAATTATGGGTCTCACCATCATGGTGTAAATCCATTTCAGTACCTTTGGGTTCAACCCCCACGTTTTGCCATACGCTGATCTACACATTCCAAACACTCTCAAGGCCTTGGTTATGGTGAGATCTGTATGCTTTTTCCAATTCAGTTCCTTATCCAGTGTGACACCCAGATATTTCACTTCATTGGACATTTCTAGCACCCTCCCATACAGTTGTAACTGCTGTATTCCTCGAAGGGTCCTTTTCCTAGTAAATGGTATTACTACAGTTTTGCCGGGATTGATGGACAATTGGTGACAGTCGCACCATTTCTCCACCTTCCTTAGTGCCTCATTCATGATTTCCGATACCGTGCTTGGGAATTTCCCATTAACTAGTATCACTAAATCATCGGCATATCCTACTGTGCGAATAGGACCTTTATTGAGTTCTTCCAGTAGTGAGTTCACCACCAAGCTCCATAGAGTTGGCGACAGTACCCCACCCTGGGGACAACCCTTTGTGGCCGTGGCCGTAATTTCGTCTCCCAGAAGGGATGACTATATTAGTCTGCCATTTAGCATATTGCCTATCCATTTACATATGGTCGGCTCTATGCCATGTTTAGCAGCCGCCTCGCTAATAGCTTTATGCGTGGTGCGATCAAATGCGCCCTCCACGTCCAAGAATGCTGCCAGGCATAGTTCTTTGTTCTCTATTGCCTGTTCAGCTTTCGTTGTTACCAGGTGTAGTGCCGTTTCTGTTGACTTCCCTGGCTGATATGCACATTGTAGTTCGTGCAGTGGATGTCGTTTTAATGGGCCATCCCTTATATATCTATCTACCAGTTTCTCTAGTGTTTTTAGGAAAAATGATGATAGACTTATTGGCCTATATGATTTGGCTTCACTGTAATCCGCCCTGCCTGGTTTGGGTAGGTAGGTTACTTTTACCATCCTCCACACACGTGGTATGTGTGCAAAGGCTAAGCACGCTCTGTACAATCTACTTAAATGTGGAATTAGTACGTTAGCGCCCTCTTGTAGTAGAATGGGGTAAATTCCATCTGGCCCCGGGGCTTTATATGGTTGGAACGTTGAAAATGCCCACTTTATCTTTATGTGATCTACAACCTTTTTGGACGTGTCCCAATTGTGCTTTGTTGTCCTTGTGGTTTGTTCCACCGCACTAATTGTCTCCACGTCTGTTGCGCTCTCGTGTATTTTGGAGCCTGGAAAGTGTGTATTACACATCACCTTAAGGGTTTCTAATCCGGTTTTTGTCATACTTCCGTCACTGTCCCTGATGGTTGTGAGTGGAACCGACCTTGTAGTGGCTAGTGCCTTTGTCAGTCTCATGCTTTCTGGTATGGACTCAATTTGATCGCAGTGTTTCCTCCATGCTCTCCTTTTGGCTTTTCTCACGGCTTTGCTGAATTCCGTGAGTTTTTGTGCATAATACCCAAAGTCATTAGCCAACTTTGCGTCATTGAATATTGCCCTAGTTTCCCTCCGGAGTTTCACTATATCCGGGTTCCACCAAGGTATCTTCTTAGCCAGGGTTCTTTTCTCCGGGCAGTTATTAGTATAGGCCGTGTATACGGCTTGTACTATCTTGTCCGCTTCAAATTCTATGTCAATAATAGAGTTTAGCTTACCTTTTGGGTCACCCAAGTCCAGCTTCAGGTCGCTTCTAAAGGCCGACCAGTCAGTATTCCTGGGATTCCGTTTACGTACCGTAGCTATTGATGTTTTGGTTTGGTACCTAAAGCAAATGTATCTGTGGTCCGAAAGGGAAATATCATCAGATACATGCCATGAGTTGATACTATTACAAGTGATGTTAGTAGCCAACGTTATGTCAATTACCTCTCCTCGCCTAGCATTGACGAAAGTTGGTTCATTGCCTTTATTTAGTAATTGTAAAGAAGAGCTTACCAGAAAATCCAGTACTTTCTCCCCTCTCCTGTTGACATCCGAGCTGCCCCAGATGACGTGGTGTGCGTTTGCATCGCAGCCGATGACCAGGTTGTTGTTCGCCCGGCTGCCGTATGCAACAAGATCCCGCAGCTGTTGCGTGATGGGATCCGCTGCCTCATAGGGAAGGTAGGCTGATGCGAAGATGAGCTCCTTGCCCTCCCCCTTGTTTTGGATCATCACCGTAGTGAGATCCCTGGAACAGAAAGCATACAAAGGCATAGCATTGATGCCGTTTTTGACATATATACATGTCCTCATGTTATTGTCTGGACACAGGTAAACAATCGTTCCTCCCGTACCACCTAAACCTCTTATTTCATCTTTATATACGGTTCTTGAATAAGAGCAATATCGAACTTGTCGCATTTTAGCTGCCGAGCCAGAAGGGCAGTGGCCGCCTTATTGTGTTGTAAATTAATTTGTACACACCTTATGCCCGCCATTGGCCTTGCTTATTATTTGGGCATGCTGAGGTCAGCAGCCGCCTCCTGGAGAGTGTCATCGCAGGACATCGGCGACAGGGTGTTCTCCAGAAAGAGGTCCGCCATGCCCCGCAAGTCCTCCGAGCCTGGCACTCCCCTCGCCTAAGTCCACCATGTCGCCGGCCCCCTACTCCGACTGCCCCTCTTCTTCAGCCTCCTTGACCTCTTCGCCCCCGGTAGGTAGCGCCTCCACGACCGGCGCTACTCTATCGGCCTCCCCAGGCGTCTGTCCCCCATCGCCCTTCCCCGCCTCGGCGTCCTCCCCAGCCTCCACAAGCTCCTTCTCCTCCGCGTCCTCAAGAAGCTTGAAGGTGCTGAGGTCGACTCCCGAGTGCAGCTGGTAGCCAGCCGCCTTAATGACGTCGGAAGACACCCGGTCCATCAGTATGATGCGCCTGGTGCTCATTTCCGACGTCAAGGTGTCGACCACCTTCCACTCCTCCGTGTGTAGCGAAGGGTTATATCTTTGCAACACACGCAGGAGCAGCTTAATGTCGTGGCCGCCAACGATCTTCGTCTTCCATGCCATTTTGACAGGTTTCGGAAGATCCCTGGCGTTCACGACCTTTAAGCGCAGTCCAGCAATTTCCTCTCCTCCAATTGCTGAACTGAGCCAGGTGACGGACTCTCTCCCTTGGTAATTGACGTGGAGAGCGCCCGCCACTATGTTGCCGAAAGTTATTCGGGGCAGGGGATCCGGAGCATCAGCCAGACGCTCGAGAATGAGCCCCTGGATGGAACCCAGATGCCCCACCCCAATCCTTTCGGCTGGAAAGGTCACCGGGACGACGGCCATCCTCTCACTCGCAGCGACTTCAGCGAACGACGTTGTGATTTTCGTTCTCTTGGAGTCGCTAGCGAGTATCGAGGAGTCACCACTGGCTCCCAATGGCCTCTTTTTCTGCACCGCCCCGGGCCCCGAAGTGGGTGCATCCTGGGAGGTGCCCTCGCTCGATAACCGAGCCCTCGCCTTCGCATTCTCCCTCCTCTTCTGCCTCCTGCTGATGGCGATTCCTCCGCCGGACTGCGCATCCACGCCCTAAGGCACGGACACGCTATCAACAGCCACCGGTTCGCCAGCAGGATTCGGAAGGGTATCAGCCGGCTGGTTGCAGTGGGCTACAGTTCCGCGTCCCACCCCTCCGGCACCCGCCCCTGCCGGTCTCCTTGCGGGGACCTGCTGGGCGTGTCCCCTTTTCGACCCGCGGGGAAAAGATCGGACGGTGCCTCCGGGGTGGACCGCTCCACCATGGCCTCTGCCTCTATTTGCGCTAGGCGCCTTATGTGTCCATCCGGACCCCCTTGCTCCCCTGCTACGAGCTCGCGCACCACTAACTGGGTTAGTGTTATGTGCCGCCGGTGCAGCATTTGCGCTAGGCGCCTTTGCCTCATCCCTTTCGGGTACGGCTTTCTCTCCCGCCTTCGTCGTTTTAGGTTCATTCAAATCCATGTAACCATCGACCTTTATTCATCTGACTGGCTCCCCACCCGCCACGGAGCCCTCACACTGGGGATGCACTAGTGCAGCAGGGCTACCAATCAGATATAGCCCCCCAAAGTGTGTTATCCATGAGTCCGCACGGTGCCAAGAAACTCGTCATCTCCTCAGACGACTCGTGACTCGTGCTCCGCCGACTACAGACCCCACACCCCAGGAAGCTCGCCACGCGACCATCAGACTGGAACGCAACAGCCGATTGATCTCGGTTGGCTGGACCGAGACCTCCCGTGTGAAATGAATCCTGACCCGAAGTAGAGTGTTGCCTCCCAGCAGTAACTATCCCGACTGCTGTTCGGCTCAGCTACCAGGACGACATTCTCCATCGGTACGGGTCCCCGTGCATGGCACAAACACGCGGGTGGCATTTTACCGCTAACCATCCTTCTTTGTGGATGGAAAGCCCGCTGCGACATGCCACGTCATCGCCTACGGCGGATTGGAAGGGAAATGAGGGAAAGGGAAGGTTGGGATGTAACGGTGTGGGCTCAACTGATTGTTTCTGTTCTGCCTGTTCCTAAAGGTAGTACCAGGCAGTTAACAGGCGGTAACCACGGGAAGGATCAACAACCAGTTTTGCCTCGAGGATCTTGGCAACTGTGAGCTCCCCCCGAGGCCATTCACCATGTTAACTGCCGGACAGGCAGTTACCATAGAGACAGACCCAACGCAAGTAGCGACCGGTCGCAAATTTTCCTTGCCTTGGACCCACCTCCGCCCATTGTGTATACCTTAATTTTATTGACGTTTGTTTTACACTTTCTACGTTTCTATATTTTCTTGCACCGCTTTGAGTGTCTCTGTTTGGCCTTTTGGTTGACTGGTAGAGAATGCCATTTGGGATTAAGTCCGCCAATTGTACACTGTATTTTATTTTGTGCAATAAAGTTTGAATAAATAAATACATAAATATTAAACGCTTTCAACGAAAAATTGGTAAGTACTCAAGAAAACGAAACAAACAAGCCCAAACTCGACTACTTTATCACTTTCTGTTAGACAGTTCCAGTGCCTCTCTTCCGTTCCGGCGGCATCTTATAAATTAGCTTCTAAATATTATAAGAGCACACGCGCCGCGGGGCCCGCGTGAATTACCTGACGACATAGATATATAAATACAGGAGATAGGCCGTCGCCGTACTAATTATTCCAGTCCCAGTGTCGCCAGTGTTTGACTTGTGTGTGTTACACCCACATATGTAGTCTTGTAAACACTAGGTTCACGCACACATTGCTCATGCTCCCTACTTGGATTCTAATGCTGTGATTGGCGCGCACATCGATATTTAAATGATTAATATGGGAAATTACAAGGTAGGTAACATCAATGAAAAGAAAAGTCGTATTAATCGAACATTTCTGAAGACCATCCCAACAAACAAGGCTATCAATTAAAAAACCGCACTCAAATTGGTTCATCTGTTTGGGAGATACGATGTCTATATGTCTATACATGTAAACTTGTATCCTTTTTTGCATTGGAGGTGGACCTAACCTAGGACTATGAAATTCGGCAAGTTATTTCGTTTTACTACGGTCATAATTGTATAGGTAACCATATATTTTTTATAACAACAACTTAGTAAAACGCAACTGAATTTCTGAAAATTGTATTTCGAGAAAAACTGGGAAAAAACTCCGAGACTCTATTCTTGAAGTAGGTATTTATAATATTGAGGCGGACTCGTATGCTGCACGGCATCTCTAGTCGCCGCCATGTCGCAGCACTCCGCGAATCTACGAGCGACGCGCGCGGTCTACCGCCTCGCCATCGTCACTATCGCCAGTGCGAGCCAGACAGTCTTAGAGCACGGTCACGTCACTCGCCCCTAGATCCGATGCTCTCGCGAGCTCCAGGGTAAACAACGCGATCATTGTATACATATTGCGTATTCTCATAATAAATAACTGTATAAGTGACTTTCAATAATGATCACCTGTAGCAAGTAGAGACCCCACAATACGTTACTAAAAATTTGTATGGAACCCTCAGTGGGCGAGTTCGACTGCAATTGTTCATTTTTTATATAATGTATACAACATAAATGTGTATTTATATACTTTACTTTTATAAACTTATTGTAGAAACCCTAACTTAATAGAAAGAAAAATATAGTACACTAATAGTGTAATAAATACATAAACATAAATCGGGAGCCGCCTACGTCCAGCAGTGGACAAGGTACGCGAGACTTAGACCTCAATATCCCGAAACGGGAACTGCGAGAAATAAATTACAAACCACTAAAACTATCGATAGAATGATCGCTTATGTACCGCACTAGTGCGCCCCCACCTACCATCGTAAATCGTGCCACTAACAAAGACACTGCGACAACATTGTGTCGATCGGCAAACTTGCTGCCCATTGCGCGTTAGTTACGTGAACGTCTAAGGTGGCAATATACAAAACGGGCAATGAATAACATTATAATAGAAATATCAGTTTTATTGCCACACTTAATTATTTACACGTTTTTAGTTAAAAAGTATTAAAAACAGGCTTACTTGTGATAAGTGACTCCGCTATTACTTGAATTAACAATATTGCTTCGATTTCTGCACGTTATAACTGCACAAACCGGCATTTTACCCACAAAAACCGAGTTGTTTACTGCGCAATCGATGTCCGGCGACTGACACGACGAATCAAGTCTCCGAACAAATCGTGATCACACGATCAGGAAATGGCGACATGTGCCACGCCCACAGCTCCCATCTCTTGTATTTATATATCTATGCCTGACGACAACGCCTTCAAAAGAAAGCGGCTCGTGAGCGTGACAGTCGTGACAATTTAAACCGGTTTAATAAAGTTTAGTTTCACGGAACGTTTAAATTCCGTTCTCCTAGAATACTTAAAACCGAAATAATTCGTTCTTTCACTAACCGGTATCATGTAAGAATGAAATCAAACCGGTTTAGGAACAAAATAAAACCGGTATTTCGAAACCGGTTCCGATCCCTGGCTAAAACAGAGACCTTCATTTGACTCGACACTCGACATACCTAATTGTCGCAGTTAGTGACATCTCAGGATATCAACGTGAATAAATCCCGAATATTTCTTTTTTCACTCCGCGATTTCAATTGACCCCCGTTTACGATAATAATATCTTACTTAAGATAAGAGGTGGGTACACCACCATACTTTACATTACTTACCTACTTATATTGACAGTATGTTATACAATAGTACATAAATACAATTCAACCATTAAAACGTATTAAATTATCATTTAGAATAAAAAAAGACATTAAGAAAAATATTATAAGTACTAACTTTGAAACTAGTAAGTACTTACAGTATAAGTATGTCACCTTTACTACTTCTTAATACGTACGTTCTCATTCTCAAAGCTGTTACGTTCGAATATGGTGCGCTCCGCACCGTGACCTTGGTCTGCTCCAAACCATATTCGATGGTGTGTACAGCGGTCCGCCGGACATTACTATTATTATTGACGGTTCGCTCTGTCCGAAGGTTTTGCCCTCCGGATTTGGTTCGGTCCGGACCAAGTTCGAACTTGTAGACGGATCTGCCATAGAGGTATCGTCGGAGCAGACCAAGGTCACGGTGCGAGCGTACATGTCCATCGGTTCGGTAGTACCATATTCGAACGTCTATTAATACTATCACTCCCCAATTCAGCAGTTTAAATATAGTTTTTAGGGTTCCGTACCCAAAGGGTGAAACGGGACCCTATTACAAGACTCCGCTGTCCGTCTGTCCGTCTGTCACCAGGCTGTATCTCAAAAACCGCGATACTTAGAAAGTTGAATTTTTTACAGATGACGCTATAACAACAAATACCTAAAGAGCAGAATACTTAAAATAAATATTTGAGGGGGCTGCCATACAACAAAAGAGATTTTTTGCCGTTTTTAGGGTTCCGTAGCCAGAATGGCTAAAACGGAACCCTTATAGTTTCGTCATGTCTGTCTGTCTGTCTGTCCGTATGTCACAGCCGATTTACTCGGAGACTATAAGTGCTAACAATTATTAAATTTTGTAGGAAGATGTATTCTATGAACCGCTACATAAAAGTGACGTGAAATTAGGGAAAAAAATACACTCACCGGCAGAAAATTTGCCCCAAAACTTTTCATGATTTCAAACTATAAATTGAATAAATTAAATAATGTTTAATATATAAAAATATATTTTTCTAATTTGGGCCAAATTTTCTGCCGGTGAGTATATTTTAGGGGGGGTACCCCATACATATGCAACTTGGGTATGAAAAATTTGTTTTCAATGCAAGTAGTTCTGATGGGTATATTTGAATAGGCCTTTAAAAATAATATAGAGGTTATTAAAAAAGTTTTCCATTTAAGTCAATCGTTGGTGAGATATTTGCTTTCAAAATCATACAAAATGTGTCCTTCCCTTCCTCTAATTTCCAAACTATGAAGATTAAAATTCTGAAAAAAATTGAGGAGGTGTATATTAATAAATACTTTCAACGAATTTTGGTTTGAACAAGATGGAATTAAGGGTTTTTGAGTTATCATTGAAAAACTGTCTTGCCCAAACAAAAGGACGTAAGTGCCGTGACTTCCCTATGGATATACGACCTTTTTGATTCAAGGTATTAAATAGTGTTTTTAAAATTTAGGACTAGTAGGTGTCGGTACGGAACCCTTCGTTGTGCATGATCCGACACGCACTTGGCTGGTTTTTAGAGATAATGGAACGGAACCCTTCGTGCGCGAGTCCGACTCGCACTTGGCTGGTTTTATTAAAACGTGTTATGTCCCTTTCTCACAAACGTAAGTGTCCATATATGGATTAAGTTAATATGTAGCGGCAATTTAATTAAAACGGGTTTGATAAACGATTATGAATAAGGGGGGTTCATGTCAGCCACTTTATACCTACTAAACAAAATAAAAAGTGGCTACTTTGATAGGTACCCACTTTAAAAATCGGTATAAAAAAATCACTGTAACTGCTCAGCGTCTAACACCTGAAACACACACAGGGTCATCTTCTTTTGTCTCATTCCAATGCATAGCTGAAACACGAGACAAAAGTATGTGATTGGCCATCATGGCCCTTGGTGTGTATCAGGTGTAACATTATAGCCGCACGTGCCCGCCAGCCGCCGCCCAAATAAGCCCGAATGTTTTAGTTATGCCAACGAATGTCACATTCTTCGCGGTAGCTAAAATGCAATTAGCTGGTACAAAGAATATTTTCGCGTTTCTCGCGGGACAATTAACGTAGCAATAGTGTTGCCAATTATAAACTTCTATGACTTTCGTTAGTAATAACCTGCTTACCTCCCTAAATGCACAATGTACTATTATCGAACATTCCGTAGTGTAGCGCACTCCCGTTTTGTATGGAAAAAAGTATGACATAAGTTTACTGACGATAAAATTGTCGCAAAGCACTGAAATTCGTTGACCCGTAACACATATTCGCCATTATAAATCTCAGATATTGCAAAATAGTCATTATATTAATCTAATTAGAAATAAACCCGCGTAACGTCACACTAGCGCCTGTAGCGGCGAATCCACACGCGGCTAATTTATTGACTTCATTTCATTCATTTCATTTATTCATTATATGAGGGCTACCTCATTGTCGTAAGTCGATAAATTAGGTTACACGTGTCTGTCGCGTCAACATATTTGAAATAAGACAATGTTCATACTAAATGCTATACGATGTACGCTGCTAGCTCGTACAATGGGATTGCTCTTGGCCAGCATCTAGCCAGGGGGCAAAGATAAGGCCGACGGTGAAGCGAGCTCACCCAGATAATGCCTATTCACTCTTGCCTCGAGTTGCCTTTATTGTCGAGACACTTTTTTTGAAGTGAAAACCTCTTTAGTGGCGCTGTGCACTTTGTGTGATGGGGAAAAATGTTTAAACTCGCGACAGATCGACAAATTCGTAAGATGGTCACAATATAGACGGACAGAAGACGGACAAAAGTACAAAAGTGTTACTATTCGCTAACCCTTGCAGTAGCCGGCGTAGCCCAGCGGTACAGTACAGTACACCAACGGTTGAATTAAATGGAAAAGTTTTTTAGAAACCCCTATATCATTTTCAAAGACCTAATATCCTAATACCTACCCCACACGCCGATGTGCATTGTTTTTTTTATTTGTATCCCATACAATGTTTAGGCCCTTGGCAGACGGGTTTTCCACCGCAATACAAGTGGCAGACGAATTTATTTTTTCATAATAGTCCATAAACATTTTTTACATGTTCACGTGCTTGGCAGCCGGGTATTCCACCGCGATACAAGTGGCAGACGATGTTTTTTCTTAACTATCATTTAAACCTAGTTTGAGGAAATGACTGAATTTTTTTTTTTTTACGTCTTTGGGAGGCTGCTGCTCCTCAACCTACCAACGGAATGGTGGCAGACGTCCACAGTTTTTTTTTATTCATCTTTCTTAGTCACTGTACAAGTTTTCGTGCGAGAGAAAATGACTGACGATTTTAACGTCTGGCCCGCGGTCTATATGTCAGCCGACAGGTCGCAGGTGAGAATTATTTTGACAAGTGTTTTTTCCATATAAAAGCATATAATAGCAATAGCATTTCCATATAATAGTGTGTTCAAAGTGATAATGCCCTGCTATTTTCCAAACGAAGACGAAAATATTGCTCACCGCACACGGCAATTTAAAAATGACGCGCTGGCAACACTGACGCAGTCACATGACGTGACAACCGACGCCACGCCATGTTGTGATTGTGATTGGTTCTGCGCTGTATGTAACCGATGCGACGAAAACATTATACCTGTTGTTGTAGTGCCTAAACTCCAAAGAGAATATAAATCACTACGGTAGTGCCGGTCAGTGCCACAAAGTACCTCTCTATATATACCGGTCAGTGCAACGACAGTGGACGCAGTTTATCCAGTCATCGTGAAATTTAAAAGCGGAGTGAAAGGTAGTAAAAAAATGGATATTTCCGAACTTCTACATAGCTGGGGATATGAACAAAAAGTTATTGATAAATTTAAAGGTTAGTACCTAACTGGTTTCTTGCACTTTTTTTTGTACATTCCATTGTCCCACCCATGTTCGGCTGCTACTGACACGGACTTCAGCAAGACGACACGTAAATCGTATCTTGAAGCCGTCGACTATACTTGTTATATGTTTTTTATCTATACAACGCCAATACCAAGCCTACGCCAGCAAGCAGAAAAAGCGATTGCCTGATAGTACATCACGCACTTCTAAAGTACCATGTACTGATTTACCAGAAGTAAAATCACACACAATTAATATTATATCACGAACGACTTTATCACGAAAACTTTATCACGAATTTTTTTATCACGAATAGACTTTATCACGAAAACTTTATCACGAAAACATTACCACTAAAGACTTTATCACGAAAACTTTATCACGAATAGATTATTTCACGAATAGACTATATCACGAAAAGACTTTATCACGAAAAGACTTTATCACGAAAAGACTTTATCACGAAAACTTTATCACGAAAACTTTTTCACGAAAACTATATCACGAAAACTTTATCACGAAAGACTTTATCACGAAAACTTTATCACGAAAGACTTTATCACGAAAACTTTATCACGAAAATTTTATCACTAAAGACTTTATCACGAAAACGAGTACGCCTCCTTAGCTCGAAATACGGTCCCATCTGGCAGAAAGCATAAGGTACTATCATCCGCAGCGGGTGTGCGCTTACAAATTATTATGTGTTTTTTGTGTAATAAATGCAGTTTAAAAGATAATTCATATTAAATTCTACTACTAGACCTGATGTCGAGGGTCTGATGATGCAGCCGGAATAGAGGCACTGGAACTGCCTAACAGAAAGTGCTACGGTACTCGAGCTTGGGCTTGTTTGTTTTGTTATCTTAAGTACTTACCACTAGACCTGATGTCGAGGGTCTGATGATGGAGCCGGAAGAGAGGCACTGGAACTGTCTAACGAAAAGTGACAAAGAAGTCGAGTTTCGGCCTGTTGGTTTGTTGTCTTGGGTACTTACTACTAGACCTGACATCGAGGGTCTGATGATGCAGCCGGAAGAGAGGCACTGGAACTGCCTAACGAAAAGTGATACAGTAGTCTAGTTTGGGCTTGTTTGTTTTGTTGTCTTGTGTACTTACCACTAGACATGATGTCGAGGGTCTGATGATGCAGCCGGAAGAGAGGCACTGGAACTGTCTAACGAAAAGTGACAAAGAAGTCGAGTTTCGGCCTGTTGGTTTGTTGTCTTGAGTACTTACCACTAGACCTGACATCGAGGGTCTGATGATGCAGCCGGAAGAGAGGCACTGGAACTGCCTAACGAAAAGTGATAAAGTAGTCTAGTTTGGGCTTGTTTGTTTTGTTGTCTTGAGTACTTACTACTAGACATGATGTCGAGGGTCTGATGATGCAGCCGGAAGAGAGGTACTGGAACTGCCTAACAGAAAGTGCTACGGTAGTTGAGCTTGGGCTTGTTTGTTTTGTTATCTTGAGTATTTATCACTAGACCTGATGTCGAGGGTCTGACGATGCAGCCGGAAGAGAGGCACTGGTACTGTCTGACTAAAAGTGACAAAGTAGTCGAGTTTGGGCTTGTTGGTTTGTTGTCTTGAGTACTTACCACTAGACCTGACGTCGAGGGTCTGATGACGCAGCCGGAAGAGAGGCACTGGAACTGCTTAACGAAAAGTGATAAAGTAGTCTAGTTTGTGCTTGTTTGTTTTGTTGTCTTGAGTACTTACCACTAGACCTGATGTCGAGGGTCTGATGATGCAGCCGGAAGAGAGGCATTGATACTGCCTAACAGAAAGTGCTACGGTAGTCGAGCTTGGGCTTGTTTGTTTTGTTATCTTGAGTACTTACCACTAGGCCTGATGTCGAGGGTCTGATGATGCAGCCGGAAGAGAGGCACTGGAACTGGAACTGCGTAACGAAAAGTCATAAAGTAGTCGAGATTGGGCTTGTTTGATTTGTTCTCTTGAGTACTTACAACTAGACCCGATGTCGAGGGTCTGATGATGCAGCCGGAAGAGAGGCACTGGAACTGCCTAGCGAAAAGTGATAAAGTAGTCGAGTTTGGGCTTGTTTGTTTTGTTGTCTTGAGTACTTACCACTAGACCTGATGTCGAGGGTCTGATAATGCAGCTGGAAGAGAGGCATTGGAACTGCCTAACAGAAAGTGCTACGGTAGTCGAGCTTGGGCTTGTTTGTTTTCTTATCTTGAGTACTTATACTTATCACTAGACCTGATGTCGAGGATCTGATGATGCAGCCGGAAGAGAGGCACTGGGACTGCCTAAAGAAAAGTGATAAAGTCGTCGAGTTAGGGCTTGTTGTTTTGTTGTCTTGAGTACTTACCACTAGACCTGATGTCGAGGATCTGATGATGCAGCCGGAAGAGATGCACTGGAACTACCTAACGAAAAGTGGTAAGTAGTCGAGTTGCCTTATCAGACCCTCGACATCAGGTCTAGTGGTACTGGTAAGTACTTAAGACAACAAAACAAACAAGCCCAACTTCGACTACTTTATCACTTTTCGTTAGGCATTTCCAGTGCCTCTCTTCCGGCTGCATCATCAGACCCTTGACATCATGTCTAGTGGAAAGGACTCAAGACTCAAGGCAACAAAACATATAAGCCCAAACTCGGCTACTTACCACTTTTCGTTATGCAGTTCCAGTGCATCTCTTCCGGCTGCATCATCAGACCCTCGACATCAGGTCTAGTGGTAAGTACTCGCGACAACAAAACAAACAAGCCCTAACTCGACGACTTTCTCACCTTTCCGTAGACAGTTCCAGTGCATTTCTTCCGGCTGCATCATCAGACCCTCGACATCAGGTCTAGTGGTAAGTACTCAAGATTACAAAAGAAAGAAGCCCAAACTCGACTACTTAATGACTTTTCGTTAGTTTCGTTAGACAGCTGCATCATCATACCCTCGACATCAGGTCCAGAGGGAAGTACCCAAGCCAACAAAACAAACAAGCCCAAACTCGACGACCCTATCACTTTTCATTAGACAGTTCCAGTGCCCTTCTTCCGGCTGCATCATCAGACCCTCGACATTAGGTCTAGTGGTAAGTACTCAAGAGAACAAAACAAACAAGCCCAAGCTCGAGTACCGTAGCACTTTCTGTTAGCCAGTTCCAGTGCCTCTCTTCCGGCTGCATCATCAGACCCTCGACATCAGGTCAAGTGGTAAGTACTCAATACAACAAAACCAACAAGCCCAAACTAGACTACTTTATCACTTTTCGTTAGGCAGTTCCAGTGCCTCTCTTCCGGCTGCATCATCAGACCCTCGACATCGGGTTTAGTGGTAAGTACTCAAGACAACAAAATAAACAAGCCCAAACTCAACGACATTATCACTCTTCGTTAGGCAGTTCCAGTGCCTGTCTTCCGGCTGCATCATCAGACCCTCGACATCTGGTCTAGTGGTAAGTACTCAAGACAACAAAACAAACAAGCCCAAACTCGACTACTTTATCACTTTTCGTTAGGCAGTTCCAGTGCCTCTCTTCCGGCTGCATCATCAGACCCTCGACATCAGGTCTAGTGGTAAGTACTCAAGACAACAAAACAAACAAGCCCAAACTCAACCACATTATTATAACTTTTCGTTAGGCAGTTCCAGTGCCTCTCTTTCGGTTGCATCATCAGACCCTCGACATCAGGTCTAGTGGTAAGTACTCAATATAACTAAACAAACAAGCCCAAGCTCGAGTACCGTAGCACTTTCTGTTAGGCAGTTCCAGTGCCTCTCTTCCGGCTGCATCATCAGACCCTCGACATCAGGTCTAGTGGTAAGTACTCAAGACAACAAAACAAACAAGCCCAAACTCAACCACATTATTATAACTTTTCGTTAGGCAGTTCCAGTGCCTCTCTTTCGGTTGCATCATCAGACCCTCGACATCAGGTCTAGTGGTAAGTACTCAATATAACTAAACAAACAAGCCCAAGCTCGAGTACCGTAGCACTTTCTGTTAGGCAGTTCCAGTGCCTCTCTTCCGGCTCCATCATCAGACCCTCGACATCAGGTCTAGTAGTAAGTACTCAAGACAACAAAACAAACAAGCCCAAACTCAACGACATTATCACTTTTCGTTAGGCAGTTCCAGTGCCTCTCTTACGGCTGCATCATCAGACCCTCGACATCAGGTCTAGTGGTAAGTACTCAAGATAACAAAACAAACAAGCCCAAGCTTGAGTACCGTAGCACTTTCTGTTAGGCAGTTCCAGTGCCTCTCTTCCGGCTCCATCATCAGACCCTCGACATCAGGTCTAGTGGTAAGTACTCAAGAAAACAAAACAAACAAGCCCAAACTAGACTGCTTTATCACTTTTCGTTAGGCAGTTCCAGTGCCTCTCTTCCGGCTGCATCATCAGACCCTCGACGTCAGGTCTAGTGGTAAGTACTCAAGACAACAAACCAAAAAGCCCAAACTCGACTACTTTGTCACTTTTAGTTAGACAGTACCAGTGCCTCTCTTCCGGCTCCATCATCAGGCCCTCGACATCAGGTCTAGTGGTAAGTACTCAAGAAAACAAAACCAACAAGCCCAAACTCGACTACTTTATCACTTTTCGTTAGGCAGTTCCAGTGCCTCTCCTGCGGCTGCATCATCAGACCCTCGACATCAGGTCTAGTAGTAAAATTTAATATAAATTAGCTTTTAAATAATTTGTAAGCGCACACCCGCTGCGGATGATAGTACCTTATGCTTTCTGCCAGATGGGACCGTATTTCGAGCTAAGGAGGCGTACTCGTTTTCGTGATAAAGTCTTTAGTGATAAAATTTTCGTGATAAAGTTTTCGTGATAAAGTCTTTCGTGATAAAGTTTTCGTGATAAAGTCTTTCGTGATAAAGTTCTCGTGATATAGTTTTCGTGATAAAGTTTTCGTGATATAGTTTTCGTGATAAAGTTTTTTCGTGATAAAGTCTTTTCGTGATAAAGTCTTTTCGTGATATAGTCTATTCGTGATAAAGTTTTCGTGATAAAGTCTTTAGTGATAAAATTTTCGTGGTAATGTTTTCGTGATAAAGTCTTTTCGTGATAAAATCTATTCGTGATAAAGTTTTTCGTGGCAAAGTCGTTCGTGAAAAAGTGTTCGTGAAAAAGTTTTTCGTGATAAAGTACGGACACGGGGATCAACGGCTTAACGTGCCTTCCAAAGCACGGGAGCGCTCAGTTAGTAACCACTCAAAGCGATCACCCATCCATGTACTGACCCCGCCCGACATTGCTTAACGTTGCATACCGGTTGCGGCACGCAGGCGCCGCTGGGCTACGAGCGCTCCAGCATATATGGTAAATATAATGTAAGCGAATTTCATGTATTTTTTTTTAGAATAAAGTTCTTTAATCCTCTTGAAAGAGGGGTAAATGTGAGTACCTACGGTTCGTCAATAAATGCCATACGATAAATAAATAAGGGCGAAAGTTATCCATGTGAGGTTGCCCGTCGGGTCTTCGGCCCTTAGGTGGGCTTGTAAGACATTCGGGGCTCGAAAGTATTAAATTAGCTCGCCCTTCGGGCTTTCGGCCTTACAAGGTACGCCTTCCGACCTCGTATGCCTCGCTCCTTACCTTTGGGATTTAGGCCCTCAAGTTCGCTTGTATGGCACTCGAGACTTGTGACACGTACGAACACATGGACAACGTAAACTCATTGCTCCTACGTTGACGCACATATACACAATGTGCACGTAAAGATCAACACACAACCATGGATCACAAGGGCTCGTGAGATAAAAGTACTATACTCAAAATAATCTGACAATTACAATTCTGACTTAACAATGAGGGCTACCGCGTATGGATTCGAAGTGTTGACTTGGGCTCACCATTCGGACCTTCAGCCTGTTGTGTGTAAAAAAAAAGAAAAAAAAAGAGTTTAAATGGTGTAGCAAATGCTTAAAGGAACGCTAAATAAAAGGTTAAGATGGTTTCTCTTTCTTACACACAAACACAATTTGTTTGGTTTAATACTTACTCCTACAACTGAAGTTTGCCGGAATATCCTCTCGTAGAGCTTTAACTTTTAGTTCAAGGACCGTATAGGCTACCTGAAGGAAGGGATCGGACTGACAATTGAAACGATGCAATAAGACATATTCTCTATTCAAAGACCCGCGCTCACATGGCGGCCTCGGATACCGCTCAAACAGAATACCTTAGGGCTACACTTATCTAAAGGACCGGCGCCGGGTTGATCGGAACGCGCGGAAACGCGAGACGTCAGCGCGACGCGTTAAAGTCTTTGTAAAACGACCCTGGCCAGGTATTTGGAACGGACTCACGGTTTGGAGGTCGGGCGTAGACGACTCCACGGAATCCCGTTGCTGGAGAAAAGGTGCAGTCCCGAGGCACGTCGACAGAAGACTAATAACGTAGAGGTCGCTCAAAGAAGAGGAAGCGCCCTCGCGTGGTCTTGGCCTGGTGCGGCGGCCGAGCTAGCACGCCGAACTCGTCCTGGTGAACATCCTTGGACCACGGAGGCGCGGCGTCGCTTTAGTGGCGAACATCTAAGGGGCGGCTAGGGCCCATAAACCACGCGGCGGCAACTGCCTGCCTGCGCGGGTGGCTGCACTGATGCAGTCCATGGTGAGCGTCACTCGCGGCGCGAATACACGTCCCGCGAAGCACCAATTACACTCGCGAGTCGCGCCTTAGCGCTAACACACTAACTCGAGCCCGCGGGTGGGCCGAGGATTGAAGAAAGGGGTGAGTACCCATCACGCGCCGGTGTGTGAGATCACATGGCGTTCGAGCGCGATCGATTCTCGATCTTTTTGAGATGCGCGCGTGCGGTCCGTATGACGGCAGCGGAGGGACTGACTATCTGTCATTTCCCGATAGGGATTGAACAAATATGCAGTTTTTAAAGATAACCATTCACGAAGACATGAAATTTGGTGAACTTGGAATTACGAATTTAAATATAAATGTATCTAAAATGTCGGGCTTTATTTGTAGATAACTAATACGACAGGCGGAATCCTCAGAAACCTCTGGTTAGGGAGAAATCACGACTTGAAGTAAAAACCGATAAGGTCTGGGTTACAACACTAGTGGCGTCATGTCAGTGAGATTAATAATAATATAAAGTTTTCAAAATATTATCAAAATACGCGAAACTGTTATCTTAATCGTTTTCCTTGTGAGATGACGATTCCAATGATATATTATACCTGGTATTTCTAAGCTACGGTTGCCGAGAAAAGTGGCTTGACAAACCGGCGAATGTGCATTTGTTTTTACGTAAAATACTATGTAATTGTGGGACTTCGGATGCCCTGGGATCACGAAACCTGGAGACCGAAGATCACTGTGCGTGATTAAAGTGTTAGTTCCGTTCGGAGATTGTTTTCCTACAAGTTCTGGTAAGCGGAATTACTTAACCTATAAATCATGCATTTAGATCGTGTTTATGTAGAATATACACGACAATACTAGGGCTTGCATTCCGGAATTCCGGAATCTCGAAATTCCGGAATCTCGGCCAATTTTTCCGATATTACAATTCCGGAATTGGTACACTCAAAATATCGGAAATTCCGGAATTGGATTTGATTAATTTAGAGAGAGAAAATAGAGTGTTTTGTATGTTTATTCTTAACTTTCACAATGTAAAACTGAGGAATAGTTCGCCTATCGCCAGATTCATAAACATTTTGTGAATAGATTTCAAACTGGTATTGGTATTCCATCACGTATATTCCTCCTATCCGTATTTTGGATACGACGATCACTAAACTCCGCCGTTAGCTGCGTTCGTGTGCTCAAGTGTGGCTTACGTACCTAGCCGTTCTTATCCACGAAGACCCGTGCACTGCACGGACTACGGAGTGGTACGTGAGCACACCATAAACATAATGACATAAAAGTTTTGTAGTAACACCGAGGTTTCGATCGAATCACCCACAAACAATAAACAGAGGAACAAGTGGTAATCTTCAGTCTTCTGTATAACTTAACGGAGCCTATGGATGGTACTAAAGCCTCTTCGGAAACCCAGTGTTGCCAGAGCACTTCCGTCAAAAAGTACGGTCTTGTGTCCAAAAAAGCACGTTTTTGGAATAAAAAGCACGTTTTTAGGGTTCCGTATCCAAAGGGTCCAAAATGAATCCTATTCCTGTCACTCACGCGTCCGTCCGTCCGTCGCCTATCACAAATTTTTGTTCATAAGATTATTTTTTTCTTCTCATGAACTTGAATTTTGGTGATACTGTTCATTATTACGGGTATTTTACCAACAAATACTTATATAGGTGTTGATAAAAACAGGTTTTTTTTCCTATTAAAAATTTCCTTATTTTTCATGTTAAAACCAACTTACTTTTGTGGTTGGTTCGGAAACCTAGATGAGCAAGTCCGACACGCACTTGGCCGGTTGTTTTAATAAGTACGTCACATTCACATTCGGAGTATTGAGCCCTTACATCGTGTAGGTACACATTGCATGACACGAACGATAGAGCTTGCAGTTGCAGGACAGAACAGTCCTGTCCTGCAATCACAGCACAGGTAAGACATAACTTTTAACTTTAGGATATCAAAGCGTAGGGTATGAGAGAAAGATTGTTTGACACAATGATTATTAGAAAAAAATGTACAGTTTAAGAGAGGACCAAACCAACATTACCTGCCAATTTTTAGTAGTAAAATCATAAAGCACCATAGCACTTGAAAAAGCACGGTTTTAGCACGTTTTTGAGGAGCGCACGTAAAAAGCACGTTCGTATCCAAAAAAGCACGTAAACCCGTGCTAAAAAGCACGTTCAGGCAACACTGCGGAAACCGGCTTTTTCGGGAGGCTGGAATTCATCTAGCCTGCGTGCGAGATGGCTCGTAATGACAATGACTCTTGGAAACAGCTTGTAGACATGGCTCAAAAGCGTGATGGTTCGGTAGTTGTTCAGTAGTGTGTTGTCACTTGTCAGGGTTGTCACCATTCTTGAAGAACAGCGCCACCTCGCCTGTGTTTTATGCTTTTGGCGTTCCCCCTTCCAGTAAGACGGAATTTACCCACATGAAACTTATGTGCATTTTTTTCGAAAATCACGAGTTTAGTGCTGATAATGAATTAATGACCATATATGACTAGTATGACTACTCACATTTAGCACTAAGCTTTTTTGATCCCGGAAAGCCGTTAATTCAGTAGGTAAAGTGAAAAAGTAAATTGAAAGTAAGAAATATCTTAATATTTATACTAAAATTTAAAATACAGGCTACCCTTTCTGGATATTGCCTATAAAACGATAATGATTATATTTTTAGTACATTTTTGTGACATTAATTTAGTTAAAATAGGTAAAATCCCAATTCCGGAACCAGTTCCGGAATTGGAAAACCGTCCGATATTGCAACCCCTAGACAATACCCCCCTTTCAAGGTAAGGGTAAACCTCGGGTTACCCCACAGCCGGGGTACCCGTGAGAAAAAAATCATCGTACCGGGGTACGCGTTGCGTAACGTAACACAGACCGAGAGAAGATCGCGGCTCTATGTCGCTCGTAATTGTAAACGCTAACATGCGTGTGGTGTCGTTCGTTTATATATTTAATACTATGTAAAAATCACGCGTGTTACCATTCCGTTCATATTCGTAGGGTAACGGTTTGTGCGCGGCTTCACTGAGATACTGGTGACGCAGCGAGAAATCCAAAGAAAACGGGTTGCGCGGCCAGGCTCTACAGTAGAAAAGACAGCCGTTGGCTATTTTAAATTAATTTAACTAATATAAGTAGGTCTATTATTTACCTAGCTAAAGTAAATGGTGGTTAAATACCCACTGTGGTGTGGTATCCACCTACAATACTAAATGCTTAACTTTCTCTATATAGGGTAGATTCTATATATTCCTAAAGTTATACCTAGTATGTTTATATTACGTTAAAGGTAATGTTTATACTTAACATGCCCTATAACGAACGTTAATGTTAGTACTTATACTTCTACTCGTACTATATATAAGATAACTAACTATGGGTTGCTAACCAGATGATCAGTCTGGCTAGTCCTCTTGCGTTTGTCCAATTCCGTTCAGCGGGGTATGGATTATACGCTTAATTTGGTAGTGGCACTTGCCGACTATGTAAACGATGGATAGTGTCAACTAGTGTTACGCATAGTTGCACTTCCTCGTACGTTTTCGTAAGTAAAATACGCTAAACGTTATGTACAAAGTTGCATATGTATGCCTTATAATAAATGTTACTGCTAGTACTTACATTTATAATATAAGTTTACCAATATGTACAGAAAAAAAAAACTTATTTTTCCTTTTTATGGAAAAACTTGTGGACTTATAAAAGTTTCTTCTGTACTCACCGGTAGCTTTGGTGGTACAGTTACTCAGAAATTTTACTATTTTGACAAATTCAAACTTTTGAATTTTTGTCAAAATTTTGAAGTCAAGTCCGTGAAAATAGCGCACTCTAGCTTGGTGGCTGTAGACATATCCATTAGTGACTAGTGGAGACATTTATATGTTCGCACTTCACAAAAAAAGTTTAATCCGGTAAAGTGAGAAAAATATTCTCCGAAGCAAAAACTTGAAAAAAGAAAGTGGGTCGAAATCGAGCCCGGTGCATCCCTCTGGATCCGAGAGGAGATGCGTGGTGCACGTAAAAAAGTGTTTAGGTTTCCCAAAAACAACAAAAAAAAATATCGACATTTGTCGATGAAGTGCACCAAAAAATAAAAATTCTTCGAAGGGAAGAAAATTTTAAAATATGACTTATTGATACTTACCTGTCGACCGCTTGTATAAAAATGTACGTGACATGATATGTCCCTTCACATCGGGCATATCTGCAAGCATCATTTTTTTATACCTAGATGTTTGTATAAAACAAAGGCTAGTGTACAGGTTGTTGACCGAAAATGGTATGCTGGCTCAAATGCAGCAATACCTTTCGGTACAGCCTTATTTGCCACTTATAGGTACTGGTCAACAATGGTAAGTTTCTTGTCATGAGTGCTAGGTACAATTGTGTACCTATAGCATGTGCAAAAGTCGCTATCAGCTGATGTGATGGGCGGCTTGCAAGTCAAATCCAATTTGAAGCATTCATTCACAATACGCACAAAGGGGTATTATAATGAACGTAATTAAAAGTAGGTCGGTGATTGTTGATTGATTTTGTGTTTTGTTTTTGTGTTTGTGTGTAAAAAAAAAGAAAAAAAAAAGAGTTTAAATGGTGTAGCAAATGCTTAAAGGAACGCTAAATAAAAGGTTAAGATGGTTTCTCTTTCTTACACACAAACACAATTTGTTTGGTTTAATACTTACTCCTACAACTGAAGTTTGCCGGAATATCCTCTCGTAGAGCTTTAACTTTTAGTTCAAGGACCGTATAGGCTACCTGAAGGAAGGGATCGGACTGACAATTGAAACGATGCAATAAGACATATTCTCTATTCAAAGACCCGCGCTCACATGGCGGCCTCGGATACCGCTCAAACAGAATACCTTAGGGCTACACTTATCTAAAGGACCGGCGCCGGGTTGATCGGAACGCGCGGAAACGCGAGACGTCAGCGCGACGCGTTAAAGTCTTTGTAAAACGACCCTGGCCAGGTATTTGGAACGGACTCACGGTTTGGAGGTCGGGCGTAGACGACTCCACGGAATCCCGTTGCTGGAGAAAAGGTGCAGTCCCGAGGCACGTCGACAGAAGACTAATAACGTAGAGGTCGCTCAAAGAAGAGGAAGCGCCCTCGCGTGGTCTTGGCCTGGTGCGGCGGCCGAGCTAGCACGCCGAACTCGTCCTGGTGAACATCCTTGGACCACGGAGGCGCGGCGTCGCTTTAGTGGCGAACATCTAAGGGGCGGCTAGGGCCCATAAACCACGCGGCGGCAACTGCCTGCCTGCGCGGGTGGCTGCACTGATGCAGTCCATGGTGAGCGTCACTCGCGGCGCGAATACACGTCCCGCGAAGCACCAATTACACTCGCGAGTCGCGCCTTAGCGCTAACACACTAACTCGAGCCCGCGGGTGGGCCGAGGATTGAAGAAAGGGGTGAGTACCCATCACGCGCCGGTGTGTGAGATCACATGGCGTTCGAGCGCGATCGATTCTCGATCTTTTTGAGATGCGCGCGTGCGGTCCGTATGACGGCAGCGGAGGGACTGACTATCTGTCATTTCCCGATAGGGATTGAACAAATATGCAGTTTTTAAAGATAACCATTCACGAAGACATGAAATTTGGTGAACTTGGAATTACGAATTTAAATATAAATGTATCTAAAATGTCGGGCTTTATTTGTAGATAACTAATACGACAGGCGGAATCCTCAGAAACCTCTGGTTAGGGAGAAATCACGACTTGAAGTAAAAACCGATAAGGTCTGGGTTACAACACTAGTGGCGTCATGTCAGTGAGATTAATAATAATATAAAGTTTTCAAAATATTATCAAAATACGCGAAACTGTTATCTTAATCGTTTTCCTTGTGAGATGACGATTCCAATGATATATTATACCTGGTATTTCTAAGCTACGGTTGCCGAGAAAAGTGGCTTGACAAACCGGCGAATGTGCATTTGTTTTTACGTAAAATACTATGTAATTGTGGGACTTCGGATGCCCTGGGATCACGAAACCTGGAGACCGAAGATCACTGTGCGTGATTAAAGTGTTAGTTCCGTTCGGAGATTGTTTTCCTACAAGTTCTGGTAAGCGGAATTACTTAACCTATAAATCATGCATTTAGATCGTGTTTATGTAGAATATACACGACAAGCCCTCGGGCTCCTATAGTGAATGCGCTCCAATAAAAAGCTACGGGCCTTTGGCCTTACGTGGGACGGCTTCTGTGCTTGACTCGCCTCTCACCCTCCGGCTTTCGGCCCTCAAGTTCAGTTATAAGACATTCGGGGCTAGTAAATGTCGACTTGGGCTCGCCCTTCGGACCTTCCACGCTCAGGCTCGAACAGCGAGCGCGCTCCAAGGAGAAGCTTCGTGCCTTCGGCCCTACGCGATACGCCTTCTGACCTCGTATGCCTTACCCCTCACCATCGGAGCTTCGGCCCTCAGGTTCGATTGTAAGACACTCGGGGATAGACCGTGGCCACTTGGCACCTATTTTTGTAGTTCCTTAGGAAATCAGGAAGCTTAGGTAGGAAGCTGATTCTACAACCGGCGCGTTCGAGGGTTCATATATATTTAGACGGCTCTTTCTCTAAAAATAATAAAATAAAAACATAATTGAAATTTTGAAAATACCCCCGACGGATGTAGCTAATTGAAAAATAATTAAATAATTAATTTGGAAATCCCCCGACTGTATACGAAATAATTATACATAAAGACATCTTTTTCTTTCAATACGGTTAATTGGTTGAGAGTTTATTTACAAGCCCAGAATAATCCATAGGGGGCTGCCATTGCCATGTCTGTTCCCATTTGCATTAAAATCGTAATATAAGTAATTCGAGGTCACTTAAACAAAGGTATCAGATAAACTGCAGTACCACGCAATACGCTACGCTACAACATGCTACGTAATTTCAAGGCAGACAATGGCAGCCCCCGACGGATTTCTCTGGGCTTGTAAATAGGTAAACTCTCAACCAATTAACCGTATTGAAAGAAAAAGATGTCTTTATGTATACTTATTTCGTATACAGTCGGGGGATTTCCAAATTAATTATTTAATTATTTTTCAATTAGCTACACCCGTCGGGGGTATTTTCAAAATTTTAATTTTGTTTTTATTTTCTAGTACCTATAAGAAATCGACGGACGCGCAACGGCCGTCGACTTCTTGTATTATATTTGTATTGTATTAAACATACCTACCTACTGCTGATACTAATTGCATTTCTAATAATTATCAGGTAACATGTGACGCTGACCTCAAAATTCAAGATATTGTGGCCAGGTGGCGCGGCAGCACGCACGATGCCCGCATCTTCGGCGAGTGCTCGCTAAAGGAGCGGTTTGAGGCAGGGGAATTCAGAGGGAAGAGGCTCCTGGGAGACTCTGGTTATAAATTAGAGCCCTACCTTTTTACCCCTGTCTTGAGGCCTCAATCTGCCTCCGAAGAGCGCTACAACGCGGCCCACATAGGGACCCGAAATACGGTGGAGCGCTGCTTCGGAGTGTGGAAAGCGCGCTTTCGGTGCCTGCTGCAGGGCATGACCGTGAAGCTACATAACGTTAAGACCACCATAATCGCCCTGGCAGTTCTCCACAATATTGCCATCGAACACAACGACCCGGCCCCAGGTAAGGTAGGTATTTAATTTGTAGGTTCATGGATAAATGGTAAAAGAGGTAGGTATACATTTCGTGGGATGTTTTTTTCAGATTCTGATGAGGATGAGGATGAGGAAGCAGAAGAAGAAGAAGTGGTTGTTGCAGCAGTCAACAGGGCGGCAAACAATGCACATCTTCGTGCTTTTATTCAGCGTCACTTCCAATAAACAAGGTTAGGTATCAATAGAGCTTACATTACCTACTCGAGTCAAAAGAAAACTTTGGCGCGCCTCGTAGTTAGGTTCGCTGAAAACTTGGATAGCTAGGTAATACCTATACCATTCATAAGGCCCATCAGTGGCAATCATTTTTGTAACAGTAAAATACATACAGGAGGAAGGGGTTTTGGGCGAGGCCTATGTCCAACAGGGACCGTGGATACTTTATTTTTGTTTGGGCGAGGATCGGGACGGTTTTCTGTCGTGAAACGCGCTGTTCGATGTATTCACAATTTCACACACGCTACGATAACATGACCCGCGCACGCTCGCTTTGTGTTTTGCGTACTTACTCGTACTTATTGCAAAGCGTTGAATAAATACCATCGTTCTGTTCGTTACCGACCCGCGCGCTGTCTGTGGCGACAGGCGCGCGCCTGCCGCGCCGTCTGTGTGATGTCGTTCAGGCTAGCGCGTATGGTCGGGTCGGGTGGACGTATCTCACGCTGTTGAAAGCATGCGTGCGTCCAAATTGATGTCCATAGAAAAGACGCCCGACCATTCACGCCGACTGTCGGTCGAGCACCAACCAACCCAATTAGGCCAACCACTTTCCAACCTTACAGAGCTTAGGCAGAGTCCCGCCGTACTCCCATCCTGTGTGGGTTTTGAGTTTCCAACTTTAGTTATTTTATTATAAACTGTTAAAACTCAACATGCAAAGTGTTGCCCTTAGTGGCAATTAATACGCGAGTTTTAAATGTTTAGTAAAATATCAATAGTGCCTACCTTAGGGATCGTCCTAATACAACGCGACTTTACGCGATGATCGCGCGAGTGAAATTCGCGAATATATTGAACTCGAATAGGTGTCCTAAAGGCATCGTCATAAAACAAACGCGTCTACGCGATTATCGCGCGAACTCGCGACTTTTACTAGTAAATATTCTAAGTAAAAGTCACGCGATCGTGCGATCATCGCATAGTCGCGTTTGTATTAGGACGATCCCTTATACATAACATACATACAATACTCACGTCACGCTCGTTGCCATACCCAAGTCTCACTTCCATACATCAGCACTCCGTTGTGAAGAGCGAGTCGAGCCTTTTTTGATATCTAGGTATATTGGCTGCTCACAAACGCGGGCAATGCTCCATTTACCTGATTTCCCGATTTACTCTTCTTTCAATATCTCTATCACACTTTCCATCATTTGTAAATGAAGAACCCAAGTATACAAATTCATTCACTTGCTACACTCTTTCATCGTCAATCACAATACTACACAAAGTCATACATTCATCTTTCTCAAACACTTCACTTTTGTCTTACTCGCATTCATTTTCATACTCTTCCGCTTCAACAAATCATTCACACAAGTTAGCATCTCCTCTGATGACGCAGACAACACCTTTTCATCAGCGTATAGGAGGCAATCGATGAGTAACTCGCCCATTCTTAAACCACGTTCCTTCTGTATATTATGTACCTATAACTAAATATAATTTAGTAAGAAACTTATGCCCAAAGTATAAAACCCAAGAATGAACACAAACCTAGTCAAACTATGTAATTGAGATAATACCTTACTTACTTACTACCCAAAGTGTGTCTTGGCCTCAAATACCTACCTAGATAATACCTAGTTAAAGTTATTACTAATTACTAACAGATAATTACTTATCAATGATTACCTACTTAACAGTTGAAATATTGACACGCCGGCTGTCGGTAGATTCTGATGAAACTATAAATAATGTAAGGCCTTTTTGTAAAATTATATTCACAATATTGCAATAAATATCTTTATCTTGGAAGTGGGGCAAGGAAAACAGTTAATATAAGTTCAAAACCTTGTTTATTTACAAAATCAAAACATCAAAATAAAAATAATATGAAAAAAATATATACATTATAAACACTTCTATTACATTCGAATGTTCCCTATTATTCATCATCTAGCAGCCATCACCACTCATACACAAAATTCAATTAGAAAATCAAGAGAGAGACTGAAGGACAACGGAATTCTAGGGTCAAAACAATAACTTTTAACCAAAATGGAATATTATAATTATAAACGTAAAGTGAATAAATGTAAGTTATTTATTCATTTTACGTTTATAATATTCAATTTTGGTTAAAAGTAATTGTTCTTTTAACTCAAGAATCCTTTTTTTTCGCACTTCATTGTCCCTTACTAACTCTTGATTTTCTAATTGAATTTTGTGCAGCTCCTTCCTGCACTTAATTTCATTTGCAGCAATGTCTCCACCTGCAGCAGGTCCAGGTCCAGAGTTCTGAAAGAAAAAAAATCATTAAATATAAACAAATCTATAGGCCTAACATACTTGAAATACTTAAAATTAAAGTAATTTACCTTTCTTTTCTTTGCCCTTAGGCCTGACTGCTCTGTCGCTGACCCACGCTGTTGTGCCGGGACTTCCCGTGTGGGAGGAGTGATTACAGCTGCAGCTTCGCAGGCAGATGTTGTGTCTTCTGGCACTGGCTCTACCGGGATTGGTTCCACCAGGACTGGCTCTCTTGTGACAGTGGCTGTTCCTGTTTCTTGGACAATCAGTACCTGACAAAAATAAGCGACAAGTTTAATTATAATATTTTTTGAACCATATACATACTTTTATTTAATCTTACCTACACATTACTCATCTGCATTAGTTATGGTTAATAAACAGATCTATAGGCCTAACTCTAGCTCTAGGATATGTCTCAATCTATTATGGTAACATACATTTTGAGTTGGGTACATTTAATTTGATCTTGCAGACTTGCTAACACATATCTTTGGTCATTCATTTTCATCAATCGGCTGTAAATAAGTTTATAAATATATCTGCATGTCCCTAGAATGCACTTAAGATAATACAATACTATACATATAAATACTCTTTTCATTTCTCATACTCTGAAAGTGGGTCATTGTTCATCTAAGTAGCGTGCTGAAAGTGGTCCATTTCTGCTCTAGAGCAGAAAAGTATTTAAAAAAAATTGTATGGTGAATCGGAGTTAAATTGGGCAACGGCACTAACCTATACAGCCACATAGTACAGATTCTACAGAGATCCTATACTTGTTCAAATGCCTGATTGCTTACCACAAACAACCATCCTTAATTTGTTTGTTTGTTTTTTTTTGCCACAGTCGAAAGTAATATCAATAGTATGTGGCAGATAAAAAAGGGAAACTATGACAAGGACAACAAATCATATGTCTCTCTCTGTCGCTTTATATAAGGTTGTATATGACCATCTCGTTCAGTAGGTATTATTATTTGATGTCGAGTCGAATTAGTCTGAGCGTAAGCCGATTATTTTTTTATTAAAAATAAATGGTCCATACACAAACACCATTAACGTCAGTCAACAGTTCCCGCCAAAATGTTTTTTTCACTGATTCAGAAAATGTTTGTGCATATTGTTATTGAATTTAACAAGTATTTCGCGTTGCAAATAACACAGTTCCTAATTTTTAGATCATGTCGATATTGTTTTACATCTTCTCTTTTGTGAAAAATGAAACGAAAATATTTGATTTTTTTTTTGTCTACGAAGCTGGAGGTGTCGGGTTCGATTCCCGGTCAATTTGTGTGATGAACACGTAGAATTGTTGTGGGTGGTTTCTATGTATTCAAGTATGCATTTATCCATGTATGTATATCGTCGCGTTCGTACAAGCCTTGCTTGGTTTGGGACTTGGTCGATTTGTGTAAGTTTGTCCACAAATATTTATTTATTTTTAAATATTTTACTTCCCTCGTATTCGAAATGAAAAGCAGAGTGTTTAACTCGGGTGAAACCACCCATTTCAGCCTCGAACTATTGGCGCTCTCACTTCGTTCGAGCGCCAAAATATCTCGGCAGAAATGGGTGGCTTTCAGCCCTTGGTTAACAATCTACTATTATTGCACACCTGAAAAAGAACACAGTACAGAACATTAGGCTTAACCTTTCGAACACCATGGCTGTCTGGGTTGTGTTCGATTTTAAAATTTACATATGTCATAATTCTGTTTTATATACATTTATATAAAGGGAGCCACTTATATACATGTATATAAAAGGGGGTTATATACAGCGGGTATTAAATGGTTAAAGTAGAGGTAAACAACAGGGGGTTTATTAGTAAAGAGCGATCTTTTCCCTGACAACCTTTGGGTGACAGAGATAATGCATCATTATAAATGTAACTGTGTAGGTGGTATATTTGGTTCACTGTAAGCTTGCTTAAATCTATACCTACGTTTTCTTTGTAGGATAATTTAGGCACTTTGAACAAAAACAGGTATGAAAATGAACCTGGACAGAGGTTAGGTACAGGCACAATATCTATCAGACTTGATTCACATGAAAATACTAACCTACCAACACTCTCGTGTACCTTCCATTGCAATTTAGATAGCAGAACGGTTGTTTAAGTCTAAATGGCACTAACTTGTGTCTATAGTATAAAACTGATTCACTGCAAAAAAAATACAACTTGCACTCGCTCCAACACAGACACAGCACAGCCAACTGCTTGACATGTTAGAAAGTCGTTTTATTAACTTAAATATGTACTTAGTTATATTGTTTATTAAACACAACAGAACTAAGAGATATCATGAACTGAATAGGCTAAATAGATTTCACTCACACTCATCAAATAAAACGTCATTAGTCCAAATGTCAACATTGTCAACGTCAACATTAGGTACTATGAATTAAGCCGCCTACTCAAAGCCCTGCCTGCAAGGCCCTGCTTGCAGTGCCACTGCCAAATCGTATTGTGTGTATGCATGCAGGGCCCTGCAGGCAGGGCTTTGAGTATTGCAGGGCACTTCGGCTTAAATCATATCATAATATTGATGATGGCTTATGCTAGGACGTTAAAACAAAAGTAAAAAATATGTAACCAAATCATACTAACCTGATTTATGGTGTCCGAATCGAACTCGTTGGTGTCCGTCTCGAATTCGAGCGGCAACCAGGATCGGATGGCATCACTGGTGCTGGGCTCTTCTGGCGGAGGCGGACCACCTCCGGTTGCTAGCCTGGATTTTTTCTCGATACAAATTTTCTTTTTTTCGACGGATTTTTGTGTGCTCCATTGGTTTTTTAACTGAGCCACTGTACGTGGCGCACCGTTCCGCATGCTATTGAAACTAAAAGCGACAAGCGATAGGTAATAGAATGTAATTATGCTGTTTGTATATTATATTAAGTTTACCATGAGTGTAATTTGTCAACTCTCATTAGGAAAAAGTTACATGTATGAAACATAACGATATGATAAATACTAGGAACAATTTGATGACCTGATAAAATACCAACCTTTGTTGAAGGTCGGCCCACGCAGCGACCTTCCTGTTGTTTGCGTTGGTATCTGTATTTTTATTCTCAATTATTGAGACCCTTTCTTTTACCAAGTCTTGAAGCAAAAGCTGAAAAGGGCATGTAAGTGATGAGATTTAATAGAAACACTGATCTACTTCACATATAAAATAGAAGCAATGATCTACTTCACATATAAAATACAAACAAAAAGCTAATTTAATTGTTTTTCTTACTTTGTCCTCCGCTGTCCAATTGTCGCTCCTTTTTTTGTTACAACTGGAGGAACTCATATTTAATTTTATAGTTAAAATCGTATATTATTAGCAAGACAAATTTTCGGTTTCCCGCTAATTAACTGTATTTTTTTTTTAAATTCACGGCGAGGCCTTGTTTTTGTCTATGAATTGCCAAGTTGGCCAACATAACGCGTCTAATCCATTCATCAGCAGCTCATTAACTAACAGAGGGCTAGCAAGCGTTTATGAATCATACTTCTCAACAACCGTCAAATAAGCTTAATCAGTCTGTTAACTAACAGACCGATCAAGCCTCTGTTAAGGATTTTTTATGAATAAGGCTGTTAGACGATGATGATGATGATTCCTTTGGTTTGACAGTAATGAGAAGTTAACTCGATTCATGATGAATTCAATCAATATGTCCTAATTTAAAACGTACAAATTACTTCATAGATACTAAGTTATCTACGGAATAAATATGATTTTGGTGAACCATAAAGTATTTCATTGCATATTTTTACAATCAATATCTCTAAAAGTCTACGAGTGTCTCTTATGCTAATATGGAGGACGAAACCGAGTATAATTAGAGATTAAACGAACTTGCCTGTAAGTGAAGTTCTATCCTAATTATGCGAAGGTTTCGTCCGAAGCTATTGGCAACCCTCCCTCCCATTAAGTTATATCATAACTTCCCATTGATCGTAAAATTATGAACCGCCTGCTGAAGGCCTTACTCTAAACGAAATGAAGAACGGGTAGACAGTCGGGAGCCGGTAGGCAAATCTACCTTCAAAAAAAAAAAATATATATCTCAAAATAGTGTGAAATGGCATGCGCTACGCGATACTACGAGTGTCTCTTATGCTAATATCTTCGGACGAAACCTTCGCATAATTATAATAGAACTTCACTTACAGGTAAGTTCGTTTAACCTCTAATAATTGTAAATGTTTTTTGTTGTGACACTTTCAGTAGGTATCCCTATGTAGTATGAAACACTATGAAGTAGGTACACACGATGATCAATACAATCGAAGTCGGTGTCCATCAAAACCATATCTTTTTCTTATCATTTTTAGTTATAAACCAATAGCTATAGCTAGTTATAAACCACCTTTAAAGTTTTTGTATTTCTTTGGAGCATTGAATCGCTGTCTGATAGGTATGTTTCCCGATGTTTTGGCAGGTATATTATTCATGATATGAGACATGCAAGAAATGGAACATTCTTTTCTTTGTCCAAGATATCCGTTACTCAATTTAGAACTGCAAATTGAAATCTAGAAACCGGCTTTAATACGAAAGTTCCACAAGTTCACGTACTATACAACTTCCAAAGAACTATTGACACTTGCTTGCCTTGACAGAAGTTAATTCAGGTTATAGAAATGCGTTTCGATATTCGCCGCGAATTGCTTTAAAGCGCACGGTGTTTATTTCCGTATGTTTTTATTTAAATTATTACGAATATTTAAGCAATTTCAAAATAAATTACACCAACTCACCTCGTATTGTGTTCAATCGTGGCTGTTACGTACTCAATCTTCATTATTATTTTATCGCTGTCCCTTTCCTACTCGCAGGTCACCTACTATTTACGAATCATTCTCTCTCTCTCTCTCTTTCCATCAGCCATTCATTCGCTCGCCTCGAATTCATTCACTCGGCCTCAATTTTACATTCATTTGTTCGTTATATATCTGCTAGTGTATACTTAGTGTATACGTGTGTGTGTGTGTTGGTGCGTGTGGCTTTGTTTGCGTATATTTGATGAATTTCGTTGATTTCTCATGGTTTCCACGATCAGATCTTGACCAAATTTATATGGGACCACCCCTGACATATGCTCCAACCACCAATAAAAGAATCATAGAAATCGGTCGACATTTGACAAAGTTACAGTGGAACAAACATATATACAGGGATCGAATTGAGTACCTCCTTCCTTATGGAAGTCGGTAAAAATGACCCTTATGTTTTAAAAGGTTTAACTGGCAATAGAACGTACAAGTATGCTCATGACCGAATTAGGAAAATGCCGCAATGTCAAGTCGCCGAATTTGAACATCTGAGCGATAACGAAGAAGGTTCCCTGCTAGTACAAGCAGGTAGTTAAGAATTGAGCAAGCATCTCGATTTGTTTGGCCGCAACGTATTCAACAGCCGTAGTCGTGGCTGCGGCAATATATGGTCGTTCAGAGCTCGGTGAGCAGCTGTTGATATGTCGAGATTAAAAAAAAAAAAACCTCTATATTAAATTGGTTTTTTTTTTCCTTTTATATTTAAATCTTATTATTTTTATTTTGCCGCTTTGAGACCATGTACATCTCTAAGCACGTTAGAATAGTCATTATTAAGAATATTTTGACGCTCAGAGACCATTTACATCTTTGAGATATTATATTAAATTTTGTTATTCAGACTGAGACCTTATACATCTCTCAACTTTTCTATTTGTAATGTTCTTCTTCTATTAAATAAAAGATAAACGTGAAGGATACACGCATTTATTATTATTTCTTTACAATTTTTGTTAGCTTTTTATCTTGCTGTCCGTTGCTTCTTCAGTGATGGAAAAGAGGGCGCCCCGCCATCTTGGAATGCTTATATAGGTCACAGAGGTTGCGTTCGGAGACGCGCGCTAGACATTACTACGTTCGGATACACTACACTATTATTGTAATATTTGTAATAGATAATTAATATTTTGACATGAAAAATTTATAAAATTCTTATTGATATATTTCTTAAATTGTAAATTAATATTTTCTCATGAGAAATCTATCATATGCTTATATTGTCAGACTTTTTTAAATTGTACATTAACATTATGACATGTGAAAGTGCCCTTGTGGCCTATTTGCAGAATAAATGTTTGAATTTTGAATTTTGACGCTTTTACTAAGTATGTTTTATTAAATCACACGCTACGGTTAGACTCTCAGAACGCGATCAATGCATTAAGGTTCGCCGTCTCTCTTTTCGGCAAACCTTGTCGCGTAATTGCAGATCAGGGACGTTCGTTCACTAGCAAAGATTTTAAACAGTTTTGTGAGTCCCATGGTATAGAATTACACTTAATTGCTACAGGCTCTAGCCGTAGGAGATCTTGTTCTGATTAAAAATGAAGAGAGGAATCAAACGAAATTACCCATTCCAATCCAATCCATTCAAGATTGTAGAATTACTTAATGGTGATCGTTATGAGTGAATTTCACCAAACGGGCAATTTTGTCTAATTCCCATGGAATTTTGAAATACCAATAATACATAGAAAATTGTATGCTGATAATTTGATAAAAAAATTAATAAACACAAATTTTCTTACGGGGTACTTATACTTATAAAATTACGGAAGTTATTACAATTTGAAAATTTGACCTGGACACGGGAATTTATCTGTCCATGTGAAGAAAAGGTTTCTCCTTTCTCCGGAATGAATAAGAGAGTTTTCTTCTATTCTTAATTTATTTGTCTTAGTTACAATATCGTGTATCTATCGGTAGCCATCTTGATCGGAAAGGAAAGGGGCGCCTGCCTTACCGTCCGAGCGCATCACACGGTAAAGCAGTGCCGTTTACCACAGCGCCACCTAGCGGACTCCGCCCGAACCACACAGTGCGGTCGACTACTTTAGTATCGGATAGTGCATAGTGGTTCGGCGGACGCGCCACCAGGTGGCGCTATGCGACATGCTCCCACCAGAGCTTTAACCCTTTCAACGTCTGGCAAGTCGTTGAAGGGGTTAGCTAGGTCACCAACCTGTCCGCTAGGTCATTGACCTTTCAGATGGACTTCAAATCGAAAACTGACAAAAGGGTGAAAGGTTGAAGTCCTCTGTCAGGTCAAGTGACGGTTAACGTTACAGGTCGTTACCGTTATTTACCTCTTGTTTGATACCAGACAGATCCATATTTATAAAGACTATTGACTAATTATATTTTTACTTAAACTGTATGCAATTAAGAAGTTCTGTCTGTTATCATCGAAGAGTAAGTTACATTTATCATGCCTTATAAATGAAACAAAGAACAATAGAAACTTTATTTTGATACCAGTAACTATCTGATTGTTAACTGCTTAGGTTTTAAGAGCTAATAGGAATTAACTTAATATATATAAATTACACTTGTATAGGTAATGGGCAAATATTATTGAAAGAACGTTTTATGTCCCCACGAGCGGTCTTTAGTTCTACGACCCGGGTGACTCCGTCCTGGCCGGGGCAGACAGCACTGACGCGGCCCAGCCGCCACTGGCACGGAGGCAGCCGGTCTTCCCGCACCAGCACCACTGTCCCGGGCTGGAGCGCTGGGCCCTTGGAGCTTCTCCACTTGGTTCTCTCTTGGAGTAGGCCTATGTAGTCACGCGACCACTGCCGCCAGAAATGCTGCTGGAGCTGCTGCAGTCGCTGGTAGAGATTAAGTGCATTAACAGGGCTTATTTCATAGTTATAGTCTGGCAGGGCTGTGAGTGTTTTGCCTAATAGGAAATGAGCTGGCGATAAAAATGAAATTTCGTCACTGTCAGAAGTAGGTATTGGGCACATTGGTCTCGAGTTTAATATTCCTTCAATTTGAGTTAGGACAGTAGAAAATTCCTCATAGGTTAGTAAGGCATTTCCTAAAACCTTTTTTAAGTGGGTCTTACAACTTTTTATGGCAGCCTCGTGTAATCCCGCCATGTGCGGCGTATAAGGCGGTAAAAACTTCCAGCTCACGCCTTCCGCCGCGCAAGCAGTGGCAAGTGCATCCGTGTTATCGGTTAAATTTAGGTATTCATACAATTCGGATATATCTTTACTTGCACGGTGGAAAGTAGTGCCATTATCGCTCCGCATTTCCCGCGGCCTTCCCCTTCGTGCTATGAAGCGCCTGAAGGCCGCGAGGAATGCGGGTGTTTCCAGACTTGAAACCAACTCAATATGGACCGCCTTTGTGGAGCAACAAACAAACATTGCTATATAGCATTTCGAAGTTTTGTAACCTCGTCCCCTCCTGTCCCGCACTGTAAAGGGGCCCGCAAAATCGACAGAAGTTACATTTGAGAAAGGGGTCGCTGGTGTTACTCGATCAATAGGTAAATTTCCCATAATAGGGGTAGTTAATTTTGGTTTGGCCCTGAAACACGTGATGCATTTTCTAACTATTTTATTTGCTAATGATTTACCTTTTACTGGCCAGTATCTCTCTCGCATTGATGCGAGGAGCAGCTGGGGTCCGGCGTGCAAAAGTCTTAAGTGCTCGGAGAGCATTAAGAGATTTGTCAGAGTGTGATTAGGTGGAAGAATTGTAGGATGTTTTTTATTATGTGAATAATGTGAGAGGGCCAGTCGGCCTCCCACTTTCATGAGGTCATTTTCCATAAATGGATTTAAATTAATTAAATTTGATGAATTTGGAATTGATTTTCCTGTACTGAGCAGTTTATACTCCAATGGGTAGGATTCCCTTTGGACAAATTTAATTAATTTATTTCTGGATTCTGTCATCTCGCTAACAGTTAACGGACCTATCTTTTTATTTTGGTTGTCTTTACAGTTGTGAATAAATCTCATAACAAAGGCTAGACAATTTACCAGTTTAGTTATGCTGGACCATTTGTTAATTAAATTTGATATGAATGGATTCGGAATGTCGTTTGTGCATACATTACATATCAAAGTTGGAATATCTACTTGGTGAGACGGCCAGGCGTTATAATGTTTGTTTAGCCAGGCCGGTCCCTGCCACCACTTTGTACAGCCTGCCAATTTTTCAGCCTGTAATCCCCTTGATATTAAATCAGCTGGGTTATCACTGGATGATATCCAGTGCCAATCGGTAATTGAAGTTATTTTTCTTATTTTATTTACTTGATTTTTTATGAAGCAGTTAAGTTTATGGACATTTGGTGACTTTATCCATGCTAAGGCTACATTTGAGTCTACCCATAGGTATGTGGCTGTAAATGTACATTTTAATGCATCAATTACTTTGTTGTATAGTGTTGCTAGTAATGACGCAGCCCTAAGCTCAAGTCTTGGTATGGTCTCATCACGAGCTACCCGTGACTTTGCACACAATAATTTAACTGAAATGGTGCCAGCCCGATCTATAGATCTTATGTAAATAGCAGCCCCGTAAGCTGTCAACGAGCTGTCAGAGAATCCATGAATTTCTAAGGTAGTACTATTACTTAGTACAGCATGTCTAGGTAGTCGTAATGTGTTTAGAGTATCTAGAGAGTTGTAGAAGGGTTCCCATTCATTGGTGAGGTCAGCTGAGAGACATTCGTCCCAGCCCGTCCCGTTTTTCCATAGTTGCTGAATAAATTTTTTTGCTATGATTATGACCGGGCAAAGTAGGCCTAATGGGTCAAATATCTCCGAGGCTAGTGAGAGAACTATTCGCTTGGTTAGTGGGGTTGATACGGGCCGTTTTTTAATTTGGTACATTAGTTCATCGGATTTACTGCACCAGGCAAGCCCCAATACTTTTTGTGTTCCCTGGCCGAAAGTGTGTGTGTGTGTAGGTATGTTCTCATGTGTGTTTGCACTTACAGTTTGTAGTATGGAATCCGTGTTAGAGTTCCATTTTCTTAGGTTAAAATTTGCACTGTGGAGTATGCGCTGAACGCATGCTGCAGTTTCTGCCACCTGCACTGCGCTGTCTCCACCAAAAATGAAATCGTCCATGTAGAAACTGCTGGCTATCGCCTCGGCAGCCTCTGGGAATTGGTTTTTGGACTCGTGTGATAATTGTAATAGGCATCGTGTTGCAATTTGTGGAGCTGATCTAAGGCCAAAGCTTAAAGTTTTCAACATGTATGTGATCAGTGGTTTTGATGGGTCATCGCGCCACAGTATACACTGTAAGTGGCACTGTTTTGGATTAATGTATATCATCCGATACATCTTCTCTATGTCAGCGTTCACCACATATCTATATATGCGAAATCTAAGTAATATATCCATCAAATCATCCTGCATTACTTTACCCTTGTATTGGATGTCATTTAATGACTTACCACTGCTTGTATGACATGATGGGTCTATCACTACTCTTATTGGCGTTGTTAATTTTTGTGGATTTTTTACAGCATGATGCGCGACCCAGTTATACGATTTATTTGGAGTACACTCGACCATATGTCCTGCCTTTTTGAATTCGTTCATAAACTCTACATATTCATTTTTAAAAGTTGGATTACGCGCAAACTTTGATTCTAGTGTTGCAAATCTCTTGCGAGCTATATGGCGGGATTCGCCCAATGCTGTTGGGGGCTCTTTGAGGGGTAAGCTGACCACGAAGTTACCATCAGAGTTGCGAGTGTGTTCATTGAAAACTTTCTCACAGATTATGTTATCATCATCTGGTAACTTCTTTGATGAGTTAGAGTCATTCACTCCCCAAACAGCCTCCATTTGGTTATTAAGTACAAAATTACAATGTACCTTTTTGGGAACATATTTGGTATTGATAGCCCCAGAGACTAGCCAGCCAAACCTAGTTCTCTGAAGTATTGGCAGGCCATCACCTAAATGGTGCTGACCTATACACAAAAGTTGGTAAAAATGTTCAGCGCCTATGATCATGTCTATAGGGCCTCCTTGGTTAAATGTTTCATCGGCCAACTGGAAACGTTTTGGAATATTTAGATAGCTTGTTGGAACTGGATATCTAGGTATGTTGCATATATTGGGTACAATGAAGCAGGACAGTTTGGTCGAGTATGCTTCATCCTTTGAGGTAATCGTTACATTACATTGTTGGGTTATATTTGTAGCACTGTCATTAAAACCGAGTACCTCAGTAGATACTTTTTGTGTAGGTAGATCTAGTATTTTAGCTGCTCGTTCAGTTAAAAAATTTGATTGAGATCCGGCATCAAGTAGAATCTTGAAAACATGTGAGCTATTGTGAGCATCATTTATTTTGACTTGTGCCGTAGACAAAAAAATATGTTTCGGTTGAACTACTGTACTGGCATTGGGTACTGTGGTCGGCTGTTTTGTTATTAAACTAACAGATTGGGTAAGATTGTTCAAAGTCGATGTTGGTTTAATTTCTGTATTATTATTATTGGTAGACTGTGACGGAGAGAATGTATCGGTTGTTCGTGGTATGAGGTGTAGAAGAGTATGGTGTTTCCCTGCAGTTAGGAAGTATGTGGTTTGACCCTAAACAGTTTAAACATAGTCCTAACTGTTTGGCTGCACGAATACGTGCCGGTGGATTCAGGGCCAAAAAACCTTTACACTGATTTATAAAATGGGTTCCCTTACAATGCGGGCATTGATTATGTTGGAAAGATTTTACCTTGTTGGTTGTGGGAGGGGACGTGATTACCAGGGACTTCCGGGCCATTGGTGTGCTCGCTGCTGGTTGCTCCAATGCAGCGCTGCCCAGTGCCTCCAATATGTCAGCTTGCTTCCTCAGGAAGGACTTGAAATCCTGTAATGTAGGAAGGTCTCGCGAAGTTATTCGTTCCTCCCATTTTCTTTGAATATTTTTATCTAATTTATTTATTAACAGGAATATCAACAGCGCATCCCAGCTCTCAGTGTTGACCTTTAAGGCACGTAAGGATCTCAAATGTTTAGATATGGTATCCGTCAAGCTTCTGAGAGCAGGAGCTGTGCTGCAGATAGTATCTCCGTGTAAAAGGGCCCTTAAGTGGTTGTTGACTAAAAGTCTAGGGTTGTTATAGCGCTCACACAATAGCTGCCATGCTAAATTATAATTTTCTTCCGAGTAGTCGATTGCTCCTATAACCTCCAATGCACCGTCCTTAAGACAGCCTCTTAAATATTTGAATTTTTGTATTGGCTTTAGACTGGTTTGGTTTATCAAGGCATCAAATGTATCTCTAAATTCTATCCAGTCTGTCATATGACCGCTGAAGGACGGTAAGAGGATTTCAGGATATTTAATGGACTCGCTGTTGCTGTCGCTGGTGGGGCCGGGGGTTCCTGCTGGTGTAGATGGAGGTGTAGTCTCCCGTGATTGGTTGAGGCATTTTTTTGCCAACGCTATTGCTGCAAAGTAAGAGTTCTCAAAGGTCTCCCGTTCCAGTACCTGATCATCTACATTTGAGCTTATAGTTTCTATTTTGTGTTGGTATTCCTCAAAGTCATCGTATGCAAGTACGATTCTTTCCAACCTAAATTCAATTTCGATCAATTTCTCAGCCGTCAGGGTACCGGATGGGATACCCCTGAGAAATTTCTGGAATAAAGTTAATTTTGACTTAACTGTACCCCTCTTTTTAATGTATGTATTTAATTTAGTGTCATCGACTTGAGCTTCGCCGTCGGAACTACTGTCGGGCATGTTGGTTTTTAGAAAAAACTATGTTTTAAGAGGAAAAAAATGTGCGCAATACCTAGTACTATTTACTTGAATGAAAAATTAGGGTTAAAATTATTAAGAATCGCCAGCCCACTTGCCTGCCAGATCCTTGTCAGCCCGCAGCAACTCCAGCCCTTGCCCGCGATCGTCGCCGAAGCCCGAAGTCACGCCGCGGTGGTGCCTGAAGCCACGAAATTCGCCGCTGATGCCCGATGCCACGTCGTCGATGCCCGATGCCACGTGGCCGATGCCCGACGCCTTGTAATTTTTCGTAGCCGATGCCCGACGCCTTGAAATTTGTAGCTTAATTACGACGCGTTGAATCTTGCTGCTGATGCCCCACGCGGACCCGCTGTCCGTGTCCACGTTGTAGTAAGTATCCGCCGGCTTGATTTTCGTTCGGTTGAGTTCTTGATGCTTGATCTTCGTATTTTCGGTTTTCTTTTTTAGATAATGGTTTTTCTTTCTTCGATATTTGATGATAGGTAAGGGAATTGGTATAATGTCTCTTCTTGAGTTGGTATCTTCTTGCCTTTTCTGTTTTTGAGTTCGAGCGCACCACGCTGCGCACGTGTTCGAAATTCGTAGGCTTGATCCACAAAGTCGAGATTCTTCGATTTCTTGTGGTGCCCAACCTTCTTCGGGGTCACCATGAAGAAAAGGTTTCTCCTTTCTCCGGAATGAATAAGAGAGTTTTCTTCTATTCTTAATTTATTTGTCTTAGTTACAATATCGTGTATCTATCGGTAGCCATCTTGATCGGAAAGGAAAGGGGCGCCTGCCTTACCGTCCGAGCGCATCACACGGTAAAGCAGTGCCGTTTACCACAGCGCCACCTAGCGGACTCCGCCCGAACCACACAGTGCGGTCGACTACTTTAGTATCGGATAGTGCATAGTGGTTCGGCGGACGCGCCACCATGTGGCGCTATGCGACACCATGGGAATTGCCTTTTCTTAGAAAAAATTGTATTAAAATTATTATTTACCATCGAATTTATCAAGAATTATAAAGTTCAATTGTATCGAAGTTATTTACCCAAATTTTACCAATCATGGGTTCAAGTTTCAACCGAGGAAATTTATATAAACCAAAAATCTATATTTTAAGTTAAATTTCTCTTTATACAATCACATAGCAACTTCTTTGCAGAAAATCATACACGTATTAAAAATCGATAAAAAAAGACTGTAAGTAACGAAACTTAGATCAGCTAAATTGATTTAATTAAATTGATTAAATAAACCTATCTACATTGTAATAAGTAGTGTGAAATTTAAATTACATTAATTATTTGATTATAGCGAAGGGACTCGCTATGTGTAGGATGGCCGAGCTGTAAGGGTAATAATATTTTTGAAATATAATTGCCCTTCTTAAAGACATAATTCTTATTGCTATTAAAACATTTCACTTATTAAAAGATTGTCAATTGATCTGTTTGAAAAGTCACGCCGTCAGTGGCGTGACTTGTTTAACGAACCTATTGGAGGGGATGGATTGGAAGGGATAAAAAGGCTGGCCAGACTCACAAGCGGGGACTAGCGCATTCGATTAAGAGCGGTTGAAGTGTCAAGATCTTGTATAAGCCTGAATTTACTGTTAAACTGTGGATTTGTGTAAAACTAATAAGATATATAATTAACATGATTTTTCAAATGGATGTGATGTTTCAATCCTGACCTACCAGCGACAATATCTGTTATTCGTAAATACGGGTAGTAAACGGGGCACGGGTATGGGTTCCTAAGTGAAGGAATAGGAAAAAACCGGCCAAGTGCGAGTCGGACTCGCGCACGAAGGGTCCCATTATCTTTAAAAACGGCAAATAAATCGCGTTTGTTGTATGGGAGCCCACTAAAATATTTATTTCTTTGTCTTTTAGTATTTGTTGTTATAGCGGCAACAGAAATACATCATCTGTGAAAATTTCAACTGTCTAGCTATCACGGCTTTTGAGATACAGCATGGTGACAGACGGACAGACGGACAGCGGAGTCTTAGTAATAGGTTCCCGTTTAACCCTTTGTGTGGAACCCAAAAAAGAAATTGGAAAAATTGGGGTGTCCTACTCTCAAACTGGACTATTACCATTAGTAGAGAGGCCAATTTGAAAAAAGTCGTCAAATAACGAAGTTCGTTTGTACGAGCAGTCGCCTACCGACGACTGGTATCGTTGGATTCAGTGACGTCTCCCGAGTATGAAACTCGATGTCGTCACTCTCTAAAGTGGTGGAGGGGGTAACTATGACGTCACAAAGATGGCGGTTGGTGGTATCAAGTTTTATCGATTATCTCTTTAACTATTCAACGTATTGCAACAAATGAGGTATCAAATGAAAGCTCTTTAAATTGCTAATAATTCGTTTTTAGGAATAAAATGTGTAAGTCTAATAATTAAAAAGTTTTTCTTAAAAAATCGTACTTTTGAAAAAGTATTTTTTTTTAATTGCAAAAAACTCGATGAAAGAGGCCATTTCTTTAAAAAAATACCTCATATGATTGAAAATGCTAAATTTATCCTCTATACAATGCTTTTTGAATTATTGGAATCGGTTCATAGATGAGTACGCCAGGGACATTTCACAGCGGGCAGGGCGAACGTCGCGGCGCGCGAGCGTTTGCTGACGAACGCGACTGTGTAGACATTCTTAAGTGTAGCTCAACAACTACTTAACCGATTTAGACAAATGGTGTATCATATGAAAGCTCTTTATATTGCCATTAATTTGTTTCAAGTAATAAAATGTGTAAGTCAAACAATTAAAAAGTTTTTCCAAAAAAATCGTATTTTTGAAAAAGTCATTTTTATTTTAACTTCAAAAAACTCGATGAAAGAGGTCATTTCATTAAAAAATACTTCATATGATTGAAAATGCTAAATTCATCCTCTATACAATGCTGTTTGAATTATTGGAATCGGTTCATAAATGAGTACGCCAGGGACATTTCACCGCGGGCGGGGCGAACGTCGCGGCGCGCGCGCGTTTGCTGACGAACGCGACTGTGTAGACATTCTTAAGTGTAACTCAACAACTACTTAACCGATTTAGACAAATGGGGTATCATATGAAAGCTCTCTATATTGCCATTAATTTGTTTTAAGTAATGAAATGTGTAAGTCAAACAATTAAAAAGTTTTTCCAAAAAAAACGTATTTTTGAATGTCATTTTTATTTTAACTTCAAAAAACTCGATGAAAGAGGTCATTTCATTAAAAAATACTTCATATGATTGAAAATGCTACATTCATCCTCTATCCAATGCTTTTTGAATTATTAGAATCGGTTCATAAATGAGTACGCCAGGGATCGCATTCAGCGGACTCCCGCGACCTTTACCAGGTCATCAGTCCACCTTGTGGGGGGTCTACCCACGCTGCGCCTTCCGGTCCGTGGTTGCCACTCGAGAACCTTTCAGCCCCAACGGCCATCGGTTCTACGCGCAATGTGGCCCGGCCACTGCCACTTAAGATTAGTGATTCGAAAGGCTATATCGGTTACTTTGGTTCTGCTACGGATGGCTTCATTTCTGATGCGATCACGCAGTGAAACTCCCAGCATAGCCCTCTCCATTGCCCTCTGCTGAGTGGCTTTCACCCTATGGTGAGCGACCACGTTTCCGTACCATATGTAATCACTGGTAACACACACTGCGGAATATTGAACGAAAAGATATGCCGTAACTTCCCGAACGCTGCCCAGCCGAGTCGGATTCGACGATTAACCTCTTTCTCAAAGTTGGACCTGCCTAACTGGACAGTCTGTCCTAGCTGTACATAATCGTCTACAACTTCGAGCGTAAAGCATCCAATTGTATTAACAGGAGTTGGTGCTACATGGGCATTTGACATGATCTTCGTCTTATCCATGTTCATCCTTAGACCAACTCGCTCCGAGGCTTTACTGAGGTCATCGAGCATTGTACTTAAATCCTCCATGGTTTCAGCCAAGACTACTATGTCGTCAGCAAACCGAAATTGAGTGATGTACTCGCGGTTTATGTTGATGCCTAGCCTTCTCCAGTCCAGATTCTAGAAAACATCCTCCAGTGCAGCGGAGAACAGTTTAGGAAAAATATCTCCTTGCCTGCTGACTCCCCGCTGCAGCGGAATATGTTTCGAGTTCCAGTCCTGGAGTCGGACTGACATAGTGGCGTTTTCGTACAAACACTTCAGTACTTCGATATAGCGGTAGTCTACTTGGCACCGCTGTAGAGATTGTAGTACCGCCCAGGTTTCGATCGAATCGAAGGCTTATCATAGTCCACAAACGCTAAACAGTGGGGCAGGTTGTACTCTTCAGTCTTCTGTATACAGACCACCACTTCTGTATACAGACCACTACTTCTGTATACAGAGTAACATAGACCACATCCATACGCTTCGTCAGGTTGTAACCTGCTGGACTTCAACGCGAAACTGGGCAAGAGAGATGGTGAGGAGCTGAGAGTGGGGGAATTTGGAGTTGGAAGTCGGAACCACCGGGGCCAACTACTTGCTGGTTTCTTGGAGAAGGAGTGACTCTACAATCTCTACATGATTAATTCCTTCTTCAAGAAACGTGAGCATAGAAAGTGGACCTGGATGAGTCCCGACGGTGCAACTAAAAACGAGATTGACTTCATCATGTCGACGAAGAAGCATATATTCAATGATGTCTCTGTGATCAATACGGTTAAAACCGGAAGTGATCGTCGTCTGGTAATGAGGCACATTGAATATATGTGTTAAGCTAGAGCGCTCTCGTCTGATGCAGTCCACGCTCCGACCATCAGCAGCCCAAATCCAAAACCCCGAGAGCTTTCAGCTGGAACTTCAGAACCGTCTCGATTGCCTAGGTGGCGATGTGGATGAATTCAATGACGGGTTTGTGGACGCTGTCCATACCACAGGGTCTAAATTCTTTAAAGCCCACCGGACCAACTGAACCAATAGGCCCTCTAACTCCACTCAGAGGCTCTTCGAGAAAAGGAGTAGGATGGTTCTACAGTCTTCAGTCGATGAGACTCTCAATAGATAGATCTCCAAATCCCTGACCCGTGATCTGCGCCAATTCAATACAAAACGTATTGAAGAGGCCATCGAGCGGAATAAGGGCTCAAAAGTTTTCGCAAGAGATCTGTCTATTGGGCAGAGCCAGCTCGCCAAATTAAAAACTGAGGATGGTAGAATTGTCTCACCCAGACCTCAGCTTCTGAGGAGCGATATAGAGCGCTTCTATGGACAGCTATACACGTCAAGTAGCAGACCCCGAAGTTGGTCTAGTGGAAGATCCTAGAGCTAGACTAACCCGGCACTATACCGATGACATTCCGGACATCAGCCTGTACGAGATTAGAATGGCTCTTAAACAGCTCAAAAACAACAAGGCACCCGGTGAAGATGGAATTACAGCCGAACTCCTGAAGAAGCTGTTTTCAAGAGTCATTATGAACCGTCTAGCAGCACGCTAGATGACTTCCAGCCTGCCAAACAAGCCGGTTTCCGAAGAGGCTTTAGTACCATAGACCACATCCATACGCTTCGTCAGGTTATAACCTGACGAAGCGTATGGATGTGGTCTATGTTACTCTGTATACAGAAGACTGAAAAGTACCCTGCCCCTCTGTTTAGCTTTTGTGGAGTAGGAGAAAGCCTTCGATTCGATCGAAACCTGGGCGGTACTACAATCTCTACAGCGGTGCCAAGTAGACTACCGCTATATCGAAGTACTGAAGTGTTTGTACGAAAACGCTACTATGTCAGTCCGACTCCAGGACCGGAACTCGAAACCCATTCCGCTGGAGCGGGGAGTCAGCAGGCAAGGAGATATTTTTCCTAAACTGTTCTCCGCTGCACTGGAGGATGTTTTCTAGAACCTGGACTGGAGAAGACTAGGCATCAACATAAACGGCGAGTACATCACTCACTTTCGGTTTGCTGACGACATAGTAGTCTTGGCTGAAACCATGGAGGATTTAAGTACAATGCTCAATGACCTCAGTAAACCCTCCGAGCGAGTTGGTCTAAGGATGAACATGGATAAGACGAAGATCATGTCAAATGCCCATGTAGCACCAACTCCTGTTACAATCGGACGCTTTACGGTCGAAGTTGTAGGCGATTATGTATACCTATCCAGGACAGACTGTCCAGTTTGGTAGGTCGAACTTTGAGAAAGAGGTTAATCGTCGATCCGACTCGGCTGGGCAGCGTTCGGGAAACTACGGCATATCTTTTCGTCCAATAGTCCGCAGTGTCTCAAGACGAGAGTCTTTGACCAGTGGGTGTTGCCAGTGATGACATAAGGTACGGAAACGTGGTCGCTCACCATGGGCAAAGTCACTCAGCAGAGGGCAATGGAGAGGGCTATGCTGGGAGTTTTTCTGAGTGATCGCATCAGAAATGACGTCATCCGTAGCAGAACCAAAGTAACCGATATAGCCTTTCGAATCGCTAAACTTAAGTGGCAGTAGGCGGGGCACATTGCGCGTAGAACCGATGGCCGTTGGGGCTGAAAGGTTCTCGAGTGGCAACCACCTCGTATTCCTGTCATTTAAATGTAAAATATATAGCATTGTTGCGTGAGCCAGGTCATGCCTGAGCTGAGCCCCATTTACTTTACAATTAGATCTTTAACTTAAGACATACTCGTATGTGTAAAATAATAGCTTTGCTCGTACTTGGCGGGCCAAAATCTGTAAAACCAATTATATAAAATAAAGTTTATTCTGTCTATCCATTTATCGCGGACCGAAAGGCGCAGCGTGGGCAGACCCCCCACAAGGTGGACTGATGACCTGGTATAGGTCGGTTAGGTAGTTGTTGAGCTACACTTAAGAAAGCCTACAGTCGCGTTCGTCAGCAAACGCGCGCGCGCCGCGACTTTCGCCCCGCCCGCGGCGAAATATTCCTGGCGTACTCATTTATGAACCGATTTTAATAATTCAAAAAGCATTGGATAGAGGATGAATGTAGCATTTTCATCATATGAAGTATTTTTTAATGAAATGACCTCTTTCATCGAGTTTTTGAAGTTAAAATAAAAATGACATTCAAAAATACGATTCTTTTGGAAAAACTTTTTAATTGTTTGACTTACACATTTCATTACTTAAAACAAATTAATGGAAATATAAAGAACTTTCAAATGATACCTCATTTATCTAAATCGGTTAAGTAGTTGTTGAGCTACACTTAAGAATGTCTTCACAGTCGCGTTCGTCAGCAAACACGCGCGCGCCGCGACGTTCGCCCCGCCCGTGGCGAAATGTCCCTGGCGTACTCATTTATGAACCGATTCTAATAATTCAAAAAGCATTGTTTAGAGGATGAATTTAGCATTTACAATCATATAACGTATTTTTTAAAGAAATGGCCTCCTTCATCGAGTTTTTTGCAGTAAAAAAAAAATGACTTTTTCAAAATTACGATTTTTTAAGAAAAACTTTTTAATTATTAGACTTGCACATTTTATTCATAAAAACGAATTATTAACAATTTAAAGAGCTTTCATTTGACACCTCATTTGTTGCAATACGTTGAATAGTTAAAGAGATAATCGATAAAACTTGATACCACCAACCGTCATCTTTGTGACGTCATAGTTACCACCTCCACCACTTTAGAGAGTGACGACATCGAGTTCCATACTTGGGAGACGTCACTGAATCCAACGATATCAGTCGTCGGTAGGCGACTGCTCGTACAAACGGAATTTTGATTTTAGCCACTTGGCCTCCCTACTACATGGAGATGTTACGCTTTACCAGGGCCGCGAGTAGTGAAATTACCCTCATCTGTTAATATGAAAAAAAAAATTGTGTGAAATGAATGGTTATTAGGCAACACGTTTGTAACTCGGCAGTTTTTGAGTTTTCAAAGAAGTTATCCATATAAACCTGCCTATTTTTATTATTTTTATTATTTACACGACTGCTCAAAAAAGGAGTTTAATGTTTTCAGGTTTCATGTATGTATTTATGTGAATTTTTTGTTCCCCCAGAACTTCTCAACGCCTTAACCGATTTAGATGTGTGAGGTATGGTTGGAATCCTTACGTCATCCCGGGTGACATAGGATATGTGAAGTTTCAAGAAAAACAATATGATGGACTGTGGACTCCATTATTGTTGTTCCGTAAAAAAAAATTTTTTGCTATCCTAACAAGTGGGGCATCAAAATGAAGCATTTGAAAAGACGGTTTCAGAAATATATATAACTAGCGGCCCGCCCCGGCTTCGCACGAGTAGTCTAGTTTTTTTTACCTAATGTTTGGATCTAATTACCTAGTTACTAACCTACTCTATATATTACTACAAACGACTTTTTTGTATAGTCTCATTTAGAATATTACTCGTTTACCATACAAACTTTCAACCACTTTTTCACCCCTTCAGAGGGTGAATTTCGAAAAACGCTAAAAATTGTTTTCTTCCATACTAATGCTTAGTCTATTACAGTAGTTTTAAGTTTCTATCTTAAAAATAATTTTCTTCTCCATACAAAATGACCACCCCCTTTAAACCCCCTAGGGGGATGAAATTTGAAATAAATTATAGCGTATGTCCTATTCTGATGTCTAAGCTACAATACTATATATATATATATATATATAGGTGTATTCGTCACATGTTTACACGAAATCAGGCAACATGTGCTGCGATGAGCATCTGAGGAGTTCGTGAGTTCTTGGACTTAATCTAGGTCTACTTGTCAAGGAAAATCAAACGACCTCAAACGCGGCGCTGCTGTGATGAGCATATGAGGAATTCTGGAGACCGTCTCCTGACTACCTACCTACCTACCTGCTAATATCTCTAGCCGCAAACCTTACTGATAATTTATATCTGTGTTTGAAACCCACGATTGACGATACAGGCTTTGCCTAGTGTGGGTGTCATTGTTACTTAGTTTGGTTAGAAAATTTTTGGTAAATAAATGATTTTGTATTTGCATTTTGTACTCCATCATGAGATGCTGGACCTCAACTCTTGCGATGTTACTCATCAAGACAAATCCAAAGAGCCCAAACACGGTGATGCTGTTATGAGCATATGGAGAGTTCCGGTGATCATCTCCTGACTCCATCATGAGACCTGGACCTCATTTATTCCGGCTGTATTCACTAAGACAAACCCAAAGAGCCCAAACACGGCGGCGGTGCTGTGATAACCATATGAGGAGTTCCAGTGACTATCTCCTGACTCCATCATGAGACCCTGAACCTCACCTGTTCCTATGGTATTCATCAAGACAAACCCACAGAGTCCATACACGACGGTGCTGTGATAACCATATGAGGAGTTCCATTGACTATCTCCTGACTCCATCATGAGACCCTGAACCTCACCTATTCCGATGGTACTCATCAAGACAAACCCAAAGAGACCAAACACGGCGGTGATGTGATAACCATATGAGGAGTTCCATTGACTATCTCCTGACTCCATCATGAGACCCTGAACCTCACCTATTCCGATGGTACTCATGAAGACAAATCTAAAGAGCCCAAACACGGCGGTGCTGTGATAATCATATGAGGAGTCCCAGTGACTATCTCCTGACTCCATCATGAGACCCTGAACCTAACCTATTCCGATGGTACTCATCAAGACAAATCTAAAGAGCCCAAACACGGCGGTGCTGCTATGAGCATATGAAGAGTTCCAGTGACCATCTCCTGTCTCCATCATGAGACCCTGGACCTCATTTATTCCGATAGTACTCATCAAGACAAACCCAAAGAGTACAAACACGGCGGTGTTGTGATAACCATATGAGGAGTTCCAGTTCCACTGACTATCTCCTGACTCCATCATGAGACCCTTAGCCTTATTTATTCCGATAGTACTCATCAAGACAAATCCAACAAGCCCAAACACGGTGGTGTTATGATGTGATGAATATATGAGGAGTTGAGTGAAAATCACAAAATAAAATACTTAAGGATCAAACTCATTAAATCACGGTATACGAGTTCAGCGTGTCTTGGAATTCTGTGAAACGAAATTCCGATGTTCGCAAAATCGCGCGATCGGCGAAAGCGACATAGGTCCGACCTCTGAGAGCGCTCGGCGCCGTCTGAGTGCGGTGCATCAATGCAGCGTAATTTATGGGAATTATGGGCTATGTTTAAAATTTTTTACAAAATTTACTTTTAGTCCAATTATGATTTAAAAAATATCTGATACACAAGAAGAGTTACTCTTTGCAACAATTTTATCTTTAGAGCAAAATCTTAACGCAGCTTGCGAGGAAAAAATAAAATGTAAGCCTGTTTTTATACATAAACTAGGCAACATTCGGATGCTATTTAAACCTAAATTATAAATGAATCCTACTTATTTAACGACGTTACTATTTAGTTTATCATATGTAGAATTGAAATGTGTTCATTTTGTACAAAAATAAGTCCTTTCCACGTCAAAATCGAGAATGAAAACGTTACGCCTTACCGCAAAATATTGAAAAACCCAGCCAAGAGAACGCGTTTTTACCAAGGTTAACGATTAAAAAACAAACGTTAAGTAATCTTACTATTAAGAATAAGAAACGGGCTATCAAATACTTCAATAATTTCTTTAAAATTATGGATATTTGCGCCAGAAGCTTTGATCAAAAACTAAGCATTTTGCGGAATACTCTTATAAGGCCTCTTAACCCTTTGTGAGAGTTAAAACTAATAACGAGACATAAAAGTGCTTTTGCTTTGTTACTTTAATTTTTCCCTTATGTACGGAATATTCTTTTTTGGATACTTTTTATTGTGCCGTCGAGATGGCTTCATAATAAACTCGATTATGATACAATAAGCACAGATTCATCGTATTCTGAAACATAGTACTTACACAAAATGTAGTGGATACACTTTTGAGAAATAAGTCTAAGGTCAATCGCTGTTCAGTCATACATAAAAAAAAAAAAAAACGATATTTTAATTAACGGATGTTAACGGTTAAACCCGTGCGTTATTGTTCCACCTCAATGGTGTTGAGAATCGCTCCATCTATCTATCTATGTATGTAGGGGCTCCACCTATATGTGGTATCGATGGTAAGGGTACGCTCCCGCTAAATGGTGGCGAGGATACGAGCTCGTTACACCTGTTATTTACATGTTTGATCCGCCTAAATGGTGATATAGATACATGGTTATTCGACTTAAATGGTGTTGCTGTTGACGGTACGAGGCTGCTCCGTCATGTACATGTACATGTTTTGAGGATACACCTGAACAGTGAAAATAATAATTTTACATTTTATTACATTTTTATTAGTGCGGCGAAGGTTACTTCGCTCCATAATAATACTAAAACAAAAACTACTGTTAAACAAAGTACCTAGTTTATACCTGTGAGATTAATAATATATGGTTTTAACTTACGGTAACTGAATTTTTTAATGAATACAAACCGTGACGTTTTTAAATATACATATATGTAATTTTTTTATTGTTGACTACCTCCCGTAATACGGTTTTAATTGGTACCAAACCGGTGTAAAGGTATAAGCAATTTATGTAAACACAAATAGTATTTGCTTTATCCGAGGTCTCATCATGTGTGGAGAAATTTAGTGTATTGTAATATATTTCGTAAATCTGGATACGCGTGGCGTTTGTGTCAATGTTCAAAGATCACTACATCATCATCATCACTACAGCTTCACCAAATGTGTTGAAGCTGAACAAATATACCTCCACTAAATGTATTCAGTGTTGAGGTTATAGAAATATAACTCATTCATCGTCCGTAACTCGTATTGAGCAGTCTGTGCATAGCTGTGAGCTCATTTTAAATATTAAAAATTAATAAACAGTCACTTAAAACTATACGGTTTAGCTTAACAAATAAGATCGAAATTCGCTAATTGCTTATTTACATACACCTCGCCCGCTAATCAGTGCACGTGCGTTGAAGTGTAGTATACGTAAAATCATCCCATCAAACATGTCTCTTTCACCGGACGGAGAGCGATCGGTGTCACAGCCTGATTTGACGAAGGCCAAAGAGACTCCTAATTATATAACGACAAGAAAAAGGAAAAACTACGGTGACCAAGAAGACATATCATTTTTAAGGTCCGAAATCCAAGATATGCTGGCGAGCATGAAGGCGGTTCATGAATCACAAAACAACAAATTTCATGAAGCCATTAATGAATTGCGATCCCAAAATGCGCAAATAATTCGAACCAACACAAATATAGAAAAAATTCTTGAGCGCACGACCATGCTTTACGAGAACCTACAAGAAAAAGTTGAAAAAATAACAGTGCAGCACAATGCAGAGTTATCAAAAATTTATCACCTTGAAAATCAAGTGGAGGAAATGCAAAGATCTCAGCGCGCAACAACATTTGAAATCAAAAATATCCCTGAGGCAAAAGGTGAAAACCTAAACGATTTGTTATCAAAGGTGCATAGCGCTCTACAAGTACCCTTTAGCCCTGATTATGTCAGACAAGTAAAACGTGTTAAAAGTGGGCAAAATAGATTGATTGTAGCTGAGTACCAGACCACGCAACAAGTAAAATCACTTATCAAAGCGTTGAAGGAGTATAACAACTCGAATGCAGAAGATAAGTTTAACACACAATGCATCGACATCGAAGGAGACAAACTACCAGTGTACATTACAGAGTCCCTGACGCCTGCAGCTCGTAAACTATATTACTTCGCACGAGACCTGCGCAAAAACCACGGATTCAAGTACTGCTGGACAGGACAAGGTAGAGTTTTTGTCAAGAAAACCGATACATCATCAGCAATTTTGATAAAATCTATAAAACAAATTGAGGATCTAAAGGAAAACGGTTCGACCCAGTGACTATCTTCTGTAATAGCTTGTAAGTTTACTTTAATTATAAGTACACATGTAAACAAAAAATCAACAACACACCTAAATACATTATCTACATACTTGCATACTAACGCTAAGGATAACTTAAATACTAACTATATATATATATACACAGAACACATAATATACTCAATACACTAACTATTTACACCACTAAGTACAGTAATTTCGACTCCCAGTATCTTAGAGATGACTGCACCCCGACTGCCCTAAAAAGTTGTATAACCACGGAACACATACTTTATGACAATGGCTAATGTACAAAATTTAATGGAAGATATTGACACTAGTGTCAGTATCGGCAAGTCGGTGGCAGTCGATTCTCCTGAAGATTGTAAATCTGTTTTCGTAAATTTAACTGAACAAATCAAAATCCTTTCACAAAATATCAGGAGTATTAACCACAATTTTGATGATTTGCAAGTATTATTGAAAAGATTTGATATGGATTTTGACATCATAATATTAACGGAATGTTGGCTTACAGAACATACTTCCTTACCTACTATACAAGGTTATAATACTACTTCAACAATCCGTCACATTAATCAAAATGATGGAATAGTGCTTTACTTTAAGGCTGATCTCCCGTTTAAAACAATTGAACCTATAGAATGTTTGGAAGCTAACTGTCTCGTTTCAACACTTGGAGTAGAATATGCAATAGTTTCGATATACAGACCCCCCTCTTTTAGGAATACAGAGAGTTTTAATTCTTCGTTAGATCATATCTTGACAAACCTTAAACACTTCAAAAATATAATTATACTGGGTGATTTAAATATAAACATAATAGATAACAATACAGACCCCAAAACGGCTGATTATCTTGATATGCTAGCTTCTCATGGCATACTACCTACACATACTATACCTACTAGAGGCAACAACTGCTTAGATCACTGCAGGGTAAAAACTCCCCTCCCTAATATTACAGTAGTATGTGACACTACAACCACTGACCATTCTTCAGTAATTTTGTCTCTATCAAAGTCCATGACACACAAGTCATATCAACAGCGAACCTTCAAAAAAACCGATTATCATGCAGTGATCTCGGAACTACAGCAGATAGACTGGATTAGTGTACTCAGCGAACCTGATGTTAATAAAATAACTAATACATTCCTATATTTGGTTGATAGGACTATGAAAAAACATACGATCTACGTTAAAGTTTCACGCAGGAAAACAAATATCAAACCATGGATCACTCCTGGTTTGATAAGATGTTTAAGAAACCGCGACAAGATACACCAAAAACTTAAGAAAGATCCTAATAACTTAATAATCTCCACTACCTATAAGAGGTACCGAAATACGTGCAATAATATACTTAAAAAACTAAAAAGAGCCTATCAAAAAACATTAATTAATCAACACAAAAATAATTTGAAAGAGCAGTGGAGACTTATAAAGCAGATAACTAATCTTAAACCTGGTCCTGATACACAAAAAGATGTACTAACACTTAAATCAACTCCGAAAGAGTCACTTGATTATGCCAACGAATATTTTACGAGTGTAGGGAGAAATTTAGCTTGTAATATTATAAATAAAACTGGCCTATCAGAAAAACTACGTGCAAAAAAAATGGTTTCTAATTCGAGCCCTGTCCACTCTATGGTGATGCTAGACACCGATGAACTTGAAGTTAAGCATACCATAAACAACCTAAAAAATAGCTCATCCACAGGGTGGGATGGAATATCGTCAACTTTTCTGAAACTGGGCGCGGATACTTTAGCACTGCCTATAACTATTATATGTAACCTTTGCTTAAGAACTAGCATATTTCCTGAGGCATTCAAAAGATCGGTGGTTATCCCTATATACAAGTCTGGAGACAGAAACTGTATCTCAAATTACAGGCCCATATCCCTATTGCCAACATTAGCGAAAGTATTAGAAAAAATCATTAATAAAAGATTAAAAAGCTACTTGGAAACAAATAATCTACTAAGCAAAAATCAACATGGCTTTAGAGAACATAAATCTACTGAAGATGCCGTAATACAACTAACTGACTATATCGTTGATAAGCTAGATCAAAATAAAAAATCTATCGGCATCTTCTTAGATATTCAGAAAGCGTTCGATACAGTTTCTGTCTCATTACTTATTTAGAAAATGGAAAATATAGGTATACGGGGCATACCACTGAACCTTCTCAGTAATTATCTCCAAAATAGGAAACAGTCAGTAAGGGTAGGAGATGTATACAGCAAAGAGGAAAACATTGAATATGGCGTGCCGCAAGGCAGTGTTCTAGGCCCAACCCTCTTTCTCATATATATCGATGAACTATGTCGCCTTAATATCGAAAATGCCGAAATAATATCATTTGCAGATGATACCGCTATTTTGTATTACGGTGATACATGGGATGAGGTCAGTAGATTGGCACAAGATGGCTTCAATCAAGTACATAAGTGGCTCTCTTATAATCTACTAACTCTAAACTACGCTAAAACTAAATATATACCTTTCAGCATTAGGAATAATAAGCAATCGCTATGTGAAAATATATCGATTAAAATACATTCATGCCAGGACAATGCTGCTTGCTCGTGCCAATTAATATCCAAAACGTCTTCTATAAAGTACCTAGGTGTCCTAGTAGATAGAAACCTCGGCTGGCATGAACATATTTCTAGTCTTGTTAGCAAAATTAGAAAACTGATATATATATTCAGGAATTTAAGACACGTGTGTGATAAGAAACTGTTACTTTCCATTTATTACGCTCTTTGTCAGTCTGTGACTACTTATTGCATTACCGCTTGGGGAGGAGCATCAAAGACTTCTGTACTTCTACTAGAAAGAGCCCAACGTGCAGTGCTTAAGGTCATAACATTCAAAAAATTCCGGCATCCAACAACTACACTATATAAGGAAACCTTAGTACTAACAGTAAGGCAACTTTTTATGAAACAGCTATTAACAAAACAGCACAAATGTACTCCAGAATTTTCTGCCACAAGAAGGAGAAATGACTTCGTTTACTCTATTCCACCACATAAAACAAAATTCGCCAAAAAATTCATTAATGTACTAGGTCCCACTTTATAGAATAAAATAAGTAAAGATATAAAATTACGGACACTTAATTTAAATTCATTTAAAAAGGCAATAGAAGGTTATTTATAAAGAAGTTACGATAAAGAATAAAGGATATTCATTCTTTATCGTCAACGAGATCGGACGTGTCTCTCAGCATAAAATAATATTTATTTGCAAAATTGTGACTTAGCACAGTTCATTAGGCGTTAGCGAATTATCTGTGTCACGGATATTGACAAGTGTACTCTTTTTAGAATGTTAACTGCCGCTAGTTTGTTTTAAAACGTAAGAAAAATGTCCGGCGAAAATAGCCCATTTAAACGAACCGGGCTCACGCGCCGCAGCCCTCCGCCCACACCCAGTCCGCAGCCCCCGCCTGCACCGGAGCCACAGGACCAGCAGCCTCCAAATCTGATACCTACTGCCGACCTCCAGGGATGGATGACTGCAATCGAGCAGTACTTAGACCAAGTGTGCACTATTTCCTGTGAAGGGAAGTTAAACTCGGACCAAAAAATCAAAGTGAGTACCTTATGCCGCAAAGTGGCTCATTGCACATCTCAAATAGCTGTTGAATACCAGGCACTAAAACAAAAAGCTATCCAGAACTACAACTCATGCAAATTTCCTCAGGAGAAACTCGACCTATCAATGCGCTTCCAAGAATTAAAAAAATGTGTAGAAGAGTCCACAAAGTCGAGCCCAGAATCAGCCACCTTTGCAGACATGCTTAAGAAAAATAATCCTCATTATATCCAGCCCTCCAACATTAGCTCGGTGGCAATATACCCCACCGACAAACAAAAATCTAGTGAAGAGACCAAATCCCTTGTTCAGAAATAGTGATAACAAGGATAATACTCATACCATGTCGAGATTTAAATTGAAAAAGGGTAATACTCATAAAAAAAGACTTTAAATGGAGGACGTTCAAAAATTAAAACTATCCCAGCAGTTGACAACATCTGGACTCACCGTGGACGAGCCGCAAAAACGCAAGCCCAGAATTGTGGTCATTGGTGTGCCCGCGACCATGCAGGAAGCGGAAGTATTTAAGTGTATCTATAATCAAAACCTGGCCGATAAATTGCAAGATATGTCACTGGACGCCTTCTTGACCTCAACTAAGTTAAGCCACAAGTCAGGAAAGAGGAACGCCGAGACCTGCAACTACATAATTGAAGTCCCTGCTCTTATACGGAAGGCTTTGATTTCTAACGACAGAGTCTTTGTAAATTGGTCGTCATGTCCCGTCAAAGACTTTACTCTAGTGACGAGGTGTTTCAAGTGCCAGCAGTACGGACATGCAGCAAAATCGTGCAAGATGGAGATGAACATCTGCGGGCACTGCGGCGTTGCAGGACACTCAATAAAGGAATGCACAAAGAAAGCAGAGTCACCTAAATGCGCGACATGCATGCACTTCAAAAAGCCATGTGACCACGGGACTGGCGAGGCCGAATGCCCAGCTAGAAAATTAGCCGAAAAAAGGTATCTCAACTCTATAGATTATGAAGGCGCCTGAGAGCGCCACCCTACAGTTTATTCCGCAGTACCTCTTGTATTAGGTTAGCTTAGATATAATGAGTCATAGTTTAATTTCTGACCTCGATAATTTTTCTGTATCTGATTCTAAATTCTGCGAGGTTGAACACTGCAAACAATATATTAACTCGTCCAGATACCCATTAACTATACTAACACAAAACATACGAAGCATATTTAGAAATTTTGATAACATTAGTGTTGAGGCCGCAACGTCTACACCTACAGGGGAAGCGGGGGCGCGACGGGCCTAAACCTGTTACGATGACGAAGGCCGAATCCGCCAAGCGGCCGTCCCCACCAAGCACTCTCACTTACGTTGCCCTACATGCAACACGCGCTATACAACCTAACGCGCCGTAGATATATATATATTTTTTTAAATACAATTTTGTAAAAGTATCGACATTATAGAAGTCAAGAAAATCTTTGTCTTCCTCATTTTTAAATTAAGACCCCAAGTCTTAATCATATGGTGACCCAATCGACGCGATCTACGAGAACTACGCCGCCATTTCTGTGCGCTACGAGAGTCGACGCTTCGAGAAGGACGAACAGAGGTCAAGAACATTTAAGGACACAGAAGATCCTTGTGCTTCGTTCCAAGCTGCCAACAACCCTTACTTCAAGCCCGCCGGTGATCATCAACGAGCCGCAGCCAAGGTTTAGCAAGGGAAGTGCACCGTTCCTTTTATTCCTTCTCATTCAAACTTTTCCCCCTCTATTTGACTATTAAGCTCTGCCAATTTCTTTAATTTTTAGTGTCGCACAAGCTTTAGTCACGCATCAAATTTTATTTGCATTGCAACGCTCAGCTTATTTTAGTGCCAGCAAATTTTACTGGTCGCTCTATTTTTCCCTGCGCTGCATTGCCTATTAATTTCACATTTAAGCCAAAACAAACGCAATTTGCAATTTATTTAGAAGGCTTGCTCACTGTTGCCTTAATTTGTCAACTTAATTCACCCTAATAAGTGCAACTGTCGCTTTGATATTTCTATTTTATCTCCGCAGTCGAGCGATTTTATATTCTAACTTCCAATACAATTAAAGATAGCCCATTATCCTCGTAAAATATTCCATGACATTACGTAACATAGTTGTTTTCGCCTAGCAGTGCAATCCTAACGGGAGCCCATTGTTCCGATCGCCCGACGCCTTATCGCTGCGCTTGCGCCGAGCTGTTGCCGCGCGCGCTGTTACCGGGTGCTGTTGCCGTGCGCCTGCATTTACCTAGCCTAGCGCATCGTGCGACCACTGTGACTTCGGACTTAAGCCGGACGAATTTACGTAACTTTATTTTTATTTGAACTTAATACTTAGGTGTTCATCCTCGTGTTTCGAGCGCTTAAATCATGTCAGCCTTAATAAATTCCAGAAGTTCAATTAAAGGTCGCATGACCAAATTCCGAAACTTCCTTGAAACTTTAAAGCAAAGTAAAAGTATTACCCCGAAGGACGTGGATGAATGCTCCATGAGGTTGGATCGCTTACGCGCGCTACTCAACAAGTTTGACGAATTGCAAACTCAAATCGAGATTGCCGATCCCACCTCACTGGACTCGGAAATTGATGTGAGAGAGGAGATGGAGAAGGACTTTTACTCATTGATATCGGATGCCCAAAAATTAATTGAATCGGCAACCGATAAAAATGAATTTGCAAGCGTAAAGTCTGAGGTTCAAAGTCCTTGTCATCATGAGAACGAGTTGAATTTCCGATTACCTTTAATTAAGATCGCTAGTTTCGACGGTTCTTACTTTAAGTGGTTAGAGTTTCGTGAATCATTTGACGCGCTCATTAACAAGATTGATAGAATCAAGCCCATTCACAAATTCCACTATTTAAATTCTTATTTAGAGGGTGAAGCCGCACAGGTTATAAGTAATTTGGAAGTTACCGAGGCCAACTACACTGAGGCTTGGCGCCTCCTCTGCGAGAGATATGACAACAAGAAGCAGTTGATTAGCAACCATTTAATTTCTCTTTTTAATATTCAGCCCATAGGTCGTGAGTCGGCCAAGGGTTTACGATATTTGGTGGATCATGTGTCCAAAAATTTACGAGCCCTAAATACATTGGGCTGCCCCACTTCGCAATGGGATATTTTAATTATTCACTTGGTGTCAAACAAGCTGGATAACAACACTTCCCTTAAATGGGAAGAATTTAAAAACGACAGTGTCAATGATGATTTGCCATCCCTGGCCGATTTTAATCGGTTTTTGAAGGGTCGCGCCGATGTATTAGAGTCGGTACAGCGAAATAGGTCTGAGAAACAAGTTTTTAATAGTAAGCGTGAACCCCATTTTTCCCACAACAAGCAAGAGAAAGCTGTCGTGAAAACTTTCACAATTTCAGCCACTCCCAGCGCTGCGCCTGTTGCTGCTGCGTCGTGTGTCTTCTGCCAAGGTGGCCACCGGATCTACGATTGCTCGTCGTTCCTCGCGCTGTCAGTCGAGGATCGGATCTCCGGAGCGGCTAAGTTAAGGCTCTGTCTCAATTGTCTGCGTAAGGGACACACTTCACACCGCTGCAGAGCCTATCCTTGTCGCACTTGTAAGAAACGCCATAACACGTTATTACATAGGGAAGTTCCTCAGGTTGTGGACACGCCGGCCGCGGCCGAGCCGCCGCCGCCGCAGCTATCGCCCGGGTTCGCGTGTAATAATATGACCGTCGCGCATTTAAATAATGTGTTGTTGTCAACAGCTCTTATTGATGTTTACAACCCTGTCACTAACGAGTATATTGCCGCGCGCGCGCTCTTAGACTCGGGTAGCATGACGTCACTGATAACGAGCGGTTTAAAGGAAAAACTGCATTTAATTCCGCAGCCAAACGCAGTTAACGTGGTAGGAGTAGGTAACGTTCCCTTGACCGGCACGCCCGAGCGCTGTGCAATCCAAATACGTTCTAAATACGACAATAAAACGCAGATAGATACATCGTGTTTAGTTTTGCCTACTATTTCAAGTAATCTGCCGCAGACTTATATAGATATCTCGCGCTTAAAGATGCCTCATAATTTAATATTGGCCGATCCGACCTTTAATGAGCCGTCATCTGTTGATGTTTTGATTGGCGCGGACTTGTTCTGGCATTTAATTGGGTCGGAGCAGATTACGTTAGGCGATAATATGCCAGTCATGCGTAAATCTAAGTTAGGCTGGATACTGGCCGGACCGATTAGCATTTCAAGGTCAAGCGACATTTCTTCTAATTATTCGGTTCAATGTCATCACTTATCCACTTGCGATAGCAGCCTAGACGAGTCGCTGACTAAGTTTTGGGAACTGGAGCAAATTCCTCAACCTAAAAAACCTTATAGTGATATGGAAGATGAATGTGAGCAACATTTTGTGACTCATACCTATCGGGACGAGGATGGCAGATTTTTTGTGCGCTTGCCTCTATTTACTGAACCTGATTGTTTGGGGGATTCGTTTCATTTAGCGAAAAAGCGGTTCCTTGCGTTAGAAAGGCGATTTGATAAAAACCCCACGCTTAAAAAAAGTTATCAGGAGTTTATTAGAGAATATTCTGATTTAGGACACTTATCCGTGTCTGCCACTGCCATTCCGGACCCCTCCTTCTTTGTACCTCATTTTGCTGTGCTGAAACCCACCAGTGAATCGACCAGGGTTAGGGTGGTTTTTAATGGGAGTGCCGCTACATCTTCAGGTTATTCCATAAATGACTTGCAGATGATAGGCCCCACCATACAGGACTCGCTCTTTAATATTTTACTGCGATTTCGCACTTATAAGTATGTCCTCACTGGTGACGTGGAGAAGATGTACCGGCAGATTAGGGTACAAGAATGCGATCGCGATTTACAGTTAATTATCTGGCGCGAGAACGTAAATGAGCCTTTGCAAACCCTTCGTCTCAACACCGTTACCTACGGCTATTCTGCCGCTAGTTTTTTGAGCACTCGGTGTTTATGGCAGTTAGGCGAAGAATGCAGTGACGCTAAAATTAAAATGATAATTCAAAACGACTTTTTAGTCGACGATTTGTTGACAGGGGCAGACACGGAGGAAGAGCTCATTTATATTAAAGAATCGGTCGAGCAAGCATTATCAGCCGGTTGTTTTCCTTTAAGAAAGTATCGCTCCAACTTGCCGTCTGTGTTACAAGGCTTACAGAACCCCAGGCCTGAAGGTAGTCTGATCATTAGTTCCTCCTCGTATACGCTAGGCGTAGGCTGGGATTCGGCTGCTGATATTATTCATTTTCCCACCGAATATTCAGCCAAAAACAAATGGCCCACTAAGCGATCTATTCTCTCGGATTCGTGTAAAATATTCGATCCATTAGGGGTGCTTTCTTTGTTAACCATAACGCCAAAAATATTGATCCAAAAACTATGGATTTCGCGAATCGGATGGGACGATCCCGTTCCAGAACCTATTAAAAGTTCGTGGGACAATTTTGTTAATAGCTTGCCTTATTTGACTTCGCTTCAGTTACCACGGCATACAATGTGCGATTCACCTGTCAACATCGAACTTCATTGTTTTTCCGATGCTAGCCAGGCCGCGTATGCTAGTTGCATTTATTTAAAATCAATTAATAATAATGGTGACATCGTCATTAGATTATTGTGCGCCAAGGCCAGAGTATGCCCGGTCAAGGTCATTACGATTCCCCGCGCGGAGCTCTCGGCTTGTTTACTGGGCGCGCAGCTCGCATCAGCTGTTTCGAGAACGCTGCGTTGCCAGATTGCGCGCACTGTCTACTGGACGGATTCATCTATATGTTTATCGTGGTTAGGTACTAATTACAATAAACTCCAAACGTTTGTATCTAATCGTGTGGCACGTATTCTGGAACTCACTGACGGCAGTGAATGGCGTCATGTCCCCACTTCTCTCAACCCGGCAGATTACGGTTCTCGCGGGGTTGATGCTTGTAAGTTACCTAACTTAGGTATGTGGTGGAACGGACCTTCTTTTTTGCGTGAGCCAGAACAAAATTGGCCGCAGTTTTCTGCGAATCCCGGTATTGATTTGCCCGAATTAAAAGTAAACGTTAACGTGCTCAGCGACGCGACAAACGAGCCTACCGTTATCGATTTCGATAGGTATTCGAAATTAAAACCTTTGCAACGCTCATTAGCGTATGTACTCAGGTTCTTATATAATTGTTTACATCCAACTGATAAACTCACAGGTGTTTTACAACCTGAGGAACTTAAACGGTCATTTAATAAATTAGTTAGTTTGGCCCAACAAGACACCTTCTCTCACGAATTGAAGATTCTTCGTGATAAACAAGTTTTAAGCCCTAAAAATAAAATTATTTCTTTGAACCCGTTTATTGATAACGAGGGATTAATGCGTGTAGGTGGAAGACTTGCCTCATCGTTTTATGCGTTTGAAAAACGCCATCCCCTTATATTGCATTCGAAGCACAGGCTTACGAGATTGTTGTTTCGACAGGAGCACCTGCGTCTCCTGCATGCTCCTCCTCAGCTGCTTCATAGCTCCATTAGAGATTTTGTATGGGCAGTTCGCGGGCGCGACTTAGCTCGTACAGTGGCGCGTCAGTGCGTCACGTGTCGCCGCGCTGCTGGTAACACTTCTGCTCCGCTCATGGGGCTTCTTCCGCGAGATCGCGTCACGGCTGACTTTCCATACGTCGTATCTGCCATTGATTTCGCAGGTCCTTTCTTAATAACTGACAGACATGGTAGAGGATGCAAAATTACGAAATGTTATTTAGCTGTTTTTGTTTGCACCCGCTACAAATGTGTACACTTAGAGGCCGTGAGTCAGTTATCAACCGACTCCTTTATTTTGTCATTGCGCCGTTTTATCTCTCGCAGAGGAAAGCCGCGCGAACTTATATGCGACAATGGTCGAAATTTTACAGGCGCGGCTAAGGAACTCAGCGATTTTTTAAAGGCCAACTCTAATCACTTCTCTAATTTCGCATCTGACGAGGGTATTAAGTTCAAGTTTTCGCCGGCTTATGCGCCTCATTTTAATGGTTTAGCGGAGGCTTGCGTACGGTCGGCAAAATATCACCTCAAGCGAATTTTAGGGAATGCGCACTTAACATTCGAGGAGTTGGCAACTTTATTTAGTCAAGTAGAGGCTATCCTAAATAGCCGACCCTTATGTCCCTTATCTTCATCCCCTAACGATTACCAACCTTTGACTCCAGGTCACCTGATCCTCGGTCGAGCACTGACGTCGCTGCCATCACCCAGCTTGCTGGACGTAACCCAAAACCGCTTAGATAGGTTTCAGAGGCTTGAGGCATTGAGGCAGCACTTTTGGAAGCGTTGGCAGCTGGAATACGTCTCCGAGCTCCAGCAGCGGACGAAATGGCGTGTTCCTGGCAGATCATTTCAAGTGGGCGACTTGGTTCTTCTTAAGGAGGCGAACGCTCCTCCACTTCACTGGCGAATGGGACGAATCGCCAAATTATTTCCCGGCTCGGACGGCATTTCCCGAGTGGCCGACGTAGCCACCACTACGGGCACCTATCGGCGAGGTGTGGCCTACCTCTGCCCCTTACTGGACGAGACCGACGAATCCTTGAAGACTGGAGTCTCCAAGGGCCCCCAGGATGTTGAGGCCGCAACGTCTACACCTACAGGGGAAGCGGGGGCGCGACGGGCCTAAACCTGTTACGATGACGAAGGCCGAATCCGCCAAGCGGCCGTCCCCACCAAGCACTCTCAATTACGTTGCCCTACATGCAACACGCGCTATACAACCTAACGCGCCGTAGATATATATATATTTTTTTAAATACAATTTTGTAAAAGTATCGACATTATAGAAGTCAAGAAAATCTTTGTCTTCCTCATTTTTAAATTAAGACCCCAAGTCTTAATCAATTAGTGTTTTCCTACAAAGACTTGGAATAAGCTGTGATGTCATTGTTCTAACAGTGTTGGTTAAATAAACATTCTAACTTACCGAATATGCCCGGGTATAATACGTATGTAACTAAGTTTAATCACAACCAAAATGACGGAGTAGTCGTATATGCCAGAAATAATTTAAAAATCAGTGTTGAGGAACCTAACATATTAGAGTGCAATAGACTTTTGATTAAAATTGGGACAGATTTTGCAATTTTAGCAATATACAGACCTCCGTCTTTTAGAAATAGTAGTATATTTATTGATTCTTTAGGCGAGACGTTACGAAATCTATCATCATTCAAAAATCGTATATTTAGGTGTTCGAGCCTTCGCTTGAACCACTGTGTGAGATTAGCCTTCCTATATTCATAGCTATACCTACGTCATACCCGTGATTCTTCATGTGCTAGAAGAGTACTCACCGATGACGTCACTATACCTGTCTCTGTCTACCCCTTCCATAGCGGCGCGCGGTGGCTTCTGGCTTCAGTACGCTTTTCTATATTCAAGGGTGTGCACGCGCCCAATATTTTTTCTTTGAATATTAACAAAAGTTGTGATCGGTACCGGTTGGTACCAAATAACAATATAATAACGAGGTTTCCGCTCGCGCGCTTCGGCCCAGCGATGAGTCGTACACGCTGCATCCAAGCACGTCGTACTGACAAGGCACTATAATGTCGCCTCAAACCTCAGTCTCGCACATAGCTGTATACCAGTTGGCATATTACCGGGTTTTTAACTCGAAGACATGAACGAGACCATGTTACCGCTCGCGCGCTTCGGCCCAGCGATGAGTCACAGACGCTGCTTCTATGCTCGTCATGTTGACAAGGCACTATAATGTCGCCTCAAACCTCATGTTACCGCCGCGCGCTTCAACCCCCAAGTCATACACGCTGCCTCTATGCTCGTTGTATTGACTGCACAATTATGTTGCCTCAAACCGCAGACGTCTCAATTTGGCCAGCGTGTCGTCTCATGAGACGACACATCTTTTCGATCTAAAGGCTTAGTGTAGCCTCGATTTAGACGACGTGTCGTCTCGTAAGACGACGTGTCGTCTCGTAAGACGACGTGTCGTCTCGTAAGACGACGTGTTGTCTCATAAGACGACACATCTTTTCGAACTAAAGTCTTAGTGTAGCCTCGATTTAGACGACGTGTCGTCCTATTGGCCAGCGTGTCGTCTCATAAGACGACACATCTTTTCGAAAGGCTTAGTGTAGCCTCGATTTAGACGACGTGTCGTCCTATTGGCTAGCGTGTCGTCTAATAAGACGACACATCTTTTCGACCTAAAGGCTTAGTGTAGCCTCGATTTAGACGACGTGTCGTCCTATTGGCCAGCATGTCGTCTCAATCAAGACGATATTACCTTTTCAACCTGAAGGCGGTGCGCTTCGATTCATATGACGTGCCGTCTCAATTTGACCAGCGTGTCGTCTCATGAGACGACACATCTTTTCGATTTAAAGGCAGTAGTATATATAGCCTCAGTTCAGGCGACGTGTCGTCTCAATTTGTCTAGCATGTCGTCTCAATCGAGACGACATATCTTCACGATCTGAAGGCTGTCTCGCCTCGACTCAGACAACGTGTCGCTTAGATGAATTGTCGTCTCAATTTGGCCAGCAGGTCATCTCAGTCGAGGCGACGAGGTTTATCATCCAAAGTGCTGTTGCTTCATGGCAGTTTGACCATGCACATGGAATGGAATGGATTCAAAGAGACTTCCACGTCAGGTTATGCTGGGACAAATGACGTAGGTCAGCCAAATTATCAGGCCTCAGAAAAATACCTCTCAGTGTTGTCAAACCTCGGCAGGATCAGGACAGACGCTACGGTTGCGAACGTTACATTACATTGGTACAAAAAACTTATTCTGTTACTTAATTATTCCAATAAAAGACAACTTTTATTGCTTTTTACTAGAGCAAGGTATGCAGGCGATTAGCCTTATCATATATTAATGAACATATGGCATAGTGATATTGGTAATTGTTACTATGTTTTCTGTCAAAATCATTTTTAAATTATCTTAGATTTCTAGTGATGCAGATACATAATATATACTTATATACGATTCTCTTAGCAGGTGTAGGTAGCATCGGCGTCGGCCGCCTCCAGAGTATCACGGTTGACCTGGAGAGTGCACACAAGGCTTCAAGTTAGAGCCACCGCTCCTAATGCATTTCTTATTATATTAATCATTATAAAAGTCCTTCAATACAACAATAATATTTGAATTAACGCTACATTTGGCGAATGATAAAGAAGATAAAATACATTAATTGCATTTACTAATGGTTAATAGAAAATAAATTCAAGTTAATCATAGCACAAATTCACCAATTGTAATGTGGTGCTTACTTAATTTTGTTGCGAATCAGCCTTTAATAGACTGATTGAAATTACTATTTTATATTTTATTTTTATTGCTAGAAGTATGCATTACTAACTAACATTGCAGTGCTCTAAACATCTGCAAGTAAATATTAGTAATCGTCTTCGGATGTACACGAAATATAATTAATAATCAAACGAACTTACCTAGTGACGTTTGATTCCAATTATATGAGTGGTACATCCGAAGACGATTACGTCGTCCCAACCCCCCCAACCCAAAATAATAAAATAAAATAAAAATAACTACACACAAACACTCTGAAATAATGACGTGCCTAGGCGGCGGCGCTGGTGAGCCGGATATTCGGGGGTTGGGGGAACAAAATGTCGTTTTCTTACTTTTTAGCTCTCAAATTGTGACTTGGGTGACAGCATTTATGTACTGCTGCAAGTAAATATTAGTAATCGTCTTCGGATGTACCACTCATATAATTGGAATCAAACGTCACTAGGTAAGTTCGTTTGATTATTAATTAAAAATAAGTTTTGACTATTTGTATGGCTTTGGGCCAGCAAGATGCTTTTATTCGCCGATGATACATCTTTAATCTTTAAGGTTGACCGAAAATCAGTTGACTATAGTAGAGTTAATGGCACACTGGACAAAGTACTTGACTGGTTTACCGTTAACAATCTGTTACTTAATGCTAAGAAAACTAAATGTGTCAGATTTTCTTTGCCTAATGTTAGACCGGTGGAAACTAGTATACTCTTAAATAACGAGTGCTTAGAAATAGTAGATAAAGCAATATTCTTAGGTATAACATTAGACAAAAATCTACAATGGAGTCCCCACATAGCCGTTATGGCGCGTAAATTAAGTTCAGCCGCATATGCTATCAGAAAAATCAGGCAACTTACCAATGTAGAAACAGCTCGCCTAGTTTATCATAGCTATTTTCATAGTGTTATGTCGTATGGTATCCTGGTTTGGGGTAAAGCAGCTGACATACAGACAATTTTTGTGTTACAAAAAAGAGCCATTCGCTCCATATATAACCTAGGCTCACGTGAATCTTTAAGAGAACTCTTTAAAGAAATCAACATTTTAACTGTAGCGTCCCAGTACATCTATGAGAATATTGTTTATGTCCTTAAGAACATAGACTCCTTCTGTAAAAATTCTGATATACATAATTTTAATACTAGAAATAAAAATAAAATTGCCACTAAAAAATTTCGTGTCCGTAAAGTATACAAATCTTTTGTAGGTCAATGTGTCCGTTTTTATAATAAGTTACCTGATGAAGTTTTGAATTTACCTTTTCCAGCTCTTAAAAAGTACTTGAAAAAATCATTGATGTCGAAGGCTTATTACAGGGTTGAGGACTATCTAACAGACAGAAAAGCAACTAAATTTATAGTCTAAAGGATTCCAATTGATTCCATTTTTTTTTACCTAAATAGAATTTGATAATGCTTAGGTATACAGTTTCGAAATGTTTTCTTGCAGAATTACACACTGTACATAACTGTTTTTTTTTCCTCGTTTTATTCTTTGTTTTTGTGTTAGATTTCTTGATCTTAAGTAGGTTAAGTATTATCATCATTGTAATAAGCATATTTTTGTGAGAAAATGGCTGACTGTCGAGTTTCTTTCGGCGTTTCTTCTCGGCAGTGGCCTCTGTGAAACGCTAGTAGGGTTTGACTTGTAAAAGTGCCATTGCGGCCTACTTACAGAATAAAGTTCATTTTATTCATTTTATTTTATCTTATACTGTGTAAATTTGAAGCCTGTAGCTTCAACCGTTTGGCTGTAAGTAGTTATATATTGGGAGTTCTGCCCCACTCCCCTGGGCTACAGCTCGCTTCGCTCGCCTCCGCCGAGTCCGCCGTCGTGGGGCAAAAATCCTAATATATAACCAGAATTACGCGGCAGTGGTCCAGAATCCGATCTGGTTTAGAATCCGATTTCTAGAAATTGATGTGGGTTAGAATCCGTTAAATATATACTCTAAAGCTTATGAAAATGTACTATTTGCATATTGCCTTTCCAGTTTGTTGCACGTGCCTTTTGGTAACATGAAGTTTGTAAAACAACCTCAGAGATTGCAGTTGGATATCGTTTGTTCTTCGTCCAAACAAACCCAACACAAACAACAAACAAATGACCTGTAACAAATGTTATCTATCTGCTATGGGGCCATTCGAGTGACGCTCACGATCTCTTCGTAGTCCAAAAAAAATGTGTCCGAATATTAACTAACATCCATCAAACCGACAGCTGTAAACCGCATTTTAAAAACCTTCAAATACTCACACTTCCCTCCCTGTATATATTAGAGGTCGCCACATTTGTCAAAAATAATATTCACCTGTTTGAATTTAACAAGAGTGCACGCCGTAGGGATAAACTTGTCTTGCCTGAATCAATTTTGGGCATATACAAAAAAGGCCCATATTATCGATCAGTACAAATTTATAACAAGATACCCAAACATATAAAAGTAATAGAAAAAAAACATCTGTTCATTAAACAACTAAAATCCTTTTTAATAAAAAAAACCTATTATTCAGTACAAGAATTTATGCAGGATAATCTTACATCACAAACACAAGTCTCAAATCAAATTTTTATTTCTTTATTCTTATGCCTTAGCCATAACTCATACTATTTACACGCGACATAATAAATTTAAGGCCTTAAACAACTATATGTAACAAATTATGTAGCATATAACTAGTTTTTAAGTATCATGATATGCCATACCCTAACAGGGTGCCATGTGTGTCTGAAATATATTATTTTGTAACAACTGTACAGTTACCATGGTTTGCAATAAATGAATTATGAATTATCAATAAATTTCTCATTCTCATTCTCATTCCCAATAAACGCTATTTTCGGCATGGTTCACTTTTACCCGACACTATTCGCTGTATAAATGCGGTCCATCGAATTGTGGAAAAACTAACTTAATTGTTGGTTTGCTACTACACGAACAAGGTCTACGCTTTCGAAATGTTTATGTATACTCCAAAACTTTATTCCAACCTATGTATCAATTTCTAGAACAAGTTTAAAAGCTGGTTCCATCAGTTTCGTTTCAAAAATATAGTGAAAATGATGAAATCGTAAGCCCCAATGCAGCCAACATTAATTCAATTATGATATTTAATGATGTTGCGTGTGAAAATATACGAGATTACTTTGCAATGGGACGACATAAAAATATAGATAGCTTCTATTTGAATCAAACGTATAGTTGAAAATAACTACCGTCCCATCTCTCTTCTGTCAGTTATATCAAAAAATTTTGAAAAGGTTCTCGCATCACGAATAGTAGACCATTTCAACAAAAACAATTATTTTTGTGCCCAGCAGTTTGGTTTTAGAAAACATCGCAATTCTATAACAGCGGTCACGGAATTAGTGATGGAAATAATGAGAAATCTAAATCGAAATCACAAATGTGTTGGGATCTTTTGTGATCTAAATAAAGCCTTTGATTGCGTTAATCATTCAATTCTACTCGACAAATTGCAGTACTATGGTATTAGGACTCCTTTTTAAATTTACTAACATCATACCTGACAGACAGAACACAGTATACGCAAATAACAAGTATAAACGATTCAGGATGCGCTGAAATCTTTAATTCAGAGGATGGATCAATCCACTGCGGCGTCCCACAGGGTTCCGTTCTGGGACCACTGTTATTCAATATATTCATTAACGATCTTCCGATAAATGTATCTCATGCTACGACATATCTCTATGCCGACGACACTAGTGTCATTATTCATAACAATGACATCACAGAATTAAATTCACAAATAAATCAAACATGGACCGAACTTATGTATTGGTTTCAAAGTAATGGACTAAAAATGAATGTCAATAAAACCAATTATGTTACATTTTACAGACATACTAATAGCATACCCTATAAGATATCTCTTCCGATTGAGGAAGTAGAAACTACTAAATTTTTAGGTATTGAGATAGATAACCAATTGCGCTGGTCAAATCACATTGAAGCCATGAGAAAAAGACTAGCCAGTGCCTGCTATGCTTTAAGAAATTTGTCCAAAATGTTAGACTCAGCAGCCCTCAAAGTAGTGTACTTTGTACACTTTGAGAGTATCATGAGATATGGTCTAGAGGTTTGGGGAAACAGTGTACAGATACAGCCAATCCTAATACTACAAAAGAAAGCTATAAGATGCGTCGCTAGAGCCAAACCATTAGATCACTGTCGCCCACTTTTTGTAAAACATAAGATATTGACGGTGGTCTCCCTATATATTTATGTACTAGTACTTAGTGTATTTATTTATAAAAATAGGTCCGACTATTCTTGTAAGGGCAAAAACAAGCCACGAGTTTTAAGAAATAATATGGAGATTGTCTTACCTAAATGTAATAACTATGTGCAATTTAAAAGAAGTGTGGAGTACAATGGAATAAAAGTTTTTAATTTTCTAAACAATGACATTAAAGAATGTAATAATTTTAATGAATTTACAAATAAATTGAAATCTTATTTATTGACAAGACCATTTTATTCGTTAAGGGAATATTTTGAAAACATGCTTGATTGACTAGATGCCTACTTTTTTCTATGTATATCCAAAGTGCAATTAAAAATTAAATGTGAATGTTGTGAAATTATAATGATTTTTTTATATACTGTTATTTTATCTATACTGAATTATTTATTTGTAAATGTGATATATTATTTTAAGTTAGCATAATAATTTTGCATGCCAGCTGTGGTGGAACATGCATTCATGAAACTGTAATACCTCTGACATGACTATTGAACCATCTGTGTATGTTTTGCAAAATAAATGATTATGATTATGAACTGGTTTGTTTTTGTGGACTCCATACACCACTAGGGCATCGTTTGTGCGGGGCCTGTGTCATAGATTTAATAAATTTGATTTCAAGGCGCCCAACATTTTCTTTACCCTTTGTTCCACATATGACCCAGGTCTGGCCACGGGTTGCCCATCCCACGCCCTTAGTCTCATGTCCGGAGGAAAAGTTGCTTGTGCGCTGTTTTTGTTGCGGCCTCTTCCTCCCCTCCTTTGGCGATGTTTTGTAGTGGTGGGGGGTTGTGATGTCCCCGGATTGTTGGCAGGCACCATCAGGGTCGCACTGGTGGCATCAGCCTCGACATGGTTGACCGCCGTAGGTGTTGTGGCGGCGAACCTGACTTGCGGTGTTCGGCGTTGGTCGGTGGTGGATGCCGAAGTTGTGTGGCGGCGCATCTCCCGGTGTTGACGATCGCGTAGCGGGGCGAAGGGGTAGGCGCGCGGGGGGAGCGGTCCTACCAGAACGCAAGCGACAGCCAAAGAGAACGCGCGCGCGCACCTACTTAAATCTAATACAAAATCAACTGTAACGCTAATTTGGAATAAATATTGTTGTGTAAAATGGGATTTAACACAAAGGATTACAAAATAGTCTTTAGGTCATGTCTCTTGCCCACATACCTTAACTGCGAAGACCAGGGTTCATGTCGCCGTCACACAGACACTTATTCACACACGTGCTGGTATTTAGGTGAGGGCACAGTCAGGAGCGACATACGTCCTATTAGGATGCGAGCAATAGGTCAACTGTCGGTCATATGTCATTAAGGGAGCGCCCGAAGACGCTAGGCGGGGTGGGGGATTAAAATTGTTTATTGAACATACCCTAAACATGACTATGTTTACGAGAAAAGAAAGAAGGAAAAGGCTAATGTGAGGGACTATCAAAGGGTAATCTAATGAGTCTATTCATGGGTCTTGTCAGGACACCTGTAGCCGTCTTAACGTTAACTACACGCACAACACCGTCTTTCCCGGGAAATATAGATACAATGCGACCACGTCGCCATTCCAATGGAGGAACATATCCTCCCTAAGGAGTACCAATTCACCACGGTGGGTGTTTCTGTATGGGTCGCCCACTTAGGCCTGGTCTGCAAGGTCGACAAGTACTGGAGGTGCCATCGCGACCAAAAGTGCTGCAGCATCTGTTGCACAAGTTGAAACCGAGTGAGCTTATTAATTTTAATGTCTTGCAACGGGTATTCCGGTACTGCAGTTAAGGGCTGTCCAATAATAAGATGACCTGGTGTCAGGATTTCTAGTAGCAGATGATTTAAAAAATGACTCACACTCAAGATCCAATGGATTAGTTTGGGATGACTCAGGAAATTCTTCTATTCTCCAGAATCTCTCTACTATCTGTGATAAAGAAACACAAGTCATAGGGGGTTCGGGGCTGGGAATATCTGTGACCGGTCCGGACAGGACATAGCCAAATACGGTTGATATAGCAGTTAATCCACACGATTGTAGGTTAATAAACCCAGGGCGTAGAAGTGAGCCTAAGACATCAGCTCCTAAAAGCACTTCAATGAGGGTAAGCACGTTATTCTTGGGTGGGGAAACGAGATCAAAAAGCCGATGCCTGGACAGAGGCGGTTGATTCATTAACGAGCGCTTGTAATAAGCAGAGATCCAGCTTAATATGTTATAAAAGTCATTTCGGTATGTTTGTCGTAGAACGATATCATTGGGTGTGAACCCTGTAACTTTTATATGTATATCGAAGAAATAAAGTGTCTACTCATCGTATGGTTGTGGAGTATCTTTTCAAATCAGAAGTGAGCATTATCCACGAATGCCCACAGCAAAGGCATGTAAGTACAAATTGTATCCTTAAACCATTCAGACTATATTTTTGGTACTTAATATCACAACGATTTCACAATCGTTGCCATAAGTTGAGACCGTTTAATCACGATTTTTATATGTTACATTTGAAAAATATGTGATGTAACTGTACTGAATTCTAGAAATTTTGTTGATCTGGTAAACAAAGTAGACGATAGTTTTATGTTACGATTATACTGACGTATACTCGTAGACAATAAAAGCTGATGATTAACGTTGAATTTTAAGAAATGGCATACTCATTCCATATTTTAATCGTCCATTTTTTTAAGCTTTGTACCTATACATAGATTCGAATTACAGTACTTACGGTACATCAGGTACATGCTTAGTGAAATGATTCTTAGATGAAATACTATTGTGTCGTTACGTTCGCCGCACATTTTCATTCGGTAGAACATATTTCATTAGACTATGGATATTCATAGTCTAGTAACAGATCATCAAGTGTATTCAGTGACAAAAAAGTGAAAAATGAGTACGCAAACCGAGTATAATAACCAAGCTAGCTTTCATACGTTTTATTGAGTTACGTAACTGAGCGATAAAGCGAGAATGTCGGGATATAATTATCATTTGAATTACAGCCTATTATTGATCAGGCCTCTAGTATAGAAACTCACTGAGGCCAACTTACATTGGTCGTAAAGGTCGCGACTCGCGACCGAGTCATAGTTTTGTGAATTCATACACTAGTTTCACGTAAAATGGATATATGAATACTGACGCAACAGATTTTTTAGTAGTTTTACAATTTTAAGGTTAACTTTTAACCAGAGTGTATAATTTTTGTAACAACAAATTGGAACTATGATGCTTTGTTGTATGTCGTCATCCCCACGTGAGGAGAAGACCACATTTCATAGAAAAGTTCACGTTCAAGTTTCATTTGTCAATAACCGTCCGGCTAATATATAAATACCTAATGGCGTATGCGTTTGTATGCTGATATTTCATGAATTGATAAAATTATATTTCCCTAATGCAGGGAAAAGGTAAAGAGGCCTACAGTGATTTTTGAATATTGTATAACAGACTCAAAGTTTAAAAAAAAAACACCAGTAAATTAGGTTAATTGAGATGGACATACTAGATCATATTTACAGGAATTATTTTTATAGAAGACATTCAATATCTTTTTATGAAACTGTAAACCAAGTGAGTTTTTATTAAATCATTATGTCTAAGTATGCTCGACTTACATTGACTTTGATCTTATACGTATTCCTGATAACATTCAGTTAGCAGATCCCACATTTAACGTGCCTGCGAAAATCGATATACTTATCGGTGCGGATAAATTTTGGGACTTATTAGACGAAGATAGGATTCGATTATCAACTGGACCATACTTACAAAATTCCAAGTTAGGCTGGTTGCTATCTGGTCCAATAAATACACGGAACTTGCGCATTAATAATCAAGTCCAGTGTAATTTTACTCAAACGATTGATACTCAACTCAGGAAATTCTGGGAGATTGAGGACATTCCTCAAGTAAATTGTGTTCTTACAGCTGACGAACAGATATGTGAGGATCTTTTTACAAATACGACTAAACGCGAAATTAACGGTAGATTTTCCGTACGCATGCCGCTAAGAGAATCAGCTGACTCGTTAGGCGATTCTTATACGTTAGCAAAAAATCGATTTTTATCCTTAGAACGTAAACTTGAACGTTTACCGGAATATAAACGTTTATATTGTGACTTCATGCGCGAATATGAAGTGATGGGTCACATGACTCGTATAACCGAATATGGTGCGCCGAATTATTTTCTTAGTCATTTTGGTGTATTTCGGGCGAGCAGCAGCACAACCAAATTGCGTGTGGTCTACAATGGGAGTGCCGCTAGCACCACGAATAAGTCTCTAAACGATATTCAACTTCCGGGACCAGCACTTCAAAATGACGTTTTTTCCATCTTACTCCGTTTCCGTCAATACAAGTACGTGGCTTGTGCTGACGTGGAGAAAATAATTCGCCAAGTTTTGATTCAACCAGATCAGAGATGCTTGCAAATGATTCTCTGGCGTGAGAAACCCACTGATCCGTTTCACGTTTACGAACTCAATACCGTGTCCTACGGAACCGCAAACGCGCCATATTTGAGTATGCGATGTATACGACAGTTAGCTTCAGAATGTGGTGATGGCGTCATCGCGCGCGTTATCAACCAAGATATATTCGTAGATGACTTAATTACGGGGGAAGACGATTTTCAAACCCTACTCGATATTTGTCAAAAAACCTATGACGTTCTGCAATCAGGATGTTTTCCTTTACGTAAATGGACCTTTAACCGTGACGTCACGCATGATAAGTCCAAGGAGTATTTTGTTGGTGATTACACGCAGAACAAAACACTCGGGCTAGGCTGGGATAATACACGCGATGAATTGTATTTCACTACTAAAATCGATCCGCTGCCTAACTCGTCACACTTAAGAGGAGGGGTAGGGCAAGCTCTCTCCATACAAACTTTGTGCAGGATTTACTTCGTTTGTGTTTGCATTAAAGTTATGATTTTTGGTCAGTATGCTTATTTTTCTGATAGCTATTTCGTGATTGATTTTTTTTTTAATTTTTTAATTTTGAAGATTTTTGAAATATTTGAAAATTTCACATCACGATCTTCGCATATCTAATATTTACAACCAAAAAAAAAATTATATTTGTTAGTGCCAAAACCGACGAATAAAACGTGCACAAAGTTTGTATGGGGAAGGCCTTGCCCTACCCTGCGCCTTAAACAAACGTATGATTTTATCAATTATTTCACAGATTTACGACCCGCTAGGTTTGCTGTCTCCTGCGGTGATAATTTCCAAGATTTTACTACAAAGACTTTGGTTAAGTAAGATCGATTGGGACACTCCCGTGCCTAGAGACATCGTATTAACATGGCATAGTTTCATGGACACTCTGCACTGTTTAAACGATTTACGAATTCCACGTCATGTAAGGGGTGTACACACTGGACGTACGGAACTTCATCTTTTTTCAGATGCGTCGTTGCATGCTTACGGTGCGTGCGCATATATTCGGACATACGAGGAAGGGTCAGATGTCACTATGAAACTGTTGTGTGGTAAAAGTAAAGTGGCACCACTTAAATCTCTTACTATCCCGAAACTTGAACTTTCTGGCGCGCTGGTCGCTGCCCGCCTTTATAAGAAAATAACCGATTCCTTAAGATTAGTATTCACTAATGTGTACTTTTGGACCGACTCGACAATAGTCATGGGGTGGATTCGTATGTCACCGCATTTATTAAAACCGTTCGTACAAAATCGAGTAACCGAAATAAACGAACTGACTGGTAATTCGACTTGGTTGCATGTAAATAGCGGCGACAACCCTGCAGACTTATTGTCAAGAGGGGAAGGTCTAGATAGTTTGATTAACTGTAGTTTATGGTGGAACGGACCATCATTTTTACAAGACCCGAAATACGATTTTATTAATGAGAAGTTTAATCAAAATACAGTAATTGATAATTTACCCGAGTTAAGATCTAAAACTGTAAGTTTGGTTTGCAATCCATGCGATGAAACATTTAATTTCGATAGATGTTCATCATATAAAAAATAATAATTCGCATCGGCGCGTATGTACTCCGCTTTATACAAAACGCACTGTGACGTCTAGGTCACTTGGGGTAAGTCTAAGGAGTTCAATAGAAACACAATATAGCATTTGGACATAGCCAACGGGAGTAACGTCCGCCCGGGCCTAGTGACAGATGCCGAGTGCACTCCCCACCCGGGCGTCCGTGCTCCAGTTGCTAACCCGTTTAATCACTGGTCACTACATCTCTTCCTTTTCGACAAGTTTAATATTAATTAAATATGTCATTACATAGATGTCACAGATCGATGCACGTAACCAAGCTTATGAATATATAACAATATATGATTAAAGTTACATGTAACCAACTTTTAAATATGACCCATAAGTATTATCCACACAAATTGTATAATTATAAATCACATTTCTTTACAGACAAAATATGAAGACGAGCATATTATTCGTTACTTTCTTTAAAATCCGTTAACTATCGTTCGTATCATCGTGCGCAGATTATCACGATCGACATCATGTTAATTTACAAAAGTATCGATTTTATTTATATGCTTACATAATAACCAGGTTAATTCACATTTCACCTTTAATTTATCATTTTAAGAAGTTAGTATCACCGCCTCAGTGGGCTGAATATTGTAAATATTGCATGACTAAAATTCATTACTGTACAATATGTAAGTACTTATTGACCGAGACTGCACTGACAGACACTTCTTGGTTCAGAATACAGAACGCATAGACTCTGTCTATAAAAATTGCCATCAGCGTTATCAACATTATACCCCGGAAACTTCTTATCCTTGTTTCCAGCCCCATTATCTTTTTTTTTTTTTTGAATATTGAGCTAATTTATGGCTATTAATAACCAATTAAATTAGTTTAAGTTTGTCGCGTTTAGTACTAAAGTAACTTTTTGGGTTTGCATCAGTTATATTTCTTATCATATTTGCTCTAATATTTGTCTCAACTATATTTTGACTAGATTGAATTACTCCCACGATTCGTCCGTATTCGGGGCTCTTTGTGTGAATTCTGGTACCTCTCTCGAAGGCTACATAGGTACTGACCCATGAACATTCTTTTAAACTCGTCAAGTATCAATAGACCCTTTTTCCATCCTTCTATCAGGTTCTCTTTTGTTACCGAACCTCCGGGGCCAGTATTCCCTATGGAAGGATCGATAGAAATACATTTCCCATATGTCAAAAAATCCGCTGGTTTGAGGACATATTCAATTTCGGAACCCACACATGTTAGTGGACGCGAATTTGCTACTGCTTCCACTTCCTTCACTACCGTACATAGTTGTGTATCATTTAAGAGTCGTTTCTCGAGGGTTCTTTTCATGCACTTTTTCACTAGACCGACCTCTCATAGAAACCTCCATGCCACGGACTAAGCTGGGGAATGAATTTCCATCTTATTCTCTCTTCCGCGAAGTACGTGTTTGACAACAATTCTGCTGTTAGTTTAAATTGCAAGGCGTTATCAGAAACTATGAGCTCCAGTCGGCCTCTCGATGATATGAATCTCCTCATAGCCAGCAAACACTCTTCTGCCGTAAGGTCTCTCACTACCTCCAAGTGGACCGCGCGGACAGCCAGGCATGTATATAGGCATATCCATCTCTTCTTTGTCCCTCCACTGTCAGTTATAAACATCGGTCCAAAATAATCAATGCCTGTGTATGTGAAGGGAGCACTATAGTTTGCGCGTTCTGTCGGCAGTGCAGGTGTGGGTGGAAGCTTGAACGGACCCCCACCATGCTTAACACATTGTGGACATTTCTTCAGTGTTTTCTGAACTTTTGCTCTCCCTTGTGGAATCCAGTATTGTTCGCGAATAATGCTGAGCGTATGTGGTGGCCCTGCATGATAATACTTCTCATGAGTATCTTGGATCAGTCTGTCCGTAAACTCTGACTCTTTTGGTATAAGAATTGGATACTTCATGTCGTATGAACACATCGTGTTCAACAACCGACCTTTGCATCGTAAAATCCCATTCATATCCATGAAGAGACCCCAAGTTCCTGGACAGGCTGGTTTCTTTGCCTGACACTTCCTGCGGAAAGTATGATTTCTGCAACCTCTTCAGATCAGCAACTTTCTTATCTCCTCCAATGATCTGATCCAATGCTTCGTCCTCGTCCACTTCCATTATCTCTTCTGGCACATTAACTTCCTCCGTGCCTATGACCTGCATCTGTTCTGCTGATCCATCTCTTTCTAAACCGACCACTGCCGGATCCAGGCCTGCCAACAGAGCAGTCTAGCCATGTTCTTGTAACATCGGCCAGCCCTCCTCACCAAGCAAAAGAAACTGTGGTCCATTTAACCACAGTTCCTTTTTTGATTGCCACAACTCAGGACGTGTTGCTAGATCAGCAGGGTTCACTTCTGTATTGACATATCTAGTTTCTATTTGTTTGTTCTCTTTAATCTCATTTATTCGTCTGCTAACAAACGGTGGTAGCAGTTTTTCTGATTTCATCCAATACGGGACCACCTCGCTGTCAGACCAGAGACATATCCTCTTCATATCCAATCCTAAACTATCTCTTACATAGTTTAGGAGCCGTTTCCCAATGACGAAACCAAGCAATTCTAACTTTGGTATCTTGAGGTCTTCTTTATGAGCCATTGGGGTCACCCGTGACTTCGCCATCATGAATAATACCTTAACGCTGTTGTCCTTTTTATCCCGTATCCTCAGATACACCACAGCGGAAAAAGCTCGTTGCGACGCGTCCGTGAAACAATGAAGTTCACACTCTGAATCCTTGTTTGATGTTGGGCCAACGTATCGCGGAACTTCTATCTCTCTAGCACTTTTTAAGGCGGCCAAAGCCTCTCGCCAGTGTTCTTCGAGCTCTTCCGGCAGAGGCATGTCCCATTTCAGTTTTCTTTTCCACATCTCTTGTAAAATAAGTTTTGCAGGCAGTACTAGTGGTGCTGCAAAGCCACATGGATCGTAGAGTGAAGCTAGAGTCTTTAAGATTCCTCTTTTTGTTTTAGCCTTCTCCTCCTGACCTTTCTTCCACAAGGTATCATTGAGTCGGAGCTTGAGGCTATCACTCTCCATATGCCAGGTGAGACCCAATACCTTTTTGGTCACTGTATCCTTAGCTTGGAATTGTTTTGGAATGTTTTTCAGTAATTGTTTACTGTTGGACGTCCATTCTCTTATGTTCATAGAGAGTTCTGCAAATACAGGTCTTGTTTTATTTACAAGCTCTCGCGCTTCATTTATTGTGTCGGAACCTGTCACCAGATTGTCCACATACATTTTCTCTGCAATCTCCTTCATGAGGTTATGGTCACTCTTTCCCAAATGATGCCGAATCGTCGCCGCCAAAAGAAAAGGTGACGAAATAATACCAAACCCAACACGACAGAAGCGAAGATGTACAATGTTTTCTTCTGTCATTCCTAGTTCCGTGTCCGTATCCTTGACCCATAGGAACCTGGTTACATCTCTGTCTTCCCGTTGCAATCCCACCTGAAGAAAAGCTTTTTCGATATCAGCTGTGATACCTATCTTGTGGAGTCTAAATTTTATCAGGAGTGCAGTTAAGTCCTCGAGCATCAATGGTCCTCTATACATGCATTCGTTCAGACTCTTATCTTGAACCTTAGCCGAGGCATCGAAGACAATACGCCCCCTTTTTCCGGGTTGTACTAAAATATGGTGCGCAAGATAATGGACTGGATGTGCATTCTGTTTTACTTCTGTGGGATCCACTATCTCAATAATGCCCGTAGCCAGTTGTTCCTTCAGAATACTATCATACTCCTTGTAACTAATACTAATTTTAATAACAATTCTATTAAATTAAAATTATATAATGTCACACTTAAATTAGAGTATCACTTAAATATTCACCTACAGAATAATACGCTTTTTCTACAAGGAATTCAAACAGTCTCTTTTTAAATTCTGATAAATTATCTAATTTTCTTATATTTACTGGTAACTTATTATACATTTTAGGCGCCATTCCAAAAATACTTTTACGGAGAAGAGCAGTTTTGAATGGCCCTGTATAAATTTTATCCTTCTACCTACAGCTATTAAAAACGGAATATTTGTTTATGTTGCTTTTGACATATATTCCTATCTCGTATATGTAGAGGCATGGAAGCGTTAATATGTTAAGCTTAACGAAATGGGGTTTACATGATTCTCTTGGTGCTATTCCACATACCGATCGTATGCATTTTTTTGTGCCCTGAATGCCATATCACGGTCTGTGGAATTACCCCAAAATATGACACCGTATCGCAAAGTTGAAGTTACATAAGCATGATATGCAGTTAATACTGATGATTAATTTACTCTTTTATTGAGGTTATATAATGCATATGAAAATCTGCTAAGTTTTTTACACACAATGTCAATATGATTTGTCCAAGTCCATGTCAACTTACTATCTAAATGTAATCCTAGAAATTTTGTAATGTCAGTTTCATCAATTTTATGTTCTTTATATGCGACAGTGATATTTGGCGTTCGGTCAACTCTTTGTTTAAAACTCATTAACTTGGTTTTGCTTAAATTAATGCGTAAGTTGTTATAATTTAGCCATTTAATTATAATTTCTAATGTCTTGTTTATGTCATTCTGTAAATATAACTGTACTGTCATCAGCAAATAGTATCATTTCATGTTCAATAGTTTGTGGCATATCATTTATATAGACAAGAAAAAGTAAAGGCCCAAGTACACTGCCTTGTGGCACCCCGTATTTTATTTCTCTATGATCAGATGATACACTGACTTTCGTTTTAGATTTCATACATATTCTATCTATTGTGACAAATTGTTTTCGATCGGTTAGATACGACTTTATTAAATCATGAACGTTTCCGCGTACTCCGTAATTAAATAATTTGCTAAGTAGGATATTGTGATCTACAAAGTCGAAAGCTTTGGTCATATCCATATATAGCGCACATACAGGGTTTTTCTTATCAATATTAGTCATAATGCCTTTCAACAAATCGTAAATAGCCATGTTAATGGATTTATTTTTTCGGAATCCTTTTTGTTCAACTGCGAAAAGGTTATGCGTTTCAAAATAGTCATTCAGGCAATTATAAAGAACTTTCTCTATGATTTTAGAAAAAACGGGAAGAAGAGCTATTGGTCTATAACTATCCATATTAGTCTTGTCACCTTTCTTAAAGATGGGTCGTACCACAGCTAACTTTAACATTTCTGGAAACGTCCCACTTTCAATACACATATTGGTAATGTGGCTGATCAGTGGCGATATTATTGGCGCTACTTTTTTTACTATTTTGCATGATATACCATCATAGCCGATACTGTTGGTGTTTTTAATGACTCAATTATTACACAAATATCATGAGGGCTTGTGGGTTTCATAAAAACTGAATTGGGTGATCTAAATGTCATATTAAATTGAGTTGTCTTATGGATAGAATTAGAATAAGAAATATCGCTATTAGGGTGATCTGTCATGATGTTGGTACTACTAGCTGATTTGGCCTGGTCAACGAAATGTGTATTAAATTGTTGTGTAATGTTTTTAATGTCATTTATAAGTTTACCTTCATGATTTATATGGGTAATATTTTCTTGCAATTGGGTACTTTTCGAATTTTTAATGATATTCCATGTAGCTTTACATTTGTTACCCGACTTTTTAATGCAGTAATCATTTTGAGCTTTCTGAGTCAACAATATTATTCTTTTAAGCCTTTTGGAGTAAGTGTTTAAATACGCTTTGTCTTGCAAGTTAGGCGATAAACGATATTTCCATAGTAAGTCCCGTTTTTTTCGACAGCACTTTTTTATTCCGTTTGTAATCCATTTTGTTTTCATATAAGCAGTTATTTTGCATGTAATTAATGGAAATCATAAATCATAGAACAATTTAAAGTGATCATAAAAATACTTGAATGCTTCATTAGGGTTATTTGCCATGTATACACCGTTAAAATTTAGTTTTTTCAAGCAATCAATAAATTTCTCAATATTTTCACTACCGTAATCCCTTTTTTTTATATACCAGAATGGCAAAACACACGTTTTTTTCACTGGACATTTTATAATCTGTGCTGTATGATCCGATATAGCAAAATCGATAACTTCTGCTTTAACCCCTCGTATATTATGTAGAATATTGTCAATACAGGTATTACTTATTAATCGGGTGGGCTGTGTTACTCCAATTTTAAGGTTATAACTTAAAATGAGGTTCTTAAACTGTACGGAATGCTTTGTTCTTTTCATTAAATCTATATTAAAGTCGCCACAAACAATAACCTTTTTGTTGCCATAACATAGTTTAGATAAAATAATGTCTAACTTATTTAAAAACATGTCCATAGCACTATTATCATGTTTAGGTACTCTATATATACAAATTATAAAAATGTTATGCTCAACAAGTTCAATTGCCGAACATTCGAATACGTTAGCAATAGAGGCGGATAAAACATCTTGTAGGACTTTGTACTTATGAGTGTTTTTTATTAGGATACAGGATCCTCCATTTCGGTTTTCCCTTGAAAAACACGAAGCTAAATTATAATTAGTAACGTACAACAACGTACAACTGTCTAAGAGTAATTAACTTACTACACCTACATGCTCTTTTCCATATAATATTTTATTTCTTCCGACAATTTAGTGTAGCTTTCTTCCATCAACTGGACATGTCTCCTCAACTCTTCTTCCGTAATGGTTGTAATTTTAGATGCGGTTTCTAGGAGGCTGAGGAGTCTCTGATACCTCATGTCCAAACGAAGTTCCAGGGCCCCCTCCATCTTAACGAAACAACACCATTCCTATTTTCCTCTTAACGACTTAGTATATATGTAATACACCGAGGGACCACTTTATCTAAAAAAAAACCGGCGTGTTTACATGTTGTATACAAAACTTACTATGCTCTTTCCCCTATTTTGGTTTTCCGTACAATAGGCGTTCCGCCTCTATATGTAACTTTCTTCGCTAAACACTTTAACACCACTTTCTTATTTATTCTGCCATATATGCATAAAATATCCCGTACACCTCAAAATAATATAATATGTGAACGAAAGAACGCTTGCTGACACAGTTGTTTTTGCTACGCTTTCAATGTTGCTTATATGCCATTCTTTAATCTAATTTCTATTCGTTCTTTCTCTATCCCACTTAGAACATTCGAAGGCAGAGTACAAGGGACATAATATCTCTATTTCCTCACTGACACCGCATCGGTTTGTTTTCGCTTACAACAACCTGTTTATGTTGCCTAAACCATTTTTTCTACCAATGGGAACGGCGCGTCGAATCAATGAACGAATAAGACACATAGGTGCTTCGCGCCCTACCGACTTCGTCGCAACGCGATCAACTTAACTGATACACTGCTGCCACCTTAACCATGTATGAAGCGTTTTTCGTTCCTTAACTCTAGTGGAGCTTTAAGCCTGCTTCACACTGTCCGATTGTCAGAAGTAGTGTTCGCCACTACACCGTACCGCTTAAATCGTCTGCAATAGACGCAAAGGCCTATGCTGATGATGATAAACCAAATAAAAGGTTTTTACATTTTATAAATGTTTTATTCCTAATTCTCTTTATATTTATTTTCTTTTACAATATTTTATTTTGTATTTTAATATACGCTCGATCTAAAAGCTTCGCATTAGATACTTTCTGAAATGGAACTACACATAAAATATATGCACGAACTCAAACTACAATTTATGAGCTATCTTCTCTGAGTTTCTGAAAAGGAACATACAGTATTACACACAAGCTCAAGCTAGGCTCCCTAGTCTATGAGCTGCACCAAACCTATAAGTTTCTAGGTCTTCACCATGAGTTTCTGGGTCTCCACCGTGAGTTTCTGGGTCTCCACCGTGAGTTTCTGGGTCTCCACCGTGAGTTTCTGGGTCTCCACCGTGAGTTTCTGGGTCTCCACCGTGAGTTTCTGGGTCTCCACCGTGAGTTTCTAGCGTACCATCACACCCACTCACCCACACATACTGTTACTTCTCCATGTTCGTACTTACTGTTAGTTTCTCCATGGGAGCCTCCCAAGCGGAACAAAAGTGCCTAATCCTCATTAACTGCCATGCTTACATTCTGTTGTTTACTGAATCCACTTTCACTCAGCATCTCCACCATTTTGTCGCTACGTCTAGGCACGTTCATTATTCTATTTAGGTTCTAGCGCAAGGCGAGATACACCGTCACTCGCCTGAGGATTAGTACAGACATAACGACAAGACCTTCTACTACAAACGTATACCATTGATATACATCTGCCATAGTACTTACTACCGGTTGAGAGATAAGATGACCTCTAAGTTTTCTTTCTGAACGAGTCTGTCTATCATATTTATTCTAATTCTATTCTCCTTTGTTGGCGGTAATTTTCTTTACCGCCGCGGACCTCCTCCACCCCTTAGTCCGACCCTTACCGCACAAAGCCATTTATTCTATTCTCGGCCCTTTCTCATCTGTACACTTCTATTCTTAAGATTGTCACCTTATCTCCCAACTAGACATAATCATATCTCAGGTATGTGACACTCACCGAGATCCCCAGTTGCCACATCCTCTCCTCGTCTCCTTACTTCTTCATGGCGGTTCCCCGCCATCCTCACCAATCTCTCCTTCTCGCGATCTCCTCGTCATCTCACTCACTGTCATCAAGAAAAACCGTTAAAAACCATTTGAACTCACCTCTATCTGTCAATGTCACCAGATAAATAAAAGACGACTATTTGAGCCACACACTTACTCGTTTCCTGTGAGGTTCGCGTTCGTCGCGACAACTCCAACCGACGGCGTCGTGCTACCTACGCTGACGATTCTGTATGCCACAGCTCTGATAACCCAGGTTAGCCCGACCAACCACTATTAATATCCTAACTATAAGACTTTCGAACTTCCCATATAGAAAATACCAATATTCTTGTTTACTGCTCGGCCTCACATACCATTTCGCTTTCGCCCACAGTCCACTCTCTCGCTATCGTACATTTTTTGGCCTTCGATCCGAATATTTTGATAAGTGACCTTTGGTTTTGTCGTTTTAATCACTTGTTGAGAGTTCGTTTCTTTGTTTTCGTTTAAATTTATAAAATTAGCGGGGGTAACTCTCTAACTCTTATAAAATTGTTGAGGGTAAGCAAAAATATTGGTACGTCTGGTGGTCCCTTAAATTATTTCATTCACTCAGTTCACTTCCACTGGCAACATTGAAGTTGTGTCGGCTGTCAATTGTTGACATCCACATACTACTGACAGTTTGTTTATTAATTTAATTTCGCTGAATTTCGCTAGCGGCTTTTGGTTTAATTCGTTTGTGATTGTAATTTTAGTTTGGATAATTAGTGTTTGTTCTTTCGAAATTGTGTTAAAATGGGTCGAGGTGATGAAACACAGGGACATGAGGAGTCCGCAGACCCGTTGCTAGTGGCACGAGATTATGCCATTATGCGTCTCGAGAATATCTTCATGCTGTCGGAAAGTGCGCTGAGGTTTGTATATGACACTGAAATCTCTGCGATTGCGCAGAGTTTCCACGACGCGCAGGTAAAAATAATTGCTAACGCTCCTCGAAGTGAGCATAGGGAGATTTTTGGCCACACATCTATGTTTGACTCCAAGCTGCGTGAGGTTAAATCTCGAATGAATATGGTCACCAAACCAAAGGTAAGTTCAGTGCAACAACTACAACCAGTGCTTCCTAAATTACCTAAAATTAATATCCCTGTGTTTGATTCTAAAATAGAGAATTTGATAACTTTTATTCAACTTTTTAATTCGTTAGTACATAAGCGTACAGACTTGGCCCCTGTTGAGAAACTACATTACTTGCTCTCGAGTGTGCAAGGCGAAGCTTATAATGTAATCAAAAACTACCCAGTGACAAATGAGAACTATAAGGTTGCATATGAAGTGTTGTATACACAATATAACAAAACGAGACTTATAGCTTCCTTCCACTTATTATGAAAAGCTTGTTTCATGTGAGTCGGTTACATCTTCTCGGGCAAGTGATCTTGAGCGAGTTAACAGAACGTTTAAGGAGAATCTTGCCACATTAAAAAGTTTTAATTTGCCGGACAAGAATTTTATGTTATTCCAACTGTTATGGTCTAAGTTAGATAAGAACACCAAAGAGCAGTTTGAATTAGAACATAATTCGGATGACGTTCCAGAATTCAGTGCGCTGCAAACTTTTATCGAAAAACGTTTTCGTGCCTTAGATGCACGAATTTCGGTTTCAATGTGTCGAGTTCCGGGATGTCACAGCCGAGCACGAGTAAGGTTGTCAACAAGCCTAAAACAGCCTTTGTGGTGTCTGTCCTACCTTGTGTATTGTGTAGAGAGGCACACGGTCTTACATCATGTCCGGCTTTTCTGAAACTAGACCCTAATGCTCGCTTCAAATCCGTGAAGGAAAATAAGTTGTGTATTTTGTGTTTGTCGGGCTCACACTCTGTAAAGGCTTGCAAATCTAGGCAGCGGTGTGATCAGTGCAAGTTTTCACACAACACACTGCTGCACTTTAATAACTCGAGTGTTTCTGTACCTCCAGTAACGGATATAGGAAAAACTATAAATTCAGAGGACATTTCAAGTCCATCGGCTATGGTGGCAAGTAACATTGTTTCCTCGACATTGTTTTCGACAGCCAGGGTTCTAGTCAGGGATGTCCAGGATAATCATGTTCCAGTAAGGGTTTTGTTGGATTGTGCGGCTGGATGCAGTTTTGTGACAGAACGGTGCGCTAAGAAACTTGGTCTTAGCGTTAAGCAGGGAAGGCATGCTGTTAACGGTATAGGCCTGGCAGTCGCTGAACCAGCTTGTCGTGTCTCAATAAAACGGTAAATTAATTAAATACTATTTTATTTCGGAGAGACACAAATTAACACAACATGTTACACAGACGCCATCTTAAGAGAGAGCGAGACAGAGCATCACTAGAGAGAGATGCATACCGGTTAGGGTTGGGATGCATACACCACACTCTCCTCCACCTGAGTTTAAGCCAGCTCCCTGTATGATGCCTTATCTCCCTCTATAATTAAACATAGCAAACAACAGTAGTAAACTTTTAACTTAAATAACAATAGTACCATAAGATTGGTAATAATGTACAAACTAAAATGTGACTTAACTAACTCAAATAACAATGAGATACAGAGGTGAATATAGCTAACTCTTGGCATCGTACTTATAATAAATATAATAATACACATTCTATGAATGGCCTACGAGCGGTTACATTTACTAGGCAGTTATTCTAACAAACTGTCACTACAGCTCATCATTTGATTAACATGCCTCTTCCACTTACTCCCATCAACATCAATCAAATAAGTTGTGTCTGGTATTGACACCTCAACAATGGTGCCCATACTCCAAGGTTTATGATCTTTCCTATAATCCCTCACCATTACCTTCTCTCCCACCCTGAAACTAACTTGCCTAATGCCGGTGGATGCCCTAGCCTGTTTTTCTAGCATTTCCGGGGATTTTTCCGCAATAGGTTGAGGTCTTAACAGAGAAAATCGTGACCTTAGTTCCCTTTTATACATAAGTTGGGCTGGAGTGACGCCTGTAGTACTATGAGGCATAGTTCTATAGTCAAACAAAAATAAGTTGATGGCAGACATCATTTTGTTACCGCTTTCTTTAATTTTGCTCACATGAGTTTTAAATATTTCTACGAAAGTTCCGCAGCCCCGTTTGTAGCAGGATGATACGGTGGTGAGAAGGTATGTGTAATTTGTTTTGAATTGCAAAAATTTGCAAACTCCTGGGACGCGAACGAAGGGCCGTTGTCAAATGTCAAATGGACCGGGTAGCCATGTCTTGAAAACAGTGTATCCAACACTTCAATGGTTCTGGCTGCACTGATTGTGTTCATTTCAACCACCTCTGGCCACTTTGAGTAACTGTCAACGACTAACAAGTACATTTTATTATAGAACGGTCCACAGTAGTCTGCATGAAGACCATACCAGACTGATGGTGCTACTGGCCATGATTTTTGAATACTCTTTGTGGGGTTATTGCGAATAGTTAAACAAGTCAGGCAGTTGTTAGTTATAGCTTCTATATCAGTGTCCACAGCGGGCCACCAGACAAATGAGCATGCCACTTGTTTCATACGCACTGTGGCTTTTATGTAACTCAGATAAGACTGACTTCCTTAAAGCTTTCGGAATGATTATTCTATAACCCCAGAAAAGGCAATCTCTATCACATTCACAACTGATCTCATGTTTTTTATAAAAATATGGTAATAAGTCCTTATCAATATCCTTTTTGTCAGGCCAACCATCTGTGTTGTACCTAGGGCTTTCAAATACCGGACATTTCGTGATACCGGTATTAATACCGGTATTGGCATCTTCAATACCGGGATCCCGGGATCCCGGTATTTTTCGGATAAACATTGAAAGGTACGAAACGTTGAAAAAAAAAAACACCAAGTGTTCGATTAATAACGTTATTATTATGCATGCATATTACAATACGATTTTTAATAATCATATCACTTGATAACCAGTCTCCTTTTCTCTCATTTGACAAGTTGTCTTAATCAAATATACATATAAAAAATCTAGCTACAGTGATATTGTAACAAAAACAGAGTAGCACTAACAGCACATCGTATAACAGATAACATCTAAACATTTCAAACGTTGGCATAATAAAAACTAAGATTAGGTACTTATACGTAAAATGGAATAATTTAAAAATCAAATAACATGTCGAAATTTCCTTAGTTCTAATTAAAATGAGTCAACCAACACTATACAACTAAGTAAGATTAATCTAAAAGGATAATGAATAAAAATATAAATATTTTACAGAATTTTAAATGGCATGCATTTAACGCGGCGACAAATTAATCTGATTTAGGGATTTTTAAAAAATTAAAGGGGGTAGCCAAAATAATAAGTTGGCGACTAATTGCGGAGACTAGTATAAAGTAAAAAGTAGCAGCTAAGTAATCAATTTTCGGCTTTGTTTCAATATAAACTAGCATCGAGTTATTGTTTTGGCAACTGAATTAACTAATTAAGCGGAAACATGACAGCGGATAAAAAGTTGAAAATGACCTACTCTAATTGTTCAATGGAGATTGCATAAAAAATAAATCAAGGTCATAAAAAAAATACTTTGGGCGACACTTTAAGAGCTTTAATCAAAGTTGAAAATTGCATGTATTTGGATATTGTGTCAGACTCTGCCTTAGCTCCGGCGCTGCGGGAAGTGCGTCTCCCTCCGCGCCTCCGGCATTTTATATACACTCTAGGGGTAGGGCAGACAAGACCACGTGGAATCGGGGTTGACAGCTTCGGTTCTTCCACTTCAAACGAACGCGCTTGTCGCCGTTTTCATTAAATTATGGTTTCGAAAACTAAAAAAATAACTCCCCATTACTTTTATATAGTACCCATTTTAATATTTAAGCTGCCAGCAAATCAAAGCCCAAAATGCTTTTTTAGATGGAGACCTGTAGTTGCCACTAATATAAAGTTTGTTATCCTTCTGCTAATATTAGTCGCCAAGTCATTATTTATAGTACCTCGCCTATGATTTCAGTAATCTTGTTTATTATTTCTGCTACCTTAAAATAGCTGCCATTATTTGAATTTTAAAATATCCTTAGTTTAAAGCTCATTTAATATAAATGATTGCCAAAATATTTAATCGCTGACAAGTTATTATTTTAGTTGCAAATAGTTTGCTGCTCTTTAATTTTTCTGTCGCCGTGAAAATAATAAGCCATTTTAAATCACATATTAGATTATTATAAATCACAGATAACATTAAGGTAAATAATTGTCTACTTATATAGTGTTGGTTGACCGATTTTAATTAGAACTAAGAAAATTTCGACTTGTTATTTGATTTTAAATTATTACACATTGTTAGATTGAGTATCATTTAATTGTCTTTTAATGCGTGCTAAATAAATACTTTTCTTCTTCTTCTTCTTCTTAATCTTAGTTTATGATTATTCCAAAGTTTGAAATGTTTAGATATGCGAGTTGCTGTTATGCGAGTTGCTGTTAGGGCTACTCTGTTTTTGGTACAAGATCACTGTAGCTAGATTTTTATATGTACATTTGACACAACTTGTCAAATGAGAGAAAAGGACACTGGTTATCAACTGATATGATTATTAAAAATACTATTGTAATATGCATGCATCATAATAATAATGATATTAATCAAAAATTTGGTGTTTTTCTTTCGTTTCGTACCTTTCAATGCTTTTCCAAAAAATACCGGGATCCCGGTATTTGAAATTAAATACCGGTATTGAAATCTGCTCTGAAAAAGGCGGTATCCCGGGATCCCGGTATTGAAAGCCCTATGTACCTAATGACTCTTGATAACATTAAATCTTTCTTTGTCTCAGTCTGTATAGTTTTCCAATTTAATATATCAATATCAGAACTTACAATATAGTGTATGCTACTTTGCTCTGCTTCTTGACAAATTGGGTGAAAGTCCAGTGTAACATTATTAACCTCAGTAGATGTTCTAGACAAAAAATCTGCTGGGTTTTTGTTGGATTTAATATGTTTAATTTTGTAATTAAATGCCGATAAGAATATGGCGTAATGTTGAAGCCTTTTTGCCGCCATTTTGGGAATACCCTTTTGGGGACCAAAAATTCTAACTAAGGCAGCATTGTCAGTTTCTAATTCAAATGGCCTGCCATAAGTATAATTATAAAATTTTGTTATTCCGTAAATTATTGACATCGCTTTTTTATCAATAGTTGAGTATCTTTGTTCCGTAGAATTTAATTTTTTGCTAGCATATGCTATTGGTTTCACAACACCGTCATAGTCTCTATTAGATACACTAGAGAAGACACAACCTAGGCCCGTGTCACTTGCATCACATGACAAAATCAAAGGTAAGTTTGGATTATAATGTCTTAAGTTACGAATTGATGCTAATTTCTTTTTGATCAATACAAATGCATTTTCACAATCAATAGACCACGCAAATTTATTTTTCTGTGTACATTCATACAACGGTGTCAGAATTGATGCCATATCTTTTAAAAATCTGGCATAGTAGTTCACTTTTCCTAAAAATGACCTCAGCATGGCTATGTTTGTTGGCGCTTTTGCTTGTAGTAAAGGATCAATGTTTGATTTTATAATACTGATGTCATTTTTAGTGATCCTAAATCCAAACACATCTATGTATTTTTTAAATAGTTTACATTTCTCCAACTTTAATTTAAATTGGCTTTTTTTTCAATCTATCTAACACTTTACACAGTGAGTTCATTGTATCAGAAATATCCTTTCCCATTATATAAATATTGTCAATAAATACTATTGTGTTTGGAATATTTGCCAGTCTATTATGCATTATACGCTGAAAGGAACTTGGTCCCGTGGAGACTCCAAAGGGAAGATATTTATATTTATAAGTCCCCATTTCAGTTATAATAGTTGTCAGTTCCTGTGAATTTTCATCCAAAGGGGCCTGTAGATAAGCCTCCTTTAAATCGAGCTCGCAGAAGTATTCACCTTCTTTTAAAGTATCCAAAATTTCTTCGATGTGGGGCAACGGAAAATGGTCTACTTCCAAGTACGGGTTTAAAGTGACCTTATAATCGCCACATAAACGTACAGAACCGTCAGATTTAATTACTGGAACAACTGGTGTTCCCCACTGACTATATTCCACAGGTTCTATACGCTTATTCTCAAGTAATCTATTTATTTCTAGTTTTACCTTATCTTTAAGTGCGAAAGGTACTCGTCTGACCGGCAGGCACTCAGGTACAGCCCCTTCTTTTAATTTTATTGTTATTGACTCGCCATTGCTGTTGCCCCAATCTGCTGCAAATACTTCTGCGTACTCCCTTTTTACAAAGCATTCTGCCTCTGAAACAGTGTTAAAATTATAATTAATATCTAATACATTAGTCATTCCAGTTTTGGAGGCCATAGGCCAAGACTATGCAGCCAGTCACGGCCAATTATCCGTGGTACATTGTCATTAGCTACAAAGATGTTAAGCTCTTTCGTTAATCTTTTATATTGAACATTCAAATTTTCTATTATACCAACCAATAGGTTTAGACACTGTTTGGTCAAAATTTCTGAATTTAACTTTGCAAGTGCTGATAGGCTTCAATGGAAATAACTTATTTCTATCTTGCAAAGATAAAACTGTTACATCAGACCCAGTATCCAACTGAAAATCTAAGTTTATCCCCTCTATTTTTAACCGGATATAAAAAGGGGATACTTTACTTACATTAACCGTATAAACATCACATTCATTGAATAGTTCCTTGACTGATTCCTCCACATGGCCATCACCAACTTGTGGATTCTCAGAATTATCGGGTTCTTCCTGTACTAAATAGGTGCGACTGTACCTGTTATTAGTGTTTTGAGGACACATTTTAAAAATATGTCTCTGTTTGCCGCACTCTGAACAAAACTTTTTGATTAGCCGACACTCCGCTTTAATATGATTGCTATTTCCACAGCAAAAACACTTCCATTTAACAATGGAATCCTTTTTAGTACTAGTCTTTATTCCTTGATTTTTTTGTCTACTGTTGGGCTGTCCGTAGTAGAATAATGCAGTTGTCGAATCACCTTCCTTGGAACTTCCTAAGGTCTGAAGCCAAGCCACCTCCACTGATCGGGCCAGTTTAACTATTTCTTCAAGTTTATTAGAGTCATTCTTTAAAAGCTCAAACTTAATTAATCTTGAACTCACTCCATCAATAAGCTTCTCTTTAATTTGATCATCTTGGTCAGCAAATCCGCATTTACTCGCAAGCTTTTTTAATTCGAGTACATAATCTTCAATATTACGACTACGAAATGCAGCACGCTCCAACGAGATGGATTGTTGAACTACATATTTCTTTTTCAAAACGCTAGTCAACTCCTTGTATGATAGTTCAATAGGTTTCTTAGGTGCACACAAACATGTGACGGTTTCAAACACCTCCGATGTTAATTTTGTTAGTAATAGCAATGTTTTCTTTTCTTCGGCTATGTCATTTAGTTGTATAGCACTCTAGTTGTTGTTCGAAGCACTCGTATTTATTTCCATCAAAAGGTTGTAGGTTTAAATTGGCCATAATGGTTGTCTTCACAGTTTTCTTTTTATTTTTACAATAAGTAACCAACCGACGTCGTAAACTATCAACCGTTTCTTGGTTGTCGAAATCGATATTCAATTGAGCAAGCCTTTCTTGCAATTCGGTTTTAGACAATTTATAAATCCAAGAAGTTTTCTCGAACTGTACATTAATTACACTATCAGTAGATTTGTCTGTTTCTCCGTCAGAAGAATTTTCAGCTTGTTTTTCCTCTCCGGACATAACCTCGAATTTTTAGGTTATTTCGTGACATCAACAAACGTGAAGTTATTAACTTTTCAATATCGAAATAACACAACTTCACTGCGGACTTCACACATAATGGCCGCCGTTTTTCTTGCAAACTTAAGATTGACGCTGCCGGTTAGATATTTTAAATTGAAATTTTTTCACATTAATTAGGTTGTTTTCGTTCGTTTTTCACTTAATTTTAGCACTTGTGGTTTCTAAATCCTCGTCGCCAATCTGACGTGTCTCAATAAAATGGTAAATTAAGTAAATACTATTTTATTTCGGAGAGACACAAATTAACACAACATGTTACACAGACGCCATCTTAAGAGAGAGCGAGACAGAGCATCACTAGAGAGAGATGCATACCGGTTAGGGTTGGGATGCATACACCACACTGCTGGCACTGTATCATGTGTTGTTTCACCTAGTAATGGTGAATCAAAAAACACCTTTTCGTTTGAGGCTTACATTCTGCCTACAATATGTTCGGACATGCCAGCCGAACCTATTGATATTTCGTCGTGGCAACATATCAAGGACCTGGAATTAGCTGATCCGTGTCTACATGTTCCAGGACCTGTCGACATGCTCATGAGTGTCGATATTTTCGCGTCGTCGTTGCGTCCAGGGTTGATCCATGGTAACCCCGGCCAACCAACTGCCGTCAACACTATTTTCGGTTGGATTTTAATGGGTGGTTGCGCCACGGACACTTGTCGCTCTCGTTTTCGTCGTAACAACTGCTATGTGGTTGCGAATTCTTTCTCGTTGGACGACTCAATTAAGAGATTCTGGGAGCTGGAAAATGTCAATGCCCCGGATACTGTCATATTGTCGAAGGAGGATCAGTTATGCGAAGATTATTTTGTCGCTAACCTTCGTCGCACAGAGGAAGGTAGATTTATTGTGCCCCTAGTGTTGCAATGTTAGCAATCGGCGTTTTTACTTGATAATTCGATACTCTGTCGGCGCTTTGTGGTAAATGAATGACAACATATTTTGGAATACAAATTATGTACTTAAATTGATAAACACGATATTTTCTATATAAAATAATAACATTTAGGTCTAAAGTTGAATGCTCAAACTTGGTTCTTTAGTAATATATTTTCTTATTTCGGTTAAATACTGATTCATCAAATATTTTACTATAAAACAAAGCGTTTTTATACATACCTTTCTTTACCATTCCGCATCGTGCTTTGAAGCTGTTCGTGATTTTTGTTAAGGGAAACAACTGCAGCTGAGTCAATTTCACCAAACGGGCATTTTTGTCAAATTCCCATGGAATTTTAAAATACCAATAATGTATAGAAAATTTTATGCTGATAATTTGATAAAAAAATTAATTTACACAAATTTTCTTACGGGGTACTTGTACATATAAAATTATGGAAGTTATTGCAATTTGAAAATTTGACCAGGGCACGGGAATTTATCTGTCCATGGGAATTGCCTTTTCTTAGAAAAAATTGTATTAAAATTATTATTTACCGTCTAATTTATCAAGAATTATAAAGTTCAATTGTATCGAAGTTATTTAACCTAATTTTACCAATCATGGGTTCAAGTTTCAACCGAGGAAATTTATATTAACCAAAAATCTATATTTTAAGTAAAATTTCTCTTTATACAATCACATAGCAACTTCTTTGCAGAAAATTATACAAGTGATTAATATTTAAAACTATCACTAAATGTAGATGTACATATAGACGCTCGCAACTCCAAAAGCGTCACGGGTACGTTGCTGACCTTTTATAAAATTTGAGATGTCCGCTTACTTGTTTGCCACCGTCGTTGTATATAAAATGCGTATGTATCGATATATACCTACATGATTTTATGTACATAATGTTCATTGACTTTGTTTATTGATTCTTTTCAAATATTTAAGAAGCTAAGTGTAATTGTAGCAGTTGGCCTGTTTTTTTTAAAATAAACGCATAAACTACAACTCTAATCGATATACTTAGTACAAATTATATTTATTTACATACTTATCGATATTATTATCGATATACTTAGTACAAATTATATTGAAGCTACGGTAGCCCAGTGGTTCAAGCATGCGGCTGTCAAGCGGCGGTCGTGGGTTCGAATCCCAGCTCGTACCAATGAGTTTTTCGGAACTTATGTACGGAATACCATTTGATATCTACCGTTAGCTTTTCGGTGAAGGAAAACATCGTGAGGAAACCTGCATACATCCGCGAAGAAATTCAAAGTTGTATGTGAAGTCCCCAACCCGCTCTGGGCCAGCGTGGGGACTACTGCCCAATCCCTCTCATCTATGAGAGGAGGCCTGTGCCCAGCAGTGGGACGTATATAGGCTGATAATGATGATGATGATATTTATTTATGCATTTCATCCATAATTATTGTTATTAAATGCGGTTTATTAACAAAATAAGTGACCCTTCCCAATTCCCGTGCCCCAAAATCAGCTGTTTTGGGTAAACAAGCTATGGGAATTAGGTTAGGACACGGGAATTGGAAATCGATATAAAAAAATCATTAAAAAATCAAATCCCATGTTAATAAAATTTTAAGTTATCGTTTATATAGAGACACCAAAGTGCTTTATAATGCATACATATGTTAATGATTACTTATGTAAGAATTTGAATTTCTAAGGGCCACCGAAATTGCAAGCAAAAGCAAAAAAAATTGTCGCCCACCCAGAAACCGAAGTACTTAGGTGGTTTACTCGAATTTAATGCGGTTTGCTATATATAATTTTTTTTATATATAATAGCTGACATTTGAGAGCACATGAGAAACAGGACGCGAAGCTGATCAAATGTAAACGATGGCTGCCAGGGACCTTTGAATTTTGCCGACAAAATTTAACTCTCGTGCTCGGACGATTTTTAAACATCAATTACAAGTTATTCACCACAGTGAAGTGAATAGTGTCTGTGCTCAGTGATAGTAAATATAATCGAGTTAAAGTTTTTGATACGAAATCAGTGATTCTAATGTACAGTTTTTGATAGGAATTTTTGATTGATTCAAAACTCGATGCCGGACAGGGCACGGAGTCTTAATTTGAGCGTTTAGGTATTTTTTAATGTATTTTAAAAACAAATAAGTCAGTGAATTTGAGTGGACCTCAACGTGGTACGTATTATCTCATGCTACACTACGATTTTCAGCTCGGACACAAAAAAAATCGAGTTTAGAAAATGACCCAGCTACCAACTTCATTTAAAATGTATGTAAGTGTCCTATTTATGTAAATTATTTCTAAAAAATTATAAACTATTGTGGTCTATTCTTATTACTTTTTTTTTAAAGGTCTGACTCCGAATATTCAACATACGTGCGCACGCCATCACCTGAGCCGAAAAAACCTACAAAGAATATTAAGAAACGGAAATCGTCCACAGCATCAAGGTATTTAATTTATTTTATATTAAAATAAAGTAATCTTCTTAATTATATTTAAAGCTATCCCTAGCCTAATTGATAGTGACGCTGTTATAGGTATTTTAAATAGAAAACTTCGTGAGTCTCAGACATATTGAAATCTAATAAACGGGTTACTCACGTCTGTATCGTCGAATATCGCTCGACATGTTTCGGGCCAATATGTGGTCCTTAATCATGAGTGGTCGCGGCGGCCTCGCGTTTAACGCTGTATAGGTACTTAGTTAAAGGTCACGGGATTTAATCGCGGTAAGGTCATATACATATTTGTATGTTTATCATGAATTTATATCTTCCTCGTCTGAGATCCATGCATACTTTGCATAGTTTAGTTAAAAAAAATCAAAAAAAAATCAAAAATCATTTATTTTTAAACGGTTTTACAGGTGGTGTCGAATCCTCCTTTTAAGTATGACACTTGTGTTAGGAGGCATTCGCTCTTTCATACACAGATGTAATGTGGTTAAAAATAAATTTAAACTAATATGTTATGACATAGAAATTATAAAATAAACTAAAAACTAAGCAATCACAAACGTTGAGGGAAAAGAATAGAATATCCCATGATGCAAGGCGAAGTTCGCCAGTTTATATGGAAATTATATATTGTATGTGTTTTTACTATTACTGTATGTATGAGTATATATTAAGTTAAGGGAGAATGTGTGTTAGTGTATGTATAATGTAATAATGTTTTATGTGTTATGGAAATTTTACAAAATAGGCTATAAATTATTGGTGATTAATGCAAGATTGATTCGGTTTCCTCGTAATTTTTCGTTTTTGGGCGTTTTTCAAAAAAAGTGTACACGTGACGAACCGGAGAACGACTTTTTTTCTTAACACCAATTTTGAAATTTCTTTGCTTATTCGATTCCACATAAGTTATAGTTTATTATTTGCGAAAATGGCATGAAAATATTAATAAATATAGAAAATATCGGCATTTTAACTTCAGATTACGGTGGAACTAGTTCCGGATAGTCACAATTATAAAATTCATTATAAATTGATTGTAGTGTTTTTTGGACCAGTTTCAGTTTACACATTTGAAATAAAGACAATAAACCATTTAAAACGGGCTTAATGTATAGAATTAATGGAAAAAATAAGCTTGGAGGATAAAATGAATGTCCAGTTCGTCACAATCGCATGTAAATGACTGCTAAAACATGTATTTATTGGTGTTAAAATAGTACTAATCAATAAAAAGAAAAATTTAATACATTAAGGAATATTCATTTAGTAATGTTAACGCTTAAAAATGCGAATTGTTGCACTACAGCAGCCAGAAATAATTATTTTTAACACTCCAAATCTTGTGACAGTGACTAAGCGGAATCTCATGTGACTAACTGGAAATTATATTGATTTAAATTTACACGATTTTCACACATTATTATTGGGGAACGGGACTTAAGTCGTTATAAGTCGGCCATAGCCGAGCATTTACTGGAGTCAGGACCAAACCACTGGATTGGGCTCCATAATCATCCATAAACATGCTGTCTCTTTGTTGTTTTGTTTTGATTGATGTCTCAAAATAGTTTCAGTATACGAATACTAATATAGTGATGGAATATCAATTTAATAAAAGAATAACAGTTAACGGTTGACACTCACTAGGAAAAAGTCACAATTTGCGACATGTTAAGTGTAACTATGTCTCACGTTAGTTTAAATTTAGATATTGAATTAGAAAAGTGAAAATTAACTCACTTCCTGTTTCCAGGGAAGTTTCTTGTTCTGTTCCATCCTGTTTACTAATTATGTTAGGTACTTATATTTTTTTACTTCGTGCATATTTTCGTTATAAGTGCTGATGTATTGGTGAAAACTTTGCTGGCTTATGATCTACCTAACTGTAATAGCTTTATGTATGATTGTTGCTGTTTGTTTTCCTTAATAAAGCAAAATAAAAAATAAAATAAACCGAAAGTCCTTTCTACAGAACGCCATTTCTACAGTAGAAAAGTACGTGAAGCCGTTGAAATTAAAAAACATCGAAATTTCAACCGGGACGACGGTTTCAAAATCTCATCTTCGTGGAATCCAGTTATTAGTAAGTGCAAGCGTGGAAGTACATCGTCCATTACATCAACGGACATTGTTAGTGTTGTGTGTCGTGCGAGTGACAACCCTAGTGAGAATGTAATTAATGAAGACCAAGTGCGGGTAGTTCGGAAAACCCGTGCGGCTAGAAGATGTTGATACCCGCTCACGCCAGTCAGTTCGCGACCACGGATGTTGTGATACATTCGAAACGTCGGACAAAAACCTTAAAAAAGGTAAATTAGTTATAATTGTACGCGATTAAGTCCCGTTCCCCAATAATAACTGGAAATTGTAAGGAATAGTGTACACATATTGAATATATTGAAAGAAAATACCAAAAAGAACGTATTGTGTGACTAACATCGTTTATTATGTATTAAATCAATGTATAATAGTACTTTAATTAGATATTAAAACACTCGTGTGACCTTATTATGAAACTCGCTCTTGATGCATGTTAATTTTAATAATGATTTAATTATTTCTCATTAAGTGAAATGTAAATTTCTTATGAGAATAAAGTTCTATAAACTGAAGATGGGTTCAGAAACCGAAGTAAATAAATACAATAATTGTATTAATTTAAATACAACCTTTTTTACACGGTTGCGGAAATGTCGAAATTAGAACTGGCAGCCGATACCTGAATATAATATTATTGGGATAGGATATTAGGATTATATAACCGAAACACCTTGAATTAAATGCAGCCCTAATAATATAAATAATATTTGTAAATGCTAGGTATAATGTTGTACCTATTATAATTAATAATTATATTCCCTTAAGTAGGTACCATAACCGTTTTGTACTTCTGTATTCTGTACTCTGTGTCTGTGGTGTTAAAGTGGCGTACGCATAATAATAAAAATAAAAAAAAAGAACCGCCTCGTGTCCAGATTACATTAGAATTTTCAGTATATTATTAATGGTGGTTCTTTTTTATAAAAATTGTAATTATTATTTACTTTTTAGTTATTGAAATATGATTGTCGTTTACCGAGACCTTCTCCAGTCTGTAACAAATACTTTCCTGAAAACCGCATCAAAATCGGTTCAGCCAAATGCGAGATAATCGCTGACAAACATACATGTATACAAACATACGGGTCAAACTAAGAACCTCCTTTTATTTTGTAGTCGGTTTAAAACACCGGTCACATTTCGTTTGTGTACTAAGCTTTATGACTCCAGTTAGTCACAAAATCGTTCCGGTAGGTATGTCACGTTACTATCCGGATGTGACGGATTCTACCGCAACGATTTAAAATCAAGATTTCAACTTGTTTTGAACCTATTCAATGTGGTTTATGTTTCGTTTCGGATACTATGATAGTCTATTAAATGTCTAATTGCGTTTACAAAAGTTAATTATAATCTACTTACAGAAAATACTGTGACTGAGTCCGAATACTTTTTTTGTGCACCAACACTGCGGCCGCCTTTCGTCACCGTTTTGAAGGAGCTGACGTTAAATACGTATTGGCGGTTAATGTTTATAGCATTCTAATGTTGCCAGGATTGCAAAATAAATGCGTTTTGGGGAATATCGATTCCACAAGTATTGTTAAAATCGCTGTGACAATAACCGGAGGTTCCGGTATGGTCGATTTCTCCCAAGAAATCCCAACAGTGGAAAAAGTAGTTTTTTGGCATTAAATACCGTATTCTTTAATAAATAAAGCACATTTTAATATCTTGACTCATTACTTTACCTGTGTGACCACATTGAATATTCACTCGATTTTTTTTCGAGTTTCTGCAAGCCTCTAAACATGACTGAATCGACGTGTGACATACACATTTTAGCACTTTTCGTATCTTTATTTTGTTATAAATCTAGCAATATAATATTAATCGTTTTATAAATATAACATAATTGCTATAATCTACAAAATCAAAATATACCACTCATATACCCAAATACGAAAGAGAATATTTTTAAAATCACGTTAAAAGTTTGTGACACGCAAATTTTGCCATGTACACTTTTTTTGAAAAATGCCCTTTTAACCATATTGTAATAAGTTTTTTACATTCATTATATGTTTTGTTGTAGATTTTGGTAGACCTGTTTACCCTGTTATACAGGAAGATAGAAGCAGCCCCAAATTGCTTCTTAGCAAAAGTAGTTTTAAAAAATGTAGGTTGAGAGATTACCGAATGGGGATTACGTTTTTTAATTATATTTTTATTCGGTTTAATAGTTTTATGAACCCTAAGGATACAATTTAAAATATATAACTGTCTGACTGTAAGAACATTTGCATCTCTGTAGACATTTGCGGTGCTGTAACGAATTTTTTTATTTAGAAGGACTTTTAAAATTAGCCGTTGAGCCCTTTCAATAACCAAGAATTTAGTTTTATGGGTACCCCCCCATATAGGTAGACAATAAAGAACTATGGATTGCACAAGAGATTTGTAAACATAAACTAAGAGTTCCTTATCCGATACATGCCTTAGGTATTTGAAAAGCCATGTTAGTTTTCTTATTCTATTTGCAGTAAGGTCTATATGTTGGTTCCAAGAGAGTGACTGATCTATGTGGATACCTAAGTATTTAGTGGCGGGAACATGATCAAGGGAGGGGCACGAACAATTTTTAGAGGTTTTATCATGACACATATGAGCAGTAAGAGTGAAATTAGAATTAGCAGGTTGAAAAGATTTTAAGATTGAGAATGTTATATAATTTGTTTTTCTGATGTTCAAGGTAAGTAAGTTTGTTTGCAACCAGGATATGACCTTCGACAAGCCTGCCTCGGCATAAGAGTACACCTCCTTCCAGCTATCTCCGTGGAACAGAAGCGCAGTGTCGTCTGCGTAGGAGATTACTAGACCGTTAACCAGCTGGATATTGGTAAGATCATTAATGTATGCTAGAAAGAGGGTTGGTCCCAGGACGCTTCCCTGTGGAATACCATAGCTGGTGCAAGATTCGTCAGTACTAAAAACATCGTTATCAAGTTTAACACGTTGCGTTCTATCCGATAGGTAGCTTGAGAACAGGTTTAGGACTTGCCCTCGGATGCCCATGATTTCTAATTTACGCAAAAGGATGGGAACAGAGACGGTGTCAAAGGCTTTTTTTAAATCTAGAAAAATGCATAATGTTTTCTTTTTATTTTCTAAATGCACCGTAATGGAGTTTGTTAGCTCTAAAACTGCGTCTTCCGTGCTTTTTGCTTCACGAAATCCGTATTGTCTAGGTGATAAAAGGTCAAACTTACTAAAATATTTTATTAGTCTTTTGTTTATTACTTTTTCCAGGATTTTAGAAATTGAAGGTAGAACCGAAATTGGTCTATAATTGTTGACATCCGCTCTGTTCCCATCCTTATATATTGGGTGAATAATGGCCCGTTTCAGCGGGGCAGGGAATACTCCTTGTGAAAAGCAGAGTGAAATAAGGTGACTAATGATTGGAACTAGTTCTGTTTTTGCTAACTTTAGGAATGTATTTGGTATATTATCCCAACCTGACGAGGATTTCGATTTCATATTTATGATAAGAGATTCGATTTCTTGAAAATCTGGTTCTATTATACCCATCGATGAAGTATGTGATTTTAGAGAGTTTAGATAAATAGAAAAATCCTTTGAGTTTTCTGTTACTGGTGCGATCTGTTCAGCTAGTTGTTTACCAATATTCACAAAATGATTATTAACTAAGTTGGCAGACAATTGGGGCGATGGTTTTAGATTTAGCAGCTCATTATTTTTACATTTGGTTTTATTCATGTTAGTGATAGATTTTATTGCATTCCATAGATTTTTATTGTTATTTTTAGCTTTGTTAAGAAGGTCCCTTTCATATTGCTGTTTCAATTTTTTTATTAGATTATTGCAGTAATTCCTGTAACGTCGATACGTTATTTGAAGAACCTCGTTAGTCGAATCGTTGCGAAGATTTTTTTGTAATTTATTTCTGTGCCGAATACATTTTAATACGCCCGGAGTGATCCAAGGCTTTAAAGTTCGCTGATTGGAAGGGATTTTAACTAGATTGGTACTAGCACATATGGCGTTTTGTATGTATTGTAGTAGTTTATTTATTAATAGGTTAGGATTTTGGATTATAAGTAAGTCGGCCAAGTTATTATTTTTGAACAAAGAGTGTGCAGAGGCATAGTCAATTACAGATTTATAAGAATTATGCAAGTAAGGTGTATTTTTGGATTTAGAATAAACATTGAACAGTGTCATAAAATGATCAGTTATAGTGGTTTCAAGTATGGCTGTCTTAGAAAAGTACGAGGTTGGGTCCAAGTTTATAATAATATGATCAAGACAACTGTTTATACGTGTATTGAACGTATGCGCCGGTAAGAGCCCATGAGAGGCTAACATATTTAAGTAATAATTGGTCGAATTATTTTGCAACAAAATATTTATATTGAGGTCCCCTGTGATGACGACATTATTTCCTAAGTCACTGTTTTTTAAGTGAAGGTCTAGTGAGGTGACAAAATTATTTATATTTGAATTTGACGGAGAGCGATAAATGCATAATATCGTAAAACGAGAAACGGCAATCTGAAGACATGACACTTCGGCCAAAATAATTTCTTTTACCTGGTGTGGGTTCGAGTTTTTTAAGTAGACGACAACTCCATCATTTTGTGTTATTTGTTTAGTCGTATAGTAACATGAATAGTTATGTTTGTAGGGTAGGGGCCTATCTTTGATAAGTCGACATTCCGTCAGGACCAATGCATCAGGTTCAGTTTGTAATGTACTTAAGTTAATATTTAAGTCATCAATATTTTTGTAAATGCTTCTTATGTTTTGAGTGACAATAGAATAGATAGGTTTTTTTTTCATTGGCAAGTGTGTGGGTAGATCTGTTATGGAGCACGTAAAACTATCGTTGTTATCCAGGTTGTCTAATTCATTTAAAATATTATCTTGTATCATTAGATAACGTTAAGAAGGTCATAGTTGTATAAAATGATAATGTTTGTAGGTGTGCACAGGTCCAAAATATTGTTGTGTTTAATTTTATAATAGATGACGAAGGTGAATGGTGTTTTTCTTAAAGTTATTGAGTGCGAGGATATATGATTAATATCGAGTAATATTTGTGTAAATTGTTTGTAATTTACAGTTTTACAATAAGTAAAAAATTGAGGCCAGTAATTAGTTTTCGTAAACATCATAAACAAGCAACTTTCAGAATTATACACAGGTGTTATGAAGTAGTATTTACTTACAATTACATATAGGCGAACACACTTAGATATAGCTTTTTTTAAAAGGAAACCGATTTCAAATTGAATGGCAAAACTTACTCCACAATGTGACAAATGGTTTTCTAAAAACTGCATCAAAATCAGTTCAGCCACACGCGAGATAAACACGGGCGAATATACATACATATTTAGTCAGTCATTGAAAAGACGTTGTATTTGTTGCTCGTTTGTGATCCAGACCGGGGGTGAGCTATCCGTTTTACGTACGTAGACACGGCCGAATGAGGTCCAACAATATTTATAACCTTTAGATTTCTTGAGGTCTCGCGCTAAGAAATAAAGCCTGGCGGCTTTGGACGTCAATCTTTCATTGATGAAAATGGGTGTATCCGGGTTCCTGTTAAGGCCCAAGTGTTTGGCTCCAAGTCTGTCTGTTCTATTGGCAATATTATAAGATTTAGCAGTCTTGAGAATTTTATCTTTGATGATAGTCGAGTTCAGTTCAACAACAATCGACTTATTCTGTGTTTTTCCTTTCACCGTATAAATGTCACATATGTCGGAATTAGACACGGCAACATTTAAGTTGCTCGCGAGTGTGTTTACCATGCTGATCAAGTTCTCCTGCGGCACTTTCTCATCTAGAGGAACATTTTTAATTTCAATGAACTTGTTGTTACTCGTTCTCAGTGTGTCTTCGAGTCTTTCCTCCAGGAGTATCATTTGTTGCGTTTTGGTTTTTAAGGCATCCTCAAGCTGTTGTATTTTATTTTTGAGTTCAGCATTCTCCTCGGCGAGGAATGTGATTGACGCCTCAATTTTGGCGTTTGACTGTTTGATCCCATTAAGGATTGGGAACAACTTGTTCATTTGACTTTCATGCCGGGCCGCCGAAGTATTAAATAACTCTTTCATTTCATCTCGCAGTTCAGCTATTTCCGTAATCCAGTTTGAGTCGTTTCTTTTCCTCTTTGGACGGACGGTGACATTGGTCTCCTGGGTGTCTTCTTTGCGGTAGGTGGAGGCCAAGTCCGGCTCGGAGTTGTATTTTGGTGACGACATATTTGTTTGTTTATGTTTGCGCTGAGGCAAATTCTAACGTTGGAGAAGTCGATCGGTTACGGCGTAGACGCAAAGCGTAGCACGTAGCACTGTATTGGGGTCGGGCGCAATCGGGGCAGTTCGCGACACGCTGGCGGTATGAGCGAGAGGCAAATTATGGTTATAGTCTCGTTTCCGCGCGGGGGAGTGCGGGGCCGCTAACAACTGCCGGCACGATTACGTCACAACACTTCGATGGCTCATTAGAGATAAGTTATTTAAATAGTGCACGCTAATTTGCAAATAATGCATACACTAATACAGGCGAAATTTCTATGTATCTAACATGATATTTACAGATAATTTTGTGCGCACGTGTGGTCTTGGCGCTGGCTCGGACGAAAGAGGAGTTAACATATATTGAAATACGTTTTCTTTTACTTACCTAAAAAGGTCTGCATTTGAAACAGCAAATCAGCGGGCTCGCACACCATCACCAGCGCCTTGTGCGCAAAAGAAAAAAGCCAGCAACAAAGTTCGTGCATCAACCAGCAAAACCAAGAATTCGGGCTCTAGGTACTTAATTTACTTGTTTTTTTTTTTAAATGAAATTAGTTTAGATATGTGATTATGTAACTATAACATAATGCATTCCCTGGAAATATTTTATAAGTTTTTTTTCTTTTTTCTAGTTCATCCAAAAAAATCAATTGGAACCAACATCTTCAAAATTATAAGCGAAGAAGAGAAGATCACCGGCGAGCTAAATTTGAAACCCGTCAAGACAACTTCATTGTTTACCAGTCGTGTATCTACGGGTTCCTCTCGACGCACTACGATAACGGACCGTAACTTTTTAATTGATTTAAAATTGTATAATATTAACAATAATAATTTAAACTTTCGTGAGACATGTTATAACTTAATTTTACTAAACGGTTAAAACTCACGTATTAATTGTCACTTCGGGCGACATGTTTCGAACTCTTCGGGAGTTCTTCCTCAGGATGAGTGCGTCTGCGACCCGCGCCGATTGCACACTGTCGAACTACCCGCCGCCCGCCGCAAGGCACGTGACGCACGCGCAGACAGCGCAGGGACGGGGGGGCAGAACTCCCGAAGAGTTCGAAACATGTCGCCCGAAGTGACAATTAATACGTGAGTTTTAACCGTTTAGTAAAATTAAGTTTAATATTAACGATTTAAAAAAAATGGCCCTGAAGAACGTTATAAAAAAGCGTTAGCGTCGTTTAAATTACAGTGTAATGAGGATTCCTCTGAGTGGAATTTAGTGCAAGAGTTTTTAACCCAGGCCTATAATATTTTTGAAGATAGTGAGCCTGTTTATTTTTATTATTATAAAAAATAGTAGATTGTTTGACAAGGGTCTAAAGTAAGCCATATTACCACGAGATGGTTATTTTCCCGAACGTAGTGAGGGAAAATTGTTCGAGTGATAATATGGGTTTTAGGCCCGAGTACATATTAAACACAAATTATCCACATTAAATGAATAATTTAACTCTTGGCGGGCGTATGTCTAATTTGACAGCATGTTTTGCATGGCCAATGCCTCGCGCTATCCGTATTCGCTTGCGTATTCGCCTCCCTTTATTTTGCTATATTAAAGAAAGAGATGCAACATGCGCTTTTTTTTCTTTTAAGAGGCGCAATTGCTTTGACCATAGACGCTGCTTAATCTTTATAGAACTGAAAAACGTCTTTCCTGATTGGTCGATTTTAGTACAGCTGTATTCTGGTTGGTTGATATTTTTACCAAATATTTTTTTATCTGTCAAATTACTGTTCTGTGATTGGTGGATTTAATAGGTGAAGTATTTAACCTTATGCCTTATGCAATCATAGCTTACAACAGTTCGATCCTTAGCTTCACTAAATGCCGACCATACGACATTCTGACTGGCCATTTTGACCCCCGTGACCCAGTAAATGTTGACCTAAACGAACAATTGTTTCAACAGTACATCCTAAACCACAAAGAGCAAATGCAATTAGTCTACGACATAATAAATAAGTCTGCTTCAGCTGACCGTGCAGCAATAATTGAGAATAGGAACAAATCCGTCGAACCCGAAGTAGAGTATCAGCCCCAACAGCAGGTGTTTATCAAAAATCCCGCTGCCGATAGGCAGAAAATAGCCCCCCGATACACACAAGATAAAGTTCTCGCTGATTTACCAACAATACACATTTATACCTCGAAGAAACGTGGCCCCGTCGCAAAATCCCGTTTTAAACGAGTACCTAAATCAGCTAAATTGTTGCAGGATGATCCTGCTAATTCTAACAATCCACATCTCCCGATCCCAGGAGATATGACTTGAAGACCTAGCAGATGGACCCGGACTATTACCCTTTAATATAAATGACATGAAATTAACTACACAGACCCATACATTTGTACAGTATATCGAACTGACCAACATTGAGAACAGCATCAACATTGTTCGAGGCCAACTAAGGGAAGCAAGAGACAAACTGACTAATGACACCTATTCCCTTTATGAAACGCAAATCCAGTACCTAGTTAACAAATTAGACAAGGCATCAGACCAATTAAACAGTCTAGAGCCCAGTCGAGGTAAGAGGGGACTAGTGGATGGCCTTGGCTCCGTCATTAAAAGCTTAACCGGCAACCTAGATAACTTTGATGCATTAAAGTATAATGATGCCATTAGAATCTTAAGAGGTAATCAGGATAGGATCGTTGCAGAGCTTAACGACCATATTAGCCTCAGTAAGGAATGGATGGACCACCATACGGAGATAGTCTCTCAGATCGTTAATAATCAAGCAAAAATTAACGAAACGCTGCTCTCAATCCTCAATAGTAGCGCTCAAACTGAGACAAGTCTAATCAGGTATGCAAAATTCGCTCAGCTTTTAGTAATCATTAACGATAACGTGGACGAATTAGTTAAGGAGCTTTATAGGATAGAAGATATATTAGCATTTACGCGCACTCTTAGCACCCATCATTCGATGCTAAGTGTACGAGTACTAAATAGTATGTTAAATAGGCTAAAAAACTTGTACGACAAGGAACAAGTGCTAGATTTAGAACTTAGAGAGTATTATGACATCATTAGAACTGGGTCATACTTTGTTCAAAGGAGAATAGTTATCATATTCAGATTCCCAATTATATCACCTCACAACTATAACCTTTATAAACTTCCCATCTTACCCAATAAATTCAACCAAATTATAGTCCCTATCCGCTAATAGCAACCGACGGAGATTCATATGTGTACATAGAGGCTGAATGCCCGAAGATCAAAGCATGGTACCTTTGCGAAGCAGACATCAACCATCAAATCAGAACCCAGCCAGATTGCATTCACCAGCTAATCGAGAAACAAACCATGGACAGTTCCTGCAAACAGACAATCATCTCACTATCCAAACCAGCCATGCAGAAACTAGACGACAGAAGCTATGTTTTAATCTTCCCTCAACCTGCGAAAGTACACCTCATATGTGGACGAGAAGACTACACTACCCTTAACGGCAGCTATCTAGCGACAATACCGAAGAACTGCTTACTGCGAACTGAAAACTTCACCATTATCAACACAGAAGACCGCGTTGAAGGAAAACCGCTGAAGATTATGAAGATCAATGGAGGCACCAAGATAAACCTCTTCAAAGCACTGCAGGCAGTCGCATTAAACACGATCAACCTTAAGGATCTCCAGGATATCCAGAGTAGAGTATCACTTCAACCTCCGCTGCAGCTCACACAGCCTACAGATACGACAATGTACCACACTGTTATGTATGTAGTTTGGCGGTAGCTCGGTAATTTACAAGTACCGACAATTCGGGCCCAATAAATGCTTGTCAGTCCTAATTGGTGTTTCAATGCTCGAACCTATCACTGGCGACGGGAGTGGTATTTTAGTTTAAAAAACCCATATTTTTAAAGGTTTTGAGCATTACTAGTGCACGTACGATGCCGCTAGGTAGTGTGGAGTGTTTTCGTGTCGGGTCCGACTGGGACGCTTACGTGCGCCGTGTTAAACAGTTTATCATGTTGAATAAGATCGATGCAACGTTACACGTGGCGTCTCTGGTAACTTTAGTGGGTGCGGAGTGTTACGAGCTTATGTGTGATCTTTGTGCACCGGCCAAGCCCGAAGACAAAACATTCGACGAATTAGTCAAATTAGTAAAAGAGCATTTGGAACCCGAGAGATCGGAAATAGCGGAACGACACATCTTCCGCCAGAGAAAGCAGTTACACGGTGAAAACATACGGGAATACCTACAAAGTTTAAAGCATTTGGCTAAGACGTGTAACTTCGGCACAAATCTCGAGGTTAACCTACGCGATCAATTCGTGTCGGGGCTGTCGAGCGAGGAGATGAGGTCCAGGCTATTTGCCGTGCGGGCTATTGACTACAAACGCGCTGTCGAGCTCGCCCTGGCGTTAGAGGCGGCGGAGCGGCACGCGGCGTCGGCGGGCGCGAGCACGAGCGCGGCGGCGCCGCCGGACGACGGGCTGCACCGGGTGGGCACGGCGCGACGCCGCGGTGGCGGCGGCGGCGGCGGCGGCGCGGGCCCTGCGGCGGCGGCGGCGGCCGCGCCGAGGGCGCCGTGCGCGCGCTGCGGCAAGAACGGCCATGCGGAGGGCAGGTGCCGGTACAAACACTTTTCGTGTGACGCGTGCGGTGAAAAGGGTCATCTTAAAGTGATGTGCAGAAAGGAGGTAACAAAGAAGTCATCTAAAGGTCAGTACTTTTTAGACGATTCTGATTCGGATGACAGTGACTGCCATTTTTATAAAATTGTAAGTGATGGGGACGGCCCCTATTATGCAACGCTAACCGTGCAAAACATAAAGTGCAAGTTTGAGGTAGATACGGGTAGCAAAATTTCGGCTATATCAAAAGACTTTTATGATCGAAAAAGGCGGTCCTCCTTTAATGGGCCGTACTTGGATCAAGCGATTAAAATTAAATGCACTCGATTGTTTTAATATAAAAGAGGAGGGTATGACAGCAGAATCGCTTAAAAGAGGGTTTCCCGAAGTGTTTGCTGAAGGCTTAGGCACTTTCAAGTCGCGATTGCAACTGAGGCTCAAAGACGATACGCCAGTATTTGTTAAGGCGCGTACTCTGCCGCTGGCGCTGCGCGAGCGCGTAGAACAGGAGCTCGACCGCTTGCAGCGGGAGGGGGTTATTTACAAAGTCGATCGATCTGAATATGGAACCCCTATAGTGCCCGTGGTTAAAAAGAATGGGTCCATTCGTATCTGTGGCGACTATAAAATAACAATCAACCCGTGGTTAAAAGATTTTCATTACCCGCTCCCGCGGATCGAGGACCTGTTCGCGCAACTGGGCGGGGGCGAGCAGTATACAAAACTGGATCTGTCTAATGCCTTCCAGCAATGTGTTCTCGAGGACGAGTCGCAGCCGATGACGGCGATCACCACTCATGTGGGTACATTTATCTACAGGCGGGTCCCATTTGGAATCAAATGTATACCCGAAAATTTTCAAAAAATCATGGAAGAAACCCTGTGTGGCCTACCGTCAACGACTGTGTTCGCAGATGACATCTGTGTAACGGGAAAAGACAAAGCGACGCATATGGCTAACTTGAGAGCTGTCTTACAAAGATTAAAAGACAATGGTTTACGAATTAATTTCGCAAAATGTAAATTTTTTAAAGATAGTGTTAATTACCTCGGCAATAGGATAGATAAGTATGGATTGCATACCGATGATAGGAAAGTAGTCGCTATTGTGAATGCCCCAGCCCCCGCGAATGTAACGCAACTTAACGGTTTCATGGGCCTTGTTAATTTTTACGCAAAATTCTGTGTTAATATGAGCGACATTTTAAAACCGATGTACCGATTGTTAAAAAAGAATGTGAGATGGAATTGGGACGAATCGTGTAATGAAGCCTTTACTAAAATTCAAAAAGTTTTAAGTAGCGCTCCCGTATTAGCGCACTATAATCCGTCGCTGCCTCTTATTTTATCAGTAGACAGCAGCCCGTACGGCGTGGGCGCGGTGCTGACTCAGCGCGGCGCAGATGGCGTGGAGCGGCCGCTGTGCTGCGCCTCACGCACACTTAGCGCCGCCGAGTGCAATTATTCGCAGCTCGACAAAGAGGCGCTTGCCATCGTATTCGGAGTCACAAAGCACTATCAGTACGTGTACGGGCGGAGATTCACTTTGCGCACCGATCACCGGGCACTTAGTTACATATTCGGCAAAAACAAAGGACTGCCGGTGACCGCGGCGAGTCGCTTGCAGCGTTACGCGGTAAAGTTAGCAGCGTACGATTTTAATATAGAATTTATAAGGTCCGAGCGAAACTGTTACGCGGATGCACTCTCTCGTCTTCCCTTAGCCGGGCCAGGTAAGTTGAAAACGGAAGACGAGGGTTGTAGCTATTTAAATTTCGTAGAACGGGATTTTCCACTTAGTTTTAAGGAACTTAAAAGTGAGTTGGCTAAAGACCCAGTATTGAACAAAATATACGGATACGTTATGTTCGGTTGGCCGAATACAACAGATGTGTCAGAAAGGCCTTATTTTAATAGAAAAGAAAGTCTTCACATTGAACAAGGTTGTTTGATATGGGGATACCGGATGGTTATTCCAAAATCATTGCGAGTTGCGGTTCTGAACGAAATACACGGTGGCCACCCCGGCATAGTAAAAATGAAACAGATAGCACGGAATTACGTGTGGTGGGACACTTTGGATGCGGACATCGAGCGCGTGGCGGAGCAGTGCGTGGCGTGTCGCCCGCAGCGCCCCGCCCCCGCGCCCGCGCCGCTGCACTCGTGGCCGTGGCCCGAGGAACCCTGGGCTAGACTAAATCTCGATTTTTTAGGGCCTTTCAATAATGTTTACTATTTAGTCATAATTGACGCTCACTCGAAATGGATCGAGGTTGAAAAAATCAAAACAACTTCGGCTGCCATTGTAATCGATTGTTTGCGAACACTTTTCGCGCGGTTCGGTCTGCCAAAACAGATCGTGTCTGATAATGGCCCACCTTTTTCGTCATCCGAATTTGGTTCGTATCTAAGACGAAATGGAATCCGGCATACTTTAGTAGCTCCCTATCATCCGGCCAGCAATGGCGCGGCGGAAAACGCAGTTCGTACAGTTAAGCGAGTACTAAAGAAAGCCATTATCGAAAACGAAAATGACGTGACGGCTCTCAGTAGATTCCTGTTCACGTACAGAAATACCGAACATAGCACTACTAAAAGGGAGCCGGCCGTAGCGTTGTTGGGGCGACGGCTGCGCGGGCGCCTAGACCTGCTGCGACCCGACGTCGGGAGCGTGGTGCGCGCCGCGCAGCAGACGAGCGAACGACGCAGCGAGGGCCGCGCATGGCGCGAGCCGGCGCCCGGGGCCCCCGTGCTCGTGCGAGACTACGCGCGCGGCGCGCGCAAGTGGGCCGAGGGCGAGGTGCTCGAGCGCGAGGGCCCCGTCTCGTATAGAGTCCGCACGAGCGACGGTCGCAAGCACAAGCGGCATGTAGATCAGCTACATTTTAGGAAATCAAGGTTTACACTCAGTGATGTAGATACTAAAACACCTAACTCAGCGCCTGAGCCGGAGTCCGACGGGGAAGTATTTACAGTAGGGGAAGAAGTCCCGGAAGTCCCGAGACCTTCTGGTGAAGAAAGTCGCAGCTGTGAGGATGAGTATACAACGCCTCCCGGAAGTCCGGCCAATGTAGACGAACGTTCGCGCCGACAGGCTGCTGTGCGCTGTTTAGAAAGACTAAAAAAAATGTAACGAGTGAATAGGTACTAACGGCAACTGTTCTTCCCATTACCATCATGAACATGATATAATAGGTATACCTAGTGTTATTCTTAATTATCTGTCTTAAAGTGGATCAACTGTCTATTTAATTGATAATGCTTAGGTATACCTACTTTGTGAATGAATTGAATACAACTGGGTTATGTACCTATCTATAGTATTCATAATGCTACTAAGCAACTAGTCGTAAGAAAACCGGTGTGGATCTTTAACCTGTATTAGCGCTTGGTGATTACCAGTCCCGGGGTCAGGGTATACTGGTGGTAGTTTGTACAATAGTTTGGGTTATGGGTAAATTGTAACAATAATGTTCTAGTTTCGACCTTGCCACCATGGCAGGAAGATTCAAACTAAAATAGAATTAAGTTAGCTTAAGTAAAACTACATGTTACTATAATTATGTTCGTTAAGTAGAACATGTTTCATAAAATCATGCTTACATTATATTGTTATAATTTAGAAGAGGACAATGTTATGTTAGTTTGGCGGTAGCTCGGTAATTTACAAGTACCGACAATTCGGGCCCAATAAATGCTTGTCAGTCCTAATCGGTGTTTCAATGCTCGAACCTATCACACACCACAATACCTTTCTACATAATCACGTTGGTGGCTGTTGGACTCATCATTATTCTGAAAAGAAACCTCTTAGCCAACTGCTATAAGAAGAAGAGAGAGGTAGCGGAAAACAGCAATAGCACTGCCACAACCATAGAGGACTCGCCACCTCCAACGGAAACCTCAGCCGACAATCGCCTGCCAGCAACATTTTCTCTCAAAGTTCTAAAGTTGCTGGTCTGCGGGTGGGGGTATTATGCAGTAGCGATACAAGTAGATCGCTGGCGTAGCAGCTCCAGTAAACGCTGACATCAACGGACGTGAGGACCGCGTGCGTCACAGTGCACGAGCCGCTGACAATGCAACCTGCGCCCGCTGTAAACCCGAGCCGGGGGAATTCATTCAATTGCTAACATCGCTTTGATTCACTTCTTTCCTTCTAATTATAATTCTATTGTAACATTTACTTTTACGTAATTAAATTAGTTTGAACAAATTGTTTTTTTTTTGGACTCTTCGGCTGCAGCTTCCATAATTAGCGTTTCAAAAAATGATTTTCTTCGAAGCAACAACTGTTAGTAGAAATGACGCTTCTGTATTGTTAGTTACATTAGTAGTTTTGTTGGATCACCTTTCATTACAATTGCAATGTAATTGTTGGATATGGATCCGCTCTTAGGACCAATGCTGATTATGATCCGGCTCGAAGGACCAATGTTGGCTATGGATCCGCTCTTAGGACCAATGTTGGCGATGGATCCTAGGGCCAATGCTGATTATGATCCGGCTCGTAGCACCAAGGTTAGTTATGGCCCTAAGAGTTGACGTCGGATATACGCGACGTTCGTAGTGGTGGTGTGGACTGTAGATTCTTCTTCATAGGGCAGCAGGATAGTAAATAATAACACCGAGGTGAATTTACACTTGAGAGGCGAGGAGAGGCGTGTTGCTCAGTCGGCTGATGATCGACAACTAACTTTCTATGTTGAGCGTCTTCTGCACCCCTTCCTAGGGGTGGCAGGTGGCTCTTCCTGCGCTGGGCGCATTGAGAGCTGTTGCGGGTCGCGTCACCGCTACGGCGGGACGGGCTTCTGGCCGTCAATTGGGGGACGGCGTCTGCTGCTGGCGAGGTTGCCGTGCGAGTCCCCGGGCAGGGGGCCCACTACGGCGTCTGCTGCTGGTGAGGTTGCCGTGCGAGTCCCCGGGCAGGGGGCTACGGCGTCTGCTGCTGGCGTGTCTCGTGCGGCTGGTGTCCATCTGGAAAGTCAGTAATAGTGTTACTTACTTTAGTCATCGATGGAGAGCAGCGCCCGAGATCTGCGCTCTGGCGGCCGGGCATGCTGTGGGGCGATGCCTTGTAAGTGGACGTGACTGGAGTTGTCCGCTCGGTCGTACATGGCCCTTGCGAGCCGACCGATGAACGACTCCAGGCTGGTCCACTTGAGGTCGTTCGCGATAGTGCTGTTACGCACATATCGCGGTGCTGCGACTATGGTGCGGAGAGTCTGCGTCTCCTGCACCCGATGTCTCCTCCTGTTGGTTGCTGCGGCGAGGGCGTACCAGGCCGGTGCGGCATACGTGAGCCGCGACCGGACGTACGCCTTATACAAACCAAGTTTGGTCCTCCTGGGGAGCTTGCTGGAGAACACCGGCCGGAGTGCCATGCGCGCGACGAGGGCACGTTGCGTGGTGTTGGCGATGTGCTGCTTCATTGAGAGGCCCCTGTCGATGGTCACACCCAGGTATTTCACCGTGTGCGACCATTCGAGGGGCTGCCCGAATAGCGTTGGTGGTTGTGGTAGGCGCGTGCTCCCAGTGATGAGAGCCTGCGTCTTACCCACATTCACCGATAGCCTCCACTTGGAAAGCCACGCTGGGAGGGCGTCGAGTGTCCTCTGGATCTTGGTGACTGCATGTTGCGGCCTCATCGACGACTCGAAGTATGCCGCGTCGTCCGCGTAGAGGCCCAGTTGCGTGTTACCAACGACTGGGATGTCATCGGTGAACCGGGCGTAACACGCAGGTGATAGGCAGCTCCCCTGTGGTACACCCGCCTGGATGGGATGTACTTCAGAGAGTGTGCCTTCCACCTGGACTCGGAAGCGTCTATCTGTAAGGAAAGAAGCAATTACTCGTACGATTCGACGAGGGGCCGTGGAGGTGGACATTTTATAGAGAAGGCCTTCGTGCCAGACTCGGTCAAAGGCCTTCTCCATGTCCAGCAACACGGCGACTGTATACTCCCTCTTGTTTGTGGCCGTAGCCATGTAGTGTAGCACCCTGGTGAGCTGCAGCGTCGTGGAGTGCCCCCCTCTGAAGCCGAATTGCTCCGGCCGGGGCGTGATGTGGGGCTGCAGGTGGCGGAGCAGCATCCTCTCGAACACCTTCGAGAGGGTGCTCAGCAGTGTGATGGGGCGGTAGTTTTCCGCCTTTCTTCTGTCCTTCCCAGGTTTTGGCAGGACGATGACCCGGCCCTCTTTCCACGAGGAGGGAAAGTGGCCCGATCGCATGATCCCATTGAAGAGTCGCGCCACCGCCGATATAGTGCATAGCGGCAGGTGGCGCAACGCTGCATTGGGGATGTTGTCGGCGCCAGGTGCCTTCCTCGGTTTGACGTGGAACCGGATCGAACGCTGGACCTGTGAAGGAGAGAAGAAAATCGGGTCTTCCTGCGGCAGGATCGGTGCTTCGAAGTACTGCTGGAGGTGCCGCTCGACCTCAGCGGTGTGCTGGGCGTCAGTGGCGGGATTCGGCGTGAATTGCCGCTCTAGACTTTGAGCGAATAGCTCCGCCCTGTCTTTAGCGGCGTAGTGCAGAACCCCGTTGTCATCCAGGAGTGGCCGGACTGGTTCGGCCACCGTGCCAAGCTGCTTGCAGAGCCTGTGGATAGAAGGGACATCATCAGAGATGGAGGCGATGTGAGCTTCCCAGCTCTCAGCGCGATAGTCTGAGAGCTTGGTCTTTACGAGCTCGGTGAGGCGATTGAGCTCGGTTTTGAGCGCTGGGGCCCGTATACGTTGCCATTGGAGCCTCGTCCAGCGCTTCTTAGCGATGAGCTCTTGCAGGTCCCGCGGCAGCGGCGTGCGGCGGTCGGTGTGCGGCACTGCTTTAGAGGCGGCGTCCAGGGCCTCTTGGATGTCCGTGGTGATTCTGGAGGTGGCTTCCTCCACCTCCTCAGCTGTGGAGATGGGACCTGAGCGGGGCTTGGCCTCCAGGGCACGGCCAAACCCCTCCCAGTCGTAGCGGCGACTCGGACCCCTGGGAAGGGATGTTACCGGCCGGTCTGCTATGGTAAGTAGCATCGGCCGATGGTCCGAGGGTAAGTCCGGCAGGACTTCGTGGCGCATGGATACGCTAACGCGCATATGGCACGCGAAGTCGATGATGTCCTCCAGTCCCGTGGTGCAGTAGTGTGTGGGCTCATACGGCCCGGACACACTGAAGTCGAAGTCCTCGGCCGCCTGGTAGATGACTCTACCGGCTGGCGTGGTCCTCGCGGCGTTCCAAGCTGGGTGCTTGGCGTTGAAGTCCCCCGCTACGATGGTGGGTACAGGGGAGTCCACCAGAAGATCCTTGAGTTCGGCTCTCAGTGTGGCCGGGTCGGGATTACCCGGGGGCCTGTAAACAGAGTAAAGGCGGAGGTTGTGGCTCGCCAGCTTGATGTCCACCCCGAGGACAGACAGAAACACCCGCTGCTGGAAGTCCACCGGTTGGTGGATCAGAGTGCGCTTGACCAGGACCGCTAGGCCCCGGTATGCGATCCCGAGCGGGGAGGTTTGGTCCTCGCGGTACACATGGTAGCCGCTGAGGCGGAGATGCTGGGTTCCCTTTAGGTGCGTCTCACTGATGAGCATCACGTCCACGTCCTGCTGGTGAACGAAAGTACGCAACAGATTCAACTTTCCAGTAAGGGACTCCGCATTCCAGTACACTACCCTTAGCCATCTATTGAAGAGGACGGTTTAAGGCTAGTGCAGCTGATACGGCTTTATTGACCGTGGCGTTAATTATAGCTATGAGGTGAGCGGGGAGTTCCTCTTCGGCAGCCGCGGGCTGCGACTTCGCTGAGCCCTCTGCCCCCAGCGTACTCACTGTTTTGTTGCTGTTGCGTGGGCTGCTGCTGCTGCTGCTGCCGTTGGGACTTCTTCTTTTTCTTCTTCTTTTTCTTCTGCTGCTGCGATGGACACCTAGTGTCGGATTGAGGAGCAAACCTGTCCCTTGGTTGGTTGGCCGGAGCCATGAGTGAGCCAACCGCGGCCTCCTCCACCACGTTAGTGGCGACGGAGGCTCGGGTTGTCGGTCCACGTCGGGGCTGGGTGGTGAAGGCCCGCGCGCCCGCTGTCCTGTTGCGGGCCTCGCGGAGGAATACCGGACAGTTGCGGTGGTTGGCCGGGTGATCTCGGGACCACAGAGACCGCAGATGGCGGGCAGGTCTTTAGACCGCGTGCATTCGCTGGAGGGGTGAGGGCCGGCACAACTTACGCACATGAAGGGGCGATGGCAGCCGAGTGATGAGTGGCGGAAACCCTGGCACCTATGGCATTGGGCTGGGCCAGGGCGACCCCGCCACAGTTCGACAGTGGCTGTGTCCATCCCCATGAACCGGGTGATCCCAAGGAAACCTCGGGACTCATGTTCAGTTCCTACCAGCTGGACGAAGAAAAGGACTTTGCCCGATTTGCCTCTACCTGAGATCAACTTGACATACTCAGCGGCGTATCCCGCCTTTGAGCATGCCAATTTGACCTCTTCAGTAGTGGTTGACTAACTTTCTAACTTTTTCTACGGGTTTTTTATACTGCTCGACTCAGCGCCCCGCACTCGGGCCTGCCTCACCCCGCCCGTCTTTATTAGCACGTGTGCGACGTGGGAATTTATTACTCTCTTTTTAAGCCGCGACCATTTGCTTTACTACTTTGTCGGTACGTCGGCACATTATAGCTATTGTGAAACTATCTGTTAAACTATCTATTATTCTTGCGTGTGAATTTCTGCCACATCTGGCAGCCGTGTTTCTTAGAACTTTAAACCTATTTAATACAACATTTGTTAATACAACGAAATATTCTAAACGGTAACTTAACTAGGCAATCTAACCTTAACTAACATTATTAATAGCATGCACATATCCAATCAACTTATTCTATTCGTCGTGAACATTTCTCCCGCCGTCGCCTTGCGATCCCACTGGTAGCACGACGATCTTCTTGGTCGGTCGCCTCAGGATATGCCCTCTGCTCGTAGCGACGTCCACGACTCGTACCACGCCGTCCTTGCCCGGGTCTGCGTTACTCTTCCTCGCGGCCATGTGTTGCGAGGGAGGTTGGAGTCGCATATGATCACGACCACAGAACAATAAATATTTAATGTTCTGTGATCACGACTATCACGAGGTCGCCGACTGCTGGGCTCGCCCCTATGTCGCGGGGCTCCCGCCGGTGTTGGAGCAGCGGCGCGTACTCGCGTACCCAGCGTCGCCAGAACGTGTCGGCGAGCTGCTGGGCGCGTCTCCAATGTTGGCGCGCGTTTATGACGCTCTCGTTGAAGGTGCCGGGCGCAGGCGAGTAGCAGTCCAGCCCGAGCAGAATCATGTTGGGCGTTAGTGCGGGCGGGTCGTCTGGGCTCACGGGGACGTAGGTCAACGGCCGCGAGTTCACGGTCGCCTCTACTTCGACTAGCAGTGTTTGTAGATTCTCGTCGCTGGGGTTTTTCTCGTGTAGCGTTGCTTTCAAGGCTTCTTTCACCGTGCGCACCATACGCTCCCATGTCCCCGCCATAAATGTTGCGGCGGGGGGTAGGAAGCGCCAGTTGATGCGGCGCACGGTGGCGGCGTCCCTCATGGCGTCGGTTAGCTCCCGATCGGCCCCTCTGAAGGCCGTCGCGTTGTCGCTCCATAATTCGGTGGGGCACCCGCGCCGGGCGATGAAGCGGCGCAGTGCGTTTATGGCGGAATCGGTGCTCAGCGAGGCGACCACTTCCAGATGAATTGCCCTCGATGTCATACAGGTGAACAGCGCGACGTATCTCTTCTCCCGGTGGCGGCCTACAGTGACTTCTAGGGGCTCAAAATAGTCAAGGCCCGTGTAAGTGTAGGGCCGGACATGGTGGGCCAGGCGCGCCGCCGGTAAGTCGCCGGTCGACGGTGCCGCCGGCTTTGCTTTGCGTAGCCGACACGTTGGACACTAGGCGATCACCTCTTTCACTGTTGGTCTAATTTTCACTATGTGCACTCGCTGTCGTAGCTCGTTGACGACGATCTCGGTGCCGCCGTGGTGCAGCTTCTCATGTACGTGAGAAACATATAACTTTGTATAACAATGTTTCCCATGCAATACCGCCGGGCGCACTGTTTCTTCGTGTAGATCGCCAGCTGCCGCTATTCTTCCTCGCAGGCGTATAATACGATTTTCGTCCATATAGACGCTCAACTTGGCTAGTCGGTCGTCCCTGTCTGGCGCGCGGCCGCTGGCTATGCGCTCTCTCTCTCTCTCTCTCTCTCATAGCTATCTTCCTGTGAGGCGCGCACTAACAGCCGTTCGGCCGCGATTAGGTATTTCGCGTCTAGTATTCTATATTTTCTCTTTTCCCGCGTAGTTTTAGATTTGGCGGACGCGCTAGGGTGTCGCGCGCGCGCATTCCAGGCCCCGTCTTGCTCCTCCTTTGCGCGTGTTCGTTTTTTTCGTGTGGCAGCGACGAGTTGTGCTTCTGGCGGCACTGGCGTGTTAGGTTTGTAGCGGACTAAGTCGATGAACTGTAGTACGCGCGCGGTCGCCCGTAGCAATCTTGTCCACTTGGAGAATCGCTCGAATGTAGGTATACACTCTCGCTTCTTTTCTTGCCGGTGAGTCTTCGCGCCACACTTTTCTTTCTCTTCGCCGGTCATGGGAATCTCGACCTTATTCTCTTGGGGCCACGTCGTTTCTGGTGAGTATAGAAAGGGCGGGCCGTTAAACCATTCGCCCGCATTGAAGTCGGTCGGCGTGGCACGGGTCGCGTCGTCGGCGACGTTATGTGCTGACGGTTAGGGCTTGCATTCCGGAATTCCGGAATCTCGAAATTCCGGAATCTCGGCCAATTTTTCCGATATTACAATTCCGGAATTGGTACACTCAAAATATCGGAAATTCCGGAATTGGATTTGATTAATTTAGAGAGAGAAAATAGAGTGTTTTGTATGTTTATTCTTAACTTTCACAATGTAAAACTGAGGAATAGTTCGCCTATCGCCAGATTCATAAACATTTTGTGAATAGATTTCAAACTGGTATTGGTATTCCATCACGTATATTCCTCCTATCCGTATTTTGGATACGACGATCACTAAACTCCGCCGTTAGCTGCGTTCGTGTGCTCAAGTGTGGCTTACGTACCTAGCCGTTCTTATCCACGAAGACCCGTGCACTGCACGGACTACGGAGTGGTACGTGAGCACACCATAAACATAATGACATAAAAGTTTTGTAGTAACACCGAGGTTTCGATCGAATCACCCACAAACAATAAACAGAGGAACAAGTGGTAATCTTCAGTCTTCTGTATAACTTAACGGAGCCTATGGATGGTACTAAAGCCTCTTCGGAAACCCAGTGTTGCCAGAGCACTTCCGTCAAAAAGTACGGTCTTGTGTCCAAAAAAGCACGTTTTTGGAATAAAAAGCACGTTTTTAGGGTTCCGTATCCAAAGGGTCCAAAATGAATCCTATTCCTGTCACTCACGCGTCCGTCCGTCCGTCGCCTATCACAAATTTTTGTTCATAAGATTATTTTTTTCTTCTCATGAACTTGAATTTTGGTGATACTGTTCATTATTACGGGTATTTTACCAACAAATACTTATATAGGTGTTGATAAAAACAGGTTTTTTTTCCTATTAAAAATTTCCTTATTTTTCATGTTAAAACCAACTTACTTTTGTGGTTGGTTCGGAAACCTAGATGAGCAAGTCCGACACGCACTTGGCCGGTTGTTTTAATAAGTACGTCACATTCACATTCGGAGTATTGAGCCCTTACATCGTGTAGGTACACATTGCATGACACGAACGATAGAGCTTGCAGTTGCAGGACAGAACAGTCCTGTCCTGCAATCACAGCACAGGTAAGACATAACTTTTAACTTTAGGATATCAAAGCGTAGGGTATGAGAGAAAGATTGTTTGACACAATGATTATTAGAAAAAAATGTACAGTTTAAGAGAGGACCAAACCAACATTACCTGCCAATTTTTAGTAGTAAAATCATAAAGCACCATAGCACTTGAAAAAGCACGGTTTTAGCACGTTTTTGAGGAGCGCACGTAAAAAGCACGTTCGTATCCAAAAAAGCACGTAAACCCGTGCTAAAAAGCACGTTCAGGCAACACTGCGGAAACCGGCTTTTTCGGGAGGCTGGAATTCATCTAGCCTGCGTGCGAGATGGCTCGTAATGACAATGACTCTTGGAAACAGCTTGTAGACATGGCTCAAAAGCGTGATGGTTCGGTAGTTGTTCAGTAGTGTGTTGTCACTTGTCAGGGTTGTCACCATTCTTGAAGAACAGCGCCACCTCGCCTGTGTTTTATGCTTTTGGCGTTCCCCCTTCCAGTAAGACGGAATTTACCCACATGAAACTTATGTGCATTTTTTTCGAAAATCACGAGTTTAGTGCTGATAATGAATTAATGACCATATATGACTAGTATGACTACTCACATTTAGCACTAAGCTTTTTTGATCCCGGAAAGCCGTTAATTCAGTAGGTAAAGTGAAAAAGTAAATTGAAAGTAAGAAATATCTTAATATTTATACTAAAATTTAAAATACAGGCTACCCTTTCTGGATATTGCCTATAAAACGATAATGATTATATTTTTAGTACATTTTTGTGACATTAATTTAGTTAAAATAGGTAAAATCCCAATTCCGGAACCAGTTCCGGAATTCCGGAATTGGAGCCCAATATCGGATACAATTCCGGAATTGGAAAACCGTCCGATATTGCAACCCCTACTGACGGTACCCATCTCCACTCGTTCTTCTTTGTGATATCTTCGATCTCGGCAAGGCGGTGTGCGACGAATGTCTTGTATGTGCGGGGCTCAGCGCTTATCCATGGTAGAGCGGTGCGTGAATCGTTCCAGTATGTTTTCGAAGCGATCTCAAAGTCGTGCTCCTCTGCGACCGTCTTGGCTAGTCGTACGCCCAGGACGGCCGCTTGAAGCTCTAGTCTGGGTACAGATATAGGCTTCGTTGGCGTGACGCGGCTCTTTGCAGCGGCGAGGGCGACTTTAATACTGCCATCGGCCCGCGTCATTCTCCAATACACAGCGCAGGCGTACGCCTCTTCGCTCGCGTCCACGAAAGTATGTTGTTCGTAGCGGGCGGCGGGCGCCATGTCATAGCACCTAGGTATACTTAGTGTTCCTAGGTCTCGTAGTTGTCGCAGCCACTCGCTCCATCGCTCACGCAGCTCGTTCGGTATCGTTTCGTCCCAGGTCGTATTGTATCGCCAAGTATCCTGTAGTATTCGTTTCGCCGGCGTCGTGAGTGGGGATATACTCTGTAATAGTTCTATTTATTGAGGTGTGCAATAAAGAGTATTTGTATTGTATTGTATTGTATATGAGGCCGAGCGGGTCGAATATTGACATGATGATACTGAGTGCTTCGCGCTTCGTGGGAGGGCGGACGTCGTTTATTACCTCCGGCGGGGCTTTTCTTGTGTTGAAGTGAAAACGGATGCTATCTTCGTTTGTGTCCCATAGCAGGCCGAGCGTTTTTTCTATCTCGCTCCCGCCGATCGGGACGGAATTTCCCTCTCGCTCTTCACTGTCGATCACGCCGCTAATCACCTCGCTTGTGTTTGTAGCCCACCCGCGCAGCTGGAAACCGGCTTGTTTGTGTACATAGTCGACGTCTCTTGTTACCTGTCTAGCTTCTTCGATCGTGACGAAACTTTGCAGGTAGTCGTCCATGTAGTGGTTTCTTTCTATCGCTCTCGCCGCCTGCGGGAACTGTGGTGCGTGCTCTCGCGCGTTTCTGTTTTTTATGTGTAGAGCGGTGCATGGTGATGAAGATGCACCGAATATGACGAAGGTCATTCGGTACTCCTCCGGCTCCCCGTCGCGTCTGTCGCCCCGCCACAGAAAGCGGAGGGCGTCCCACGCGGATCTTTATTTGCATGAACATCTCTTTCAGGTCCGCGGAGACTGCGATGCCGTGTTGCCGGAATCTCATGATGACGCCTGGCAAGGATTGCAGGAAATCCGGCCCCGGGAGTAGCATGTCGTTGAGGCTGCGGCCATGGGAGACGGCTGCAGCATCATGGACCACTCGAATCTTTGGCTTCTCCGGGTTGCAGACGGCAAAGTGAGGTAAGTACCACGTTCTCCCGCTAGGCGGCGCGGTCGCGCGCTCGGCGTAGTTCGAGGTAATTAGATTGTTGATGCGCTCGTTGTATTGTTTCTTCAGGTTTTCGTCGCGATCCAGTTTTCGCTCGAGTGTATGCAGCCGCTTAAGTGCGTTGGCGCGATTGTTCGGTATCTTGTCTGTCTCCTCGCGCCACAGCAGGCCTGTCTCGAACCTACCGTCAGGTAGGCGGCGGCTCTTCTCTTCTAGTATTTTTAGTGCTTGTAGCTCGGGATCGCTCTTCTGTTTCCTTGGCTCGATAGACAGCGACTCGAGGGCGAAGTACTGCTTAATCATTTGTTCTATCTTATCGGTCGGTTCGGCGCGAGCGCGAGTGAGGTGCGCGCAGCAGTATGCGATCGGCCTCGCTTGCGAGGTACGACAGCCGTGAAGTACCCAGCCTAGTAATGTTTTCGATGCAACGAGTTGATCGCGCCGTCCTCTTCTTATGTCGCGCGACACGATCAACTCCCAGTTATCTTGACCGATAAGTATCTTCGGCGTTGCCTCTTGATATATCAACCGGTGTTTGATTTCTTCTAGGTGCGCGCAACCTTCGATCTCGCTTTCGCCTACTGACTGTGTGGCGAAGTCGAGGCTGCCGACGGTGTGCGCGTTAGTTATCCGTTGCTCGCCGCCGTCGTGTTGACCCCTTATGTATACGTCAACTTTCTTGCTTTTCTTATGCGCCATCTCTTTCCCACCCACGCCTTGTACCCACATAGGTTCCATGGGTCCGTCAAGGCCGAGAGTGTCGGCGAGCGTAGAGTCGATTATCGTTACTGTACTCCCTTCATCGAGTAGAGCGAACGCATTTACTTCCGCCTTCGGGCCGCGCAGTGTGACCGGTGCGATCTTTAGGTATGCGCGGCTAGGTCTTGTTGCGGTGCCGGTGACCTGCTCCACCGCCGAGGCAACCACCTCTTCGTGTTTATGTGGTGGTGACCCTCCTGATGTGGCGGCGGCTGGCGTAGGCGGCACTTTCTCATGATGCAACAGGCGGTGGTGTCTCATAGCGCAGCCTTGTTGACCGCAGGGCTTCGCGCGGCACACGAAGCGACGGTGCGTGCTGACTAGGCATCGATAGCAAATATTGTTCTTCTTTGCTACCTCCCAGCGCTCGTTCGTGTCGATCTTGTTAAACTGCGGGCACGCCGGTAGTAGATGACTGGCGGGCTGGCACAGCGGACAGACTAGTTTCTCTTCTTTTTTCTTTTCTTTTTCAGCGGTGACGGCGTAGGCCCGCTCAGTTTTCCTTTTCACAAGCTTGACATTCTCTTGCGTGTTTTCAGGCAGGGCGTAGGGTGCGCACATGTCCGCTTCGTGGTTCAGGAACTCCGCCATCTTCTTAAGTTCGGGCACATCCTCGTTGTGTCGCGCGTAGTCGTACCATTTGTTCTTTAGTATCGGCGTTAGTTTGTCTACTATCAGCCGTAGCACCTCCGGGTTGTATAGGTACTATGGCTTCCTTAGTACCTCGATAGTAGCAACCGTGTTCGCGATTCGGCTGGCGAACACACAAAGGTCGCGCGGGTTGTCGGTCAGCCGCGGCAGTCCTCTCATCTTTTCTGTTTCGCTAATAAGTAGCGCGTCGGGACGCCCAAATCGTCTCTCCAGTGCTTTAATGACGTCATCGGGGTGTGGCTGGCTAATGAGGAGAGCGCTGACGGCCTCCCAGGCGACACCCTTGAGGCCCTTTCTTATGCGGGCTACGTTTTCACTTAAGGAGAAACTTGGCGAGGACTCACTATACGCGGCCTTAAATTGCAGCCATTCCGTACACAGACCGGTAAACACTGGCAGGTCTGTGAGGAACTTTCTATTTGACTTGCTGGCTTGGATGGCCCCGGTAAGGGCGGCGGTCAGTGACGATACATCGTACGCGTTAGCGGTGTGTTGCGGTGCGTTCTGTTGTGGCTCCGGTACTTTATAAACACACGCATAGGGCATGCAACCGGGATCCCGGGATCCCGAAATCCCGGTAATACCGACATGATTTTCTCGGTATTTCAATACCGGTATTCCAAGGACTAATACCGAAATACCGGAATTCAGTTATTTTTGTTCTTTTAAAATTCATAAAATTGAAACACGTAGTTTATTTTCGATAAAATGAACAATCGCAGTTAATATCGAGTAAAATTACTTGTTTAATATTGTATTTCGCCATTTTAAGGCTATTTGTAGTGCTAGTTGGACATGGATCGAATGCGCATCAGGCGGCTGCAGTGCGTCGGGCTATCCACCCGAACAGCCGACCGACTACCTGACATGAGCATGACCCGATCATGCACGAGTTCAACCGAAGGGCGATAACGATAAACTTGTTTGTGGCTTTTTTTATTTCTCTTTCTAACTCATTAAGAATATTAAGACAAATACACCACGGTCAAAAATCAAATATGTTCAATCAGTCACCAAATAGCAAAGCCAAATAGCCACGGTTACTAAAAGTCAGTGTCACTTACAGGCTGGCCCAAAAATACGTTGACACGGAATTTTTAGGATATTTTTTTATTACGACACGACCAGACTTTTGTAAAAAAACGTTAAAAATACTATCATTAAACTAAACAAAACACTAGTTATATGCAAAATATTCCCCCTTCGGCTTTGATACACAATTGCAAACGTAAGTTAAACTGACGACCAAAATGCCGCACGTATTAAAACGTCCTTTTCGGTAGCTCTAGTATAAGTTTTTCGAAACATTAACTAATTCGAACGCGTTTGCGTTTTGACTCAAAATGTATGAAAGTGGTATGAAAACGTGAACAGCGCCTCTGGTGGTCACTAGTGGAAACTAAAACAGCGAGTATAATATTTGTTGCTAACCGATGAACGCGCGTATTTCAAACTCGGTGAGAGCGTTTTCATACATTTTGAGACAAAACGCAAACGAGTTCGAATTAGTTAATGGATCGAAAAAACTTATACTAGAGCTACGGAAAGGTCTGCATTTCTGTTTAGTGGTACAGGCCCTTCTCTCTAAGTTAGATTAAAAATTATAATGTACATTGCTCTGAAAGTAATACTTGCCAAAAAATTTGCAAAATAACGTATAAGGACGTGCAGCATTTTGCTAGTCAGTTTAACTTACGTTTGCAACTGGGTATCAAAGCCAAAGGAGAATATTTTGCAGATAACTACTGTTTTGTTTAGTTTATTAATAGTATGTTAACGCTTTTTTATAAAAGTCTTGTAGTCGTGTCGTAAAAATAAATATCCAAAAAATTCCATGTCAACGTATTTTTGGGCCACCGTGTAATGGTAATACCAGTTAGTTGTCTTCTATGGTTCGGCGGATGTTTTTGAAGGTGATGTGTGAGTGTAAATTAAGCGATTACCTACTTTATTTTGCTTTGATTACTAGCTACTTAAAATATTTTAGGTTTATTTTTGCTGTGATTAATTCTATTATGTGAGCAATGCTGCCAAATAACTATTTTAATTTAATTGGAAGTAAGATTATTGATTATTAAACGAATTATCAAAAAAACAGATTTTTAATGAAAAATCCCCAAAAAACACCAAAATACCGAAACATCGGTATTAATACCGAAATCCCGGGATTGAAATTTGAATACCGAAACTCAATCCCGGTATTGAGTATGGTCCGGTATTGTATGCTCTACACGCAGTGGTTATGGGCTGCTGCTCACGCGTAGGTAACTCTATCACTGTTTCATGTTCTTGTCTTCGACTGAACCGATCGGCTATCCTTTGCGGTGCCAAATCCTCCTCTTCCTCTTCCTCCGATTCTGAAGACGATACGATATTCATCCGCTCTTGTCTAATGTTCACCAACTCGGTTTCGGCTTGAATGCGCTTTAATTCTAGCTCGGCTAGCCTTTCCTTGGCCTCTAGCTCCGCGAGGAGCCTCTTGCTGGAGGCCTTGGATCGGCGTGACCGGGCAGGTCGCGGCGTCTCCGTGTTGGTTCGCGGTGTCCTCAATTCGGCGTTGCGGCGTTCGACGACTTTGCTGATGCTGGCGGCGGGCGTGGCGGTGCTGGCGACAGGAGTGGCATTAATCCCCGACGTGTCGGCAGGAGCCCCGGTGTTGCTAGGCCCGGAGACGAGCTCTGCCGCGTTATTGTCCATCGTGGTAGCCTCGGTGCCCGAAGTGGCGCCGGTGCCTGATGTGCTTGCCGTGGTGCCAGTATTTGACGTAGTTGCAGTCTGGTCAGTGCGTGTCTTTTCAGAGTTATCGCCGTTGTTCAAGGGAGCTTCTTCTTGTTTCTTCTCCCTTGTGTTGTTTCTTGTATTTACCATTCTGCTGTTTTCTTTCTTGCTTCAGTGATCCGGCTTCGACGAGGACCAATGTTGGACATGGATCCGCTCTTAGGACCAATGCTGATTATGATCCGGCTCGAAGGACCAATGTTGGCTATGGATCCGCTCTTAGGACCAATGTTGGCGATGGATCCTATGGCCAATGCTGATTATGATCCGGCTCGTAGCACCAAGGTTAGTTATGGCCCTAAGAGTTGACGTCAGATATACGCGACGTTCGTAGTGGTGGTGTGGACTGTAGATTCTTCTTCATAGGGCAGCAGGATAGTAAATAATAACACCGAGGTGAATTTACACTTGAGAGGCGAGGAGAGGCGTGTTGCTCAGTCGGCTGATGATCGACAACTTTCTAACTTTTTCTACGGGTTTTTATACTGCTCGACTCAGCGCCCCGCACTCGGGCCTGCCTCACCCCGCCCGTCTTTATTAGCACGTGTGCGACGTGGGAATTTGCGATGCACAGGGTATCGTAAACACATTAATGTTTATTACTCTCTTTTTAAGCCGCGACCATTTGCTTTACTACTTTGTCGGTACGTCGGCACATTATAGCTATTGTGAAACTATCTGTTAAACTATCTATTATTCTTGCGTGTGAATTTCTGCCACATCTGGCAGCCGTGTTTCTTAGAACTTTAAACCTATTTAATACAACATTTGTTAATACAACGAAATATTCTAAACGGTAACTTAACTAGGTAATCTAACCTTAACTAACATTATTAATAGCATGCACATATCCAATCAACTTATTCTATTCGTCGTGAACAGTAATGAAAGGTGATCGTGGCACTGGCATTGTTAGTAAAAATGCTGACGCTCTGTTTATTCACCCTGTACCATGATACTAGGCAAGGAATATTATTAAACCGACTTTCTAAGTAGGGGAGTTATGTTTAAATACATTTTTTGTTGAATGAAACAAGTTTTCATTTATGATTTTAATCTAGTATAAAGTAATAAATGACTTAGTTGTTTTTTTTTTACGTATGTTCATAGATATTCAATAGAGAGATGAACTTACGAAACGTTAGTTGTGGAAAGCGTGGACTGTAGCATAGAAATAATAAGACCTCGATGAGTTTCACATGGCCGCTAATCGATGTAAATGTGTAAAGTTGGTGTATAATGAAGAAGAAGAAGAAGAAGTAAGTAATCCCTCGCGTTGTGCGGTAGTCAACACCGCGCGAGGCCGGCAACTGATATGGGCTCGACGCCGACATACGTTTTGGCGTGCGAGCGTATACCATGCTGCGTGTGTTTATGTTTTTTTTGTTAGAGTGTGATACCATGAATCGATAACGCCATCCCTTTATTTATCATTAATAATCCTTACCTAATCAATTTAACATTACAAAATTAGGAAATAAAATAAAATGGTAAAACACAAACTTAAACTTTTCCGACATAAAATAATGAGATAAAACTTATAACTATTACATTTAATACCTAATTCCTAAGCTATCTGCGACAATCCCCCCTTCGTGCGTCAGCACACTGGTGTGTGGAGCAGATCCATATCAGCCGGTTGGTCGGTCGTCTCTGTATGCCGGCGCGCGTGTGGACATCGGCTAGTCTAACGTGGCCATCTGGGCCGGGATAGACTTTTGCTACTATGCCTCTAGGCCAAGTCCCACGCGGCATTGTGTTATCTGCGATGATAACGACGTCTCCCTCTTCAGGGCTCCGACTCTTGCTGTAGCTGCTGGACCGAGGGTAGAGTAGCGGACGATATTCGGTTATCCATCTTTTCCAGAATCGATCCGCTAGTGATTGCGCTGTCTTCCACGAACTTAGCGATGTGGTTTCATCTTTGAAGGTGCCCAGTGGAGACATAGCATTTGACCGTAATAATAGGAAGTGATTCGGCGTTAATGCTTCTTCGTATATGTCGGGATTTACTGGAGTGAGCGGACGAGAGTTTATTATGTGCTCGGCCTCCAGTATTAGTGTGTGGAGAACTTCCTCGTGAGGCGCCTTCTCCCTCAGTGTGATTTTGAGGGCGGCTTTCACGCATCCCACCATACGCTCCCATGCGCCGCCGGCCGCGGGATTGCCCGGCGGTATTTTCTTCCATACAATAGAGCTCGTAGACGGGTGATTCTTCCATTGTTCGGGCAGCGTAGCTAGTGCGTCGTGAAGCTCCCGTTCCGCGCCGACGAAGTTAGTGCCGTTGTCGGTATATATCACGCTGGGAGCGCCGCGGCGGGCCATCATGCGCCGTAACGCCAGTATGGTAGAGCTCGCCGAAAGTGAGGCGGCGAGCTCTAGATGCACAGCTCTAGTGGTTAAGCATGTGAATAATACGCCCCAGCGTTTCTCGCGACGTCTGCCGATGGTAATATTCATTGGGCCGTACAGGTCAATGGCCGTGGCGGTGAATGCGGGCTGATTTTGTTGTAGCCTTTCTACTGGTAGGTCGCCTACAGGGGCCTTGAGGGTGGCCCCTTTATAGGTCCGACACCATTGGCATTTGTTACATATATATCTGATAGCGCCTCGCAAACCGACGATGTAATATCTCTGTTTCAGTTCGTTGATAATCGTAGCGTGGTTGCCGTGGTTAAACTTCTCATGAAAGTGGTGAATGAGTAGTTTCACGAACGTTTCCTTGGCGTGCAGCACAGGTAAGTCCATTTGCCTCTATCTACCCTCGAGTCCAGTACCATTATTCCAGCCTTGTTCATGGTTACAGCAATCTTGTGAAGTGAAGATCTTCGCGGGAACTGTTGGCCGGACTTCAATAGTTTCATCTCGTCGTCGAAGGATACTTGCTGGCTTCTCTTTATTAATAGCAATTCGGCGAGTTTGATGTGACCATTGTTCATTTCTGTTTCAGGTTTTCTTTTATGCAATCGGGCTTTCAGTACCTCAGCCGCGACCAGGACACGGGCGGTGGCACGTACAAGTCTAGTAAAGCGCGAGAACCTATCTACGAGCGGTAAGTATTCAAACTTTTCCCTATTACTAACTGCGTAAGTTACCGCCTTAACGCGTTCTTCGCCCGTAGGCGGCGGCGGGGTCGAAACGACCGCGCGGTCGGTCGGCCACGCGCTCTCAGGTTGCGTAATGAATTCGGGCCCGCGAAACCATCGGTGGTTGCTATCAAACTCGGCGGTATTACATTTCGTGGCATAGTCGGCTATGTTAAGTGCGCTGGGTACCCACCGCCAGTCGGCGGGGGTCGTAGATTCCTCTATCTCAGCTAGCCTATGCGCGACGAAGCTTTTAAATGTACGTGGGTCAGCTTTGATCCATGCTAATACCGTCCGTGAGTCTGACCAATAATACCTGTGACGTCTAGGTCACTTGGGGTAAGTCTTACGGACGGATGCAGGAGGTAAGTAATAGAAACACAATATAGCATTTGGACATCGCCAACGGGAGTGCGTCCGCCCGGGCCGAGTGACTGCTGCAGAGTGCCCTCGGCACCGGACGGCCCACTACCGGTCGCCATGACAGTTTAATCGTCACATCTCTTCCTTTCCGACAAGTTTAATATTAATTGAATATGTCATTATTTGAAACACAAATCGATGCATATAACCTAGCTTATAAGTATACACCAACATTAGATTAATATACACCAAGATTAAGAGTAACATGTTATCAACTTTTAAATATGACACAAGTATTATCCACACGAATTGTATAATTATAAATCACATTTCATTACAGACAGAAAGGCTCGACGATATTTTTAGAAACATTCTTTAAAATCTGTTAACTATCGTTCGTATCGTTATGTGCCGATTATCACAATCAACATTCTATTTTCTACACCTAAGTTACACCTAAGTTAGAATAAGTATAAAACTTTTCAATGTTTAATATCGCCATATTTTCTATATTCTACCAGATGTAGTATCGAACTTATTTCATAAATTTATTTTAACTGGTTCTCCACGATACAGGCGTGGCCTAGTGTGGGGACCCCTGGTAACTATGTTATAGAATTTTGTGAAATAAATGATTATCTTATCTTATCTTATCTTAACATCATGTTAATTTACAAAATTATCGAGTTTATTTGTATAGTTACATAATAACCAGGTTAATTCACTCTACACCTTTATTTATCATTTTAAGAAGTTAGTAACACCGCTTCAGTGGTTTCATTGAATATTGTAAATATTGCATGACTTAAATTAATTACTGTACAATAATTATTTACCGAGACTTCTTGGTTCAAAACACCGAACCTATTGACTCTGACTATAAGATAGCCAGCATCGTCATCAAGCATTATACCCCGGCAACTTCTTATCCTTGTCTCCAGTCCCTCTTTTTTTCCTTTGTTTTGAATATTGAGTTAATTGATGGCTATTAATAACCAATTAAATACATTATTTGAGGTACCAGATTTCGAAAAGGGTCTATGACGGTCATTCAAATTGATAAATGACTCGTACTCTGAGACACTACAATTAATTAAGAAAGGGAATAAAAATTATACTTTTAACTGCTCGGTCATTCTGATATTTAAATATATGAGTGAATTGGCAGTTTTTATTTTATTGTAACATAATTAGTTTAAGCTGATCGCGTTTAGTACTAAAGTACCTTTTGAATCTACCAGCGCTTCGGAAAATCAGGCATCTGAAGAGACGACACGCCGCAAGAAGCTCTCCAGGTAGTTTTTAAACTTAAAGTCTCATTGAAAGTATTATTGTATTTACTTTTAGATTGTTCTCATTGAAAAGATTTTATCTGATACTAGTTCGCGCAATACAATATATTTGCGCATTATTATACATACATTTCGCCTTTTGTTTGTTATGAATTATTTTACTTGAATATAATATAATTAAACTGATTTTTTATTTTATTTACTTTTTAATATACCATTATAGTTTTATTAGAACTTTAGTTTTATTTGCATTTGAATATAATTCTAAAGTGTCTTTCAACATAACTTGTGTTATTTGGCAGGTATAATGGTTTATTGTATTTCCAAATGTATGGAAAGCTTTATTTTTAAAAGATAGGTAGTAGGGGTACACCACTTAATATTGGAAACAATTCCGGTTTTTATGAAAGTAATATTCCAAGACGCATTCTTCATTAATTTATCGTATGGCAATTATTTCGAACCGTGAGTTCTTCGAGAAGGCAATACAGCTGCCATTTGCTGTACTCACGCAGTACACGCATCCTGAGTGGTAATGACTAAACACCCATCTAAATGTGATGAGCCATAACTCATCGGGTACAGTTACCAGAAAACATGGCAAATAACTAAACTGTACCATATTTTGTAATTGATTTTATGGCTCTGCAACCCAAGTTTAAGAGTCCTGTGCATAATTTCCCAATTACTTTCCCTACCTAAATTTATTTAGTAAGTAGGTAGGATCGGAACCCAAGATTTTCTAGGACATAATTATAATAGTGTACTGCCTCCAGTACATTGTAAACAATACAACCCTTCAAATTACCAATCCCGTTCAGGGGCTTTGTTTTAAGGATTTTGATCTTAATCTAGGCGTCCATATCTCGGTATCGACATCATTCCTTTCCGTGTTACAACGCCCTTGAGTTGCATTTACTATTCCAAAATAACCAACATAGGTATCGTTATTTGGTTCTCAACCAACCCTAAAGAGACACCTCACTAGACCAGGAACATGATGAAATTTCCGAGTACCTACATAAAATGCTAATTTCCTGACATTCTTGGCATTTCGGCAGACCCGGCTTTCGCGCACATAAAATGTCATCCGGAATTTTCAGTGACTCTAGTAATAATTGTTAGTGACACTCATCGTGCCTACGATGATAAGTAACAGGCAAACTGCAACTTGACGACTCGTAAATAGCTGAGATATTTACGCTCTCTAACGGCAGACTATGATTGCCGTGTTCTAGTTGTCAACATTGGTTTGTTAGGCAGGAAACACCTTGCGTCTACTAATTACTATACCAAACCCGCTCTACATCTTGACTCTACATCATGACTCTACATCATGACTCTACATCATGACTCTACATCATGACTCTACATCATGACTCTACATCATGACTCTACATCATGACTCTACATCATGACTCTACATCATGACTCTACATCATGACTCTACATCATGACTCTACATCATGACTACATCATGACTCTCCAGGTACTACGATTACCAATTATTCTGTAGTTATAGGTTTAGCATTTATTCCTGATCCGTGCATTTTTGTAAGCAATAATCCTTATTACCACATTGCCTGACGCCAGCTCTTGGAGTCAGGATCGAAATGATACGGACCCCAGGCTCAGGCTTAGAAACTCCAGGAAAATTACTATTATTACTGTATTAACTCACATGTTTTGTATTTCCAGTTCATTTTACGTGGTTTTATTTTAATTGTTTGCATGTGCTTCAGTTTAGTTAGGCACATCCGTCTTATATTTCATATTATATGTGCAATAAACTGAACAGGATTAAATTTGTTTTATTTTTATTGTTGCTAATATCCCCCTATATAATATATATTATATTATATATATAGATATATTAGAGTTCGATATACTAAAGTATTCCAGTTCCTAGCCCATATAAATCATATGTAACATAAATAATATGTACCTGCACTTTGGTGCTCAACCCTAGCTAGAACTTGATCAATCGTTCGGGCATGGAGCAGTCCACATCGAAAATATACTATATTATATACGCAATACAGACAAAACATGCGAGCATGACTTTTGAAAAGATTGTAAGAGTGTTCAGATACTTTTGTCAATTCGGGAACTTACATACATTTATGCATTTAACTAACATATCCAGTTTCAGACACGACTTTGTTAATTTTCATCAAGTTCCTTTTGTAAGTTTTTTTTTTTAAACTAAAATTCCTTGAAAGGGAAGTTTTGAACTATTGGACTGAGCAGCCAATACAATTTTATTTTTAGTACCAACCAACGCTCAGCGCATAAGTTTACTAATATATATTCTTTTGTTTGTAAGTACCAGTTGAACATACAACTTACTTTTTCTTTGTTAGTACCGACCGACCCTTAGGGTCTCAGTCTACTAATTTATTTTACCAATTTTCCGGCACCAGCTGCAATGTTAAATTGAAATATACTGGAAGAGAACCCTCATAGGGATAAGTTCGCCTTTGTACCTTAATCTTATATGACATGTGCATATATTGTTTTAACCTATTTTGTGTAAAATAAAGTGCTTACATACCTACATACGTACACGTATTTGTATCGTAAGTAGGTACCTTAGGTACAAATTAATTTCATAGGTACGCTCTCCCGTTTATTTACTTTGAGTTACGGGAAAAAGCAAATTCACTGGAAGTCTTATGTAATTTACCGCATCGTTCGGTACTTCCAGCAAAAATCCACGGGTAACTAACCTAACGAAAGCCTACCCGCTGAAAATCAATCATATGTATGGGAATATAATATAATTGACATTATTCATTTCATAACAATACAACATTGTATTGCACAACTATAGACAGAATAAGTAATAGTACATCAATTACAGTGTAAAATATTTATTATTAAATTAAATATTTAGAGTTAACATTTAATATTTATCGTTTTTATTTTGGCAATTATTATTAGATATTGACAATTTATTTAGTTATTTCACATACTTAATTAGTGCAAGACAGCAAGACATACACAGACACACATAATAAGTGTAGTGTGTATAAGTGTAGTAATATCGTAAATTCGTATTCAAATATTTCTATTATTTATAATATATAGTCGTATAGTGACAAAGAAATCTAAAGCCAAATCAGAAAGTACCAAGTGCAGCATTTTTATTTAATCTTTATTTCGGACACCGGTAGGTCTCACGCAGACTTCCTGGTACCTAGATATAGAGTAACCCGAAGACAACAATTATACCGTTGTAATTTGTGTGGAAGCTATACCTTGTTTATTTTATAATTAGAAGTTAGGCAAACAACAGTAGTGGTAGTAAACACACACTGAATTGGCACGGAGGATCTAGATCCAGACAAGTAGCAGTTGTTGAATATTACAAATAACATTCTAAAAACAAACCGGTATCTCACAATCTATGCTTCTTTGGGTTTCTATTGTACAATGTACAACTTAGATGAATGATCCGAAACGGCGAAACAAAGTTAATATTTTCGTTATCAATTTAAAATGTATTAAGTAAATATATAATACAACCCGTATTCTCTTATTTATGAATAACGATAACTAATTAATTTTGGCATGAATTAAAACCGTTTTATAATAGTAAACCCGATGACTAGTACACTATTTCATCGCAAAACGTGCCTGATAAAAATATCGTGAATAGTTTTTGTGCCATTCTTCCTAATGCAAAAACAAAACAAGGTATACTTATGGCATGTCAGCGTTTTGTCGCTTCTTGTTGGTACCAGTCTGTACAGACTTACCACTCATTGTTAGTACCGGTCTATATTAGACCTACTTCTCATTTTTAGTACCAGTCTATGCAGACAGACTTACTACTCATTGTTAGTACCGGTCTATGGAGACAGACCTACTACTCAAATTCACCATAAATATATATTGTACGTATACCATACCACTTGGTGTATGCTGTTTCTTTATTTTAGTACCAGCCCAGTCGGACTTACTACTCGATCCGTTAGGACTTAGGAGTGCTTACCAATATTATTTAATGCATAGTTTACGTGTCTACCCGCACAGTAAAACAATACATCCTTGTCATGGAAATAATTTTGTCTCCATTTAATCAAACATTTTACTAACGGAATCAAAATAACAAAATAGAAATAGGCCACAATTGATCCAAATCGGTATTATTATATTTTAATTAACACCGGCAAAGTAAAGACATATCACAATACATCGCTCCACAAAACTGGTTTTTCAGTTTGATTGTGGAGATCTTAATTGATTATGGTTTATTATTGTCATTTGTAGGTGATAGAGCACGCATGGGAATTGAATTTATAATCCGACATGACAACTATTAAAGGGCCATTTTTTTTTAACTTCTGATACATTTCATCCATTCCACTGATGAAATATCCAAAATATTTATGTAAATAATAAGTAAAATGCAAGAATATTTTTAACTGCACTGTGTTGGTAGCACGCAACACTCGCCATTTCCGTTATCATGGAACTGGTTCCCATTCTTTCACTCCTCCTTTTTCCAAACAGATTGACGACTTACCCATAAACTCGTCGCCACTTGTGACGTCTAGGTCACTTGGGGTAAGTCTTACGGACGGATGCAGGAGGTAAGTAATAGAAACACAATATAGCATTTGGACATCGCCAACGGGAGTGCGTCCGCCCGGGCCGAGTGACTGCTGCAGAGTGCCCTCGGCACCGGACGGCCCACTACCGGTCGCCATGACAGTTTAATCGTCACAATACCTATTCTCGATCGTATAATCGGTTTCGGCTATTACGGACTTAGCTAACCGAGTCCCTAATACGCAGCTTTGCAACTCGAGCCGCGGGATCGATATAGTCTTGAGAGGGGCGACACGTGCCTTAGCTGCTATCAATGACGATCTAATTTGACCGGAGGCATCCCTGCTCACGAAATATACACTGCTAGCATATACCTTCTCGCTTGCATCATTAAAAATGTGTATATTTCCTTTGCGGTCCGCCGAAGGCACGTATCGTGGTATCTCTAAGTCGCGTAATCGTTGCAAGCTCTGTATGAATTCTAACCAGGCGGGCCTACATTCTTGGGTAATCTGATCGTCCCACCCTATACCTGATCGCCATACCTCTTGCATGAGTGATTTGCCTAGTACCGATATGGGACTCGCGTAACCTATCGGGTCGAATATGGACATCGAGCTACTGGTAACCTGTCTCTTGGTAGGGAGCATCGATCCGTTTAGTACTTCGGGCGGTGTGTTGCGTAAATTAACGTTAAATCCCAATGTGTCCTTTTTGTGGTTCCACATTAAGCCCAAAGTACGTTCCGTATCGCTGCCTCCTATCACGGACGTGTCCTCGCTCTTAGGCGAGACATCGCGGATTACCTCCGCGTTGTTTGACGCGAATCTACGTAACTCGAATGACGCTTGCATGTTGAGGCTATATATATCGTTTACTATTTGCCTAGCCTCCGCCTCACTCTGATCAAGCGCGATTAACATGTCATCCATATACGTGTTACGAATCGTTTTATCGGCCGCGACAGGATACGTGTTTTTATGTTCGTTCGCGTTTTTATTTTTCACGTACAGAGCGGCTGTGGGCGAACATGATGCCCCAAATATTAGCCGTTTCATTCTGTACTCCTGAGGTGGGTTAGAGCGGTCTCCCCCCCTCCATAAAAAACGTAAACTGTCGCGATCCTTTTCTATAATCGATACTTGGAGGAACATTTCCTTCACGTCCGCGATCACGGCTATTTTTCCCTCGCGAAACCTGATAAGTACTCCGAATAATGATTTTAATAAATCCGGACCCGTTAACAAAGCCTGGTTAAGGCTAGCGCCGTGTGCCGTGGCCTTAGCGTCGAACACTAATCTCAAAGTGCCTTTTTGGCAATGCCTAGTGCCAAAAAATGGTAAGTACCACGCCCGCGGTGCGTCGGCTGGCGGCGGAGAGTTCACTGCCTCGGCATAGCCCTTGTTTATCAAGTTATCTACCTGGGCAGTGAATTCTTTGTTTAATTCCGCATCCTTATCCAGCTTACTTTCTAAGCTGTACAGCCGACGCAACGCTTGCGCTTTATTGCACGGTAAAGATTCGTCCTCACTACGCCACAGCAAACCGACTTGATATCTATTCTCGTTAGGTACCCTAGTGCATGTAGAATCTAGGATATCTAACGCGCGCTGATCGGGATCGGATTTTTGAGTACGACTTTCGACGCCTAACGACTCGATACTAAAATGTTCCTTCATTGTATCTAATATTTCATCTTCGGTCGTCTTAGGGCGAAGATGATTTATTATCGCGACTTTACCGCTAGGCCTATCATGCTGACCATGTAGACACCATCCTAATCTAGTTAGGGACGCAACCGGCAGCATAGGGTCGCCGCTTAATATCTGCCGCGACACTATTAAATGCCAGTTATCTTGTCCTATCAGGATGGTAGGCGTAGCGCGGTCGTAACAAAGTTCGTCGGCAATGTCATTCAAATGATCGCATTTCTCAATTAAATCGCGTGAGACCTCTTGTGAGGATAAGCTAAGTTTCGCGATGGTAAATGCGTTCATTTGTTCTAAATTACGACTACATTGCCCGCGGATTGACAGCTTAATTACGCACGACTCTTTATCCTCTATTTGATGCCCGCCTACACCTTCAATCGCGAGGGGATCTCCTACCTCCCTAGGAGCTACTAAGTCTGCTGTCTCTCTCTCTATCAACGTCATAGTGCTGCCCTCGTCTAGCAAAGCGTGAGTACATAGCGCGCCTAATGGCCCGGATATTTCTACAGGCACTATCTTTAGGTAAGTATTAGCCGTTTTTATGTGATTTACGCTGCTAACACTCGCCCGCGCGGGTTGCGGTACGGCGTTCAGGCCGTGTAACAATTTGTGATGACCGGCCTCACATTGATTAACCCCGCACGCTATGTACTTACACTTAGTCGGCCGCCTATGATTTGGTTCCAGACACCTAAAGCATAGCTTCGCGCCCCGCACCGACTCCCAACGATCAGACACGCTCGACTTTAAAAAATCAGCGCACACGGCCGCCTTATGGCTGCCGCTACACAAACCACATTTATCAGCTGTTTTCGCTGCCGTCTGTACTTTAGGCTGCGTCTGTGGCTTGTATTGCGTCGGTTTTTTATAGTCGCGCTGATTCCCTACTGCAGCAACCGTTTGCTGATGCCTTATGGGCCTGTAGCTATCCGCGTCGGAATCTGAATCGCTGGAATAATCGCGGGTCTGAGGGCGCGAGTACTGCTTAGCGGGCGCATGTTTGTTCGAGGGGCCGCGAGCGCGGCGCGAGTCCTCGACTGCGTTTACGTTGCCTCTGTATTTAGGCTTGCCATGCGTTCGCTTCGCCGTACTACTAATGTCGTTAAGGAACGTAGACATCGCGACTAAATCGGGTTTACTAGGGTTCGCGTGCCTATACTTGGACCATTCGTATCGGATCATTATATTGAGTTTATCCGATATCTTATTCACGAGTTCCGGCGCGTGTAAATATTTCTCTAATCGCAACGCTTTAATCGTAGCTACCGCGTTAGCTACATGACTCGCGAACATCACGATATTGCTACAATCTTCGGCTAAACGCGGCATCTTTTTGATATTACGTAACTCGGATAAAATGATGTCCTCTGGATCCCCGAAATGCCTTTCTAATGCTTCCATAATCTAGTATGGATCGCTTACGGTGTACATAATGGATTTGACCGCTATCCGTGCCTCACCGCGCAGCGCCTTACGTATTCTACTTACGTTGGCTACGTCACTGAAATTGGGCGAGGTGTCATTAAATTCGGCACGGAAAGCTATCCACTCCATTATGTTTCCGTCAAATGAAGGTAGGTCGGGAAGAGGTTTGTGACTCATTAACGCGTACGGATACCGGCGCTCGAGATCTGCGGTGTTACCTATATGGACGTTCGCCCTATTCCGTGATGCCATACCGATTTCCCTATCGTTGTGCATCCTAATCTGACTATGAGATTCTACCCACTCCTCGACCCGCTCTTGGGCGCCTGCGACAGAGCCAAGAGACGATTGCGCCGCCTCGATGCGGGCAATCTCCAACTTACTCTTGGCTTCTTCCGCCGCCTTTTGAGCGAGGTCGCGCTCGGCTTTACGAAGCTCTAGTTCAGCCATTAAAACGGATAGTTGGCTTGAGGCCTCCCTATTGACTAACGTCCTACCGCTTTGAGACCTACCCCCCCGCAGTGAAGCTGCGGGGCCGTTCCTAGTTTGTCCCCCCGCGTCGGCGGAGTGGGGGACGGGTGCGTTTTCCCTATTCTCTGCACTTGTACCTTCTCCCGTGTCCGTGGTTTGGCCGGTGCCCTTGCTCCATGTGTTCGTTGTGGTCGTCGTAGTCTCCCCGCTCTCCGGAGTCTTGGTTGCCGTCTTCGAGCGGAGTTGCATCTTACCTCCAGGTAGTGACATGATGATGACGATTGACGCACGAAGGGGTCCCTAACTTAACCTACCTAAACCTATGTATAACGCCACAGAATGTAACGTATACTGCCTAAATCCCTAGGCGTGGATCCTTCGTTGTACTGAACCCGTCCCGTCCCGTTGGCACCGTGAGGTGGTCCGGAAAAGGTAGCAGTATGGGTGATGAGTGTCAACCCTGTGACACTGGGTAGCGGTCGTATACCGAGAACTGAGTCTACAAGGTAACGCCTTTTCGATGCAGCCACCGAGAACTTAATCAATCGGACGTGGCTGATTGGTGCAAGCCGAAAGGCCTGTTTGGTGCAGTTCCACCGAGAACTTAATCAATCGGCTTCCCTGATTGTTGCAAACCAAAAGGCTTGTTAGATGCAGCTCCACCGAGAACTTAATCAATCGGCTTCGCTGATTGTTAGCTGCCGGGAATGGTTGTCGACCGGACACAGCTTTGATGACTTCTTTCTTCTCTGAGCCGAGTAATACTTCAAGCTCAGCGCGTACTTGTTTCTTTTTTCTTAGATCCGGCTCTGAAGGTCCATTGTGGAAAGCGTGGACTGTAGCATAGAAATAAGAAGACCTCGATGAGTTTCACATGGCCGCTAATCGATGTAAATGTGTAAAGTTGGTGTATAATGAAGAAGAAGAAGAAGAAGTAAGTAATCCCTCGCGTTGTGCGGTAGTCAACACCGCGCGAGGCCGGCAACTGATATGGGCTCGACGCCGACATACGTTTTGGCGTGCGAGCGTATACCATGCTGCGTGTGTTTATTTTTTTTTTGTTAGAGTGTGATACCATGAATCGATAACGCCATCCCTTTATTTATCATTAATAATCCTTACCTAATCAATTTAACATTACAAAATTAGGAAATAAAATAAAATGGTAAAACACAAACTTAAACTTTTCCGACATAAAATAATGAGATAAAACTTATAACTATTACATTTAATACCTAATTCCTAAGCTATCTGCGACATTAGTGATGATGATATTTATTAAAATTTAAAGGATTTTCGACTATATAGGCAAGAACTCGTTGTAACAAGCATATTTTACACGTGTTGCAATGTTAGCAATCGGCGTTTTTACTTGATAATTCGATACTCTGTCGGCGCTTTGTGGTAAATGAATGACAACATATTTTGGAATACAACTTATGTACTTAAATTGATAAACACGATATTTTCTACATAAAATAATAACATTTAGGTCTAAAGTTGAATGCTCAAACTTGGTTCTTTAGTAATATATTTTCTTATTTCGGTTAAATACTGATTCATCAAATATTTTACTATAAAACAAAGCGTTTTTATACATACCTTTCTTTACCATTCCGCATCGTGCTTTGAAGCTGTTCGTGATTTTTGTTAAGGGAAACAACTGCAGCTACCAACTTCATTTAAAATGTATGTAAGTGTCCTATTTATGTAAATTATTTCTAAAAAATTATAAACTATTGTGGTCTATTGTTATTACTTTTTTTTAAAGGTCTGACTCCGAATATTCAACATACGTGCGCACGCCATCACCTGAGCCGAAAAAACCTACAAAGAATATTAAGAAACGGAAATCGTCCACAGCATCAAGGTATTTAATTTATTTTATATTAAAATAAAGTAATCTTCTTAATTATATTTAAAGCTATCCCTAGCCTAGTTGATAGTGACGCTGTATAGGTATTTTAAATAGAAAACTTCCGTGAGTCTCAGAAATATTGAAATCTAATCTAATCGTAGTATCTGGCGTCTAATAGCATCTGAGACATGCAGAAATAATAGCAATAAAAATAGTGCACTGAACCTGTTTGTTTTGAAATCAGCTGATAAGAGCGCCGCTGCCGCTGCATCGCGCCTTAACCGGTACTACATTAATACACAGGCGAGTAATAAACAACCGTGCGTTCGGACCGCTCTCGAGTACCTGGCCACATACCAACCGTTACAAATACCTACACTCCAGTTCATGCCGTTCACTCTTACTGACATTTTAAGTGCCCTTAAAAAAATAAAGCGTAAGGAATCTAAAGATATTAACGACATGTCTACACACGTACTCGACTACTTACCACCTGTAGTTATATCGTTACTTCTTAACTTATTAAATGAGTGTGTATCAAGTGGTATATATCCAGATAATCTAAAACTTGTTAAGGTGCAGCCCATCTACAAGGGAAAGGGTGATATGGAGTTAGAAAAATCATATCGACCGATATCATTAATACCCATCATATCGAAGGTATTTGAGTGTCTTATTAGCTCTAAACTCATGGAACATTTGACCACAAACAACCTACTAAGTCAACAGCAGTATGCGTACCAGCCGGGTCGATCGACAGCGTTGTCGCGCGAGTGCTGACGCACCTCGAAGTCGGGCGACAGGTTGCCGCAATATTCTGCGACTTGTCGCGCGCTTTCGAAATGGTCGACCACGCGCCGCTTCTTAAAAAACTATCCGGATACGGAATCGGGGGGCACTTTCTTCAAACGATTCGCTCCTGTCATGATTTTGTAAAATAGAGGGTAGATAATTGTACAAAATGAGGGTAAGCACGTTGTTCTTGGGTGGGGAAACGAGATCAAAAAGCCGATGCCTGGACAGAGGCGGTTGATTCGTTAACGAGCGCTTGTAATAAGCAGAGATCCAGCTTAATATGTTATTAAGTATAGTTTGTCATAGTCATTTCGGTATGTTTGTCGTAGAACGATATCATTGGGTGTGAACCCTGTAACTTTTATATGTATATCGAGGAAATAAAGTGTCTACTCATCGTATGGTTGTGGAGTATCTTTTCAAATCAGAAGTGGGATTTATCCACGAATGCCCACAGCAAAGGCATGTAAGTACAAATTGTATCCTTAACCCTTAAATTGGCGATGGTACTCATGTGGTACGCTGACTTTGAAAAAATGCTGATGTCGATTTTCAGGTTTAATCCCATTTTTTATGCTAGCAATTATCAAAATATGTTATAATTAATAGTAGAAAAAATAAGTCACACTGGTAACTATAACCTACAAATGTCAGTGTCAAGATGAGTTCGCGGAAGAAACACTTATCGGCACCTTCGGTAAGTTACTTAAGTTTTTTATATTTTATTGTGCGTATGTATTGCTTGTCATATGACAAATGTAATTGATAAACATCAAAGTATAAGAATAATTACTAATTTTCTTATTTCACTCCATATTCAGAATTTGTCAGACCGAAAAATTTGTATGTGTTACAGAAGTCACATTGCCAGTTATATAGAAAACAACAAGTCATGTACAACGGGACACACGAGTCACGTTGCCAACTTGTCAGAAAAATTCTTTTGTTTTTTTAATTGCACGGTTTTGGTACATTTGTTAATTTTTGGGATATATTTAAGCATGCTTTTGTTTCTTTGCTTACAGTGCTTAAAGTTTACTCGAGCGCACAGAATGTTGGATTTGATTCCTTCGCATAATGCATGTTCAGACGATGGCTCGGCTTCTGAGGACGAAACAACTTTTATTTTATTTTATGATTTTTTTCCATAAATTAAGACATCACAGACAAGCTAAACTCTATTGCGGTCACCGGTACTGTCAGACACAGATATATGTTCTGATCCTCCATCTATTAGTTCCTCATTAGAGAGATTAAATCTGTTGGGCAGCACCTCAGATGACGATTCTGACGACGATGACTGTGTACAAAACTACGAATCTGATGACGACTGTGTACCCAGCGAAACTACCCTCAACAATTTTGAAACTGCCCTACCTTCGCCCATTTGCTGTGATATTCTACAATCTCCTTCTGCTTCATTATATAATGCTTTGTCTGCATCTGAGCAATTTGTACCCACACCAGAAGCACCTGAATATTCCCCGTGTTCCGGTGCTAGCAATATAGCAAGAAGAGCTTTGCGTCAACGTTTCCAACTGCTTGCGTCATCGTCAGTAGTATCTCCTAAATTTGACCCTGCACGTAACGCTTCACCTGCTTCTGTGCAATCTATACCCACGCCAGAAGCACCCCTGAGTACTCACCACATCCGGTTCCAAGCCCGTATAGTGTGGTGACAAGAGAAACGAGAAGAAAGATCGACGGACGGTGTTCGTTATGATAATGTGGGTATTTTTTCCGAAAATGGAAGAATACTTAAGGTTACATAGCAGATATTGTAAAGATGGAAAGACATTTGTGTATTGCATTGAATGAAAAATGCCTCTTTGCTTCGTTGCTGGGGACAAAAATAACAGACATTGTTTCCGCCTTTTTCATGAAAAATAATCATTTTCAGTAATAAAATATTCTATTGCGTAAATTTGTAGTTCACTCATAACTTGGCAATGTGTCACACAAGGCACGTACCCGGGCGGCTTGAGAACTTCTAACAGTCAAGTTGCCCACTCACTTGACAAAGCCTAATCCCAATAAGGTCTAGTTTCCCCTCGTGGTTGGAAGGTCAGATGGCAGTCGCTTTCGTAAAAACTGGTGCCTACGCCAAGTCTTGGGATTAGGTCGCGGACCCCAGGCATCCTTCAGGATGCAACTGTCTAGTCAAGGTACTTCTCCGCGTAATTAGTCACCTGGAACTATATTTAGTTTATCCTATTGGTTGTTTTTAAGAAATTTGAAACTATTATGTCTTGCAAATTTAAGGGTTAAACCATTCAGACTATATTTTTGGTACTTCATATCACAAAGATTTCACAATCGTTGCCATAAGTTGAGACCGTTTAATCACGATTTTTATATGTTACATTTGAAAAATATGTGATGTAACTGTACTGAATTCTAAAAATTTTGTTGATCTGGTAAACAAAGTAGACGATAGTTTTATGTTACGATTATACTTATGTATACTCGTAGAAAATAAAAGCTGATGATTAACGTTGAATTTTAAGAAATGGCGTACTCATTCCATATTTTAATCGTCCATTTTTTTAAGCTTTGTACCTATACATAGATTCGAATTACAGTACTTACGGCATGGTACATGCTTAGTGAAATGATTCTTAGATGAAATACTATTGTGTCGTTACGTTCGCCGCACATTTTCATTCGGTAGAATATATTTCATTAGACTATGGATATTCATAGTCTAGTAACAGATCATCAAGTGTATTCAGTGACAAATAAGTGAAAAATGAGTACGCAAACGGAGTATAATAACCAAGCTAGCTTTCATACGTTTTATTGAGTTACGTAACTGAGCAATAAAGCGAGAATGTCGGGATATAGTTATCATTTGAATTACAGCCTAGTATTGATCTGGCCTCTAGTATAGAAACTCACTGAGGCCAACTTACATTGGTCGTAAAAGTCGCGACCGAGTCAGAGTTTTGTGAATTCATACATGAGTTTCACGTAAAATGGATATATGAATACTGACGCAACAGATCTTTTAGTAGTTTTACAATTTTAAGGTTAACTTTTAACCAGAGTGTATAATTTTTGTAACAACAAATTGGAACTATGATGCTTTGTTGTATGTCGTCATCACCACGTGAGGAGAAGACCACATTTCATAGAAAAGTTCACGTTCAAGTTTCATTTGTTAATAACCGTCCGGCTAATATATAAATACCTAATGGCGTATGCGTTTGTATGTTGATATTTCATGAATTGATAAAATTATATTTCCCTACTGCAGGGAAAAGGTAAAGAGGCCAACAGTGATTTTTGAATATTGTATAAGAATCAAAGTTTAAAAAAAAAACACCAGTAAATTAAATTAATTGAGATGGACATACTGGATCATACTTCCAGGAATTATTTTTATAGAAGACAATTAATATCTTTTATCTACACCCATATAGTAAATCCTCTTTTATAAGTTCAAATACCGTAGATAAGACCCCGCTTTATAATATACTGTGCGGCTGTTGCGTGCGTCCCCTATTAGATCACGAAATAGAACACTTTAACGAGATCACGTACAAAATAAAGACACAGCTGCGGGCTGGCGGCGGAGGCGCGGGCCGGCCTGTCGAAGCAAACATGGCGCACGCCGGCGAGAAGTGCCCACACGAAACACATGAAAGAGGATTTAATATATGGATGTAGATAAAGTAGTGTATGCAACTGTACATAATTAGGCATTAAAACACTCGTGTGACCTTATTAGGAAACTCGCCTTCGGCTCGTTTCATAAAACACACTCCTGTTTCAATGCCCCTCATTATGTACAGTTGCATACACTACTTTATCTACATCCATATATTAAATCCTCTTTCATGTGTTTCGTGTGGGCACTTCTCGCCGGCGTGCGCCATGTTTGCGTCGACAGGCCGGACCGCGCCTCCGCCGCCAGCCCGCAGCTGTGTCTTAATTTTGTACGTGATCTCATTTAAGTGTTCTATTTCGTGATCTAATAGGGGACGCACGCAACAGCCGCACAGTATATTATAAAGCGGGGTCTTATCTACGGTATTTCAACTTATAAAAGAGGATTTACTATATGGGTGTAGATAAACTACTATTATGAAACTGTAAACCAAGTGAGTTTTTATTAAATCATTATGGCTAAGTATGCCAAGATGAATTCAGTGGATTAAGCACTTATTTATTTTGAATAATTGATTTTGACTAAAATTGAAATGGATCCTACATTAATTATTTTCGAAGATTGTATCAGTTGCTATCTAGTATGGAAACGGATAGATGGTATCTAGTATTTTTCTAATGGCATTTCGATTACAATGGATTGAGAAGAGTATTTAATTTACCTAAAGTCATATTGTCTTTTTTTTAGAACCACAAGTTAATATGAGTCCCAAATAATCATTTGTCTCGATAAAGTGATTTTACTTATTCGAAATTCACAAGTTAATCCGTGCGCGCGCGGATTAAAAGACCGACAATATCATGTACAAGTTTATTTTGTGAAATTATGAATAGATTATCGAATTGAATTGAATATCCAGTTACCACTAGCGAGTGAGCATAGGATTTCTGGATTTCTTGATGGAGTAATAATGTTTGTATTAATATGGAGTAATAATAAGATGAATACTTAGTATGAGAGCTATATTTTTTTTGTTGGCTTCAAACCATGAGTTTGAAATATACCCAGTCCTTACACCCGTGTGTGCTGAACGGGCTAAGTGTGCCTGATTTAGCCACGTAATATGCCAACCATGCGTGTTGGGCAGGCTAAGTATGCCTGATTGTTCAACCATGTGTATTCAAAATACCTATGTTTTGTTTAATCACACTATGAGTAATCTCAGCATCATGTTTTTTTAAAGAAAAGAATTGATATTTGAATAAACGCGGGAACTTTAACCAGATCAGTTTTCAGTTAATTGATTGAGTGAATGATTAATTGGTTCAACAATGACAATTTTAATTAATGTTTCAAATTATTATGAGATTCAAGTCTGAATAATGTTATTACATTACGTATTTATGCTAGTTATTTACACGTAAAGTTGACTTTCGAGCAGGACATTTTACTGAACCACCGGGACATGTGAACTACTTCTTCTCTTTATATAATTTTGATAGTAAAGAAGAATTAGATAGTAGGTACATTATTCCTTATTATTGATATTACGTGTTCCTTCTGTACGAGTAAAACATTCCACGAGTGGCATGTTTTTCTACTTTTGGCAGATTATGTCTCTCTCTCTCTCTCTCTCTCTCATCTGAGCGATTTTCCCGGTTGCCCCTCAGCTGTTGCTTCGGGGCCCAGGGTCCGCTTTCCTGCTTTTTCTCCTCCACTTCGCACGGTCTTCGGCATCCTCCTTTGTGAGACCATTGGCACGCATGTCATCCCTCACAACATCCAGCCAGCACTTCCAGGGCTTTCCCCTTTTCCCGGGCCCAGGCGGAGGCGGCATAGCCAGACATTTGTTACCCACGTAACTTGCCGGTTTTCGCAAGACGTGGCCATACGAGCGAAGTCGATGCTCTTGCAATTTATCTGCAATGTCACGGACATGAAGGCTGCCGCGAATGCGAGAGTTCCTTATGCGGTCGTTCCGCGTCACTCCGCACATCCACCGCAGCATGTTCATTTCCGTGACCCGCAGCTCCTGCTTGTGTCGCTCGAGCACTGGCCACGCCTCACAGCCGTATAAGAGGACAGGTCTGATGATGGTTTTATAGACCTGGCCTTTCAGCTTAATGGGCATTTTGGGGTCGCAAATGACACCAGTCACCTCACGCCATTTAGCCCAGGCTGCAGAAATGCGAGCCTTAATGTCGTGGTCGATAACGCCGGACGTGTGAAGCACGGATCCCAGATATTTAAACTGGTCCGTACGCTCGACCACGTCGTCACCTATGCGTACGGACAGGGGACCCGTCACATTACAGGCCAGGTACTCAGTCTTCGCCACGTTGAGTTTAAGACCACCGTTCTCAAGCGAATCCTTCCACACATTCACACGTCGCACCAGTCGACCCTTGTCTGCGTCTGCTAGCGCAATATCGTCGGCATACATGAGCAACCACGGAGGTTGCTCATGTGTGTCTCTGATACAATCCGAGACTTCGTCTAATATCGCGCTGAACAGAAAGGGGCTGAGGACAGAGCCTTGGTGGACTCCGACAGTGATGGGGAAGGGTTTGGTATCGCCAACAGCAGTCCTTACTACGAAATCGGATTTTGGCAGATTATGTATGGATAACTAACAATTTTAATTAACTACATTTGGAACATATTTGTGCCTATGTAGTTAGTCCTATGAAGTTTTAGCATGGCATGATGTAGGATCATTAGCAGAAATAAGTAAGTTCCACTGTGCTGCTGTTAGTTGAATTTTAAGTGAGTGTTGCATTCTGAGACAGAATCGAAACTGAAGGATAATAATTGTTGAAAGAGGTTCGAATCGAATTTGTTATATAAACATATTTTGACAAACGAAACATGCGTTTGTCGATTTGACTGATATCATCATGTTTAAATGTCTTTAACGTTATCTTATTAGTTTACGTAGTACCTACATTACTTTTGGGAAATCATAAGTTACATGATGCCATACTGATAAATATAGACATGTTTGCAAATTGACAACGACAATTAATGTTTCTTTGAAAATTTTATTTGACACCTAGGTACTTAATGTGTTAAGGTAGTCTAACGGTTAGACTTACGGTACGGTAAGGTACGTGTAGATATCTTGCCTTGCCGATACATTTGCGTACCCCACAAATAGAGTTTACTTTATGGAATATGTTGACGTGTAAGATGTTTTGCAAGTAAATACCAATTTTAATTTATGGTTCTCTTGAAAACATCCAGTTCTCCTCAGATTAGACGTAGGTAAATAAACTCCACTCCAGTGGTTACCAATGTTGAATAGATCGAGACATACCTAAAAAAAAGGGGCGCAACATCTGAGTGCCAGTGAACAATTAAGTGAGAATACAGGATTGTCCAAATTTCTTGGGCCCGATCTGATATTAATTTGCAACCCACCAATGGTTCATGTCCCGTAGTTTGGAAAATGCTGCACCCAAACATTTTGTTTCCACTAATATGGGAGATACCAACAGGAATCTGTTTATATGGTCACGGATTTTCTATGGAACCGATGCATCATGGTTCTGGTAGTTACGTAGAAATAATCAATCATTGATTGCTCCATAAATTATATTAGTATTTTTACTTCCGTTTCATCTTGCTTTATTTAGATTTTATTTGCTATTACATTATTGGTTAAATAAGTACACCAAGCTTAAGATGTATGTATATAATAAATTCAAAAGAACGGTGTCCGCAAGAAAAATGAAATGTTACTTTATGTCTTTGATAACAAGACCACGATGAATTTTTATGGCAAGATTAAGTTTCCGATTATTACAATTCAATATAAACAAAAAGTGATGCTAAATTTAAAGCGCCTTTTTATTTATTTTTAAGAAATAATCAAATGCCTAATTGTTGTATGGAGCTTTGTAGTGTCAAAGCGAGTGAGTAGGTATCTCACTTCGATATATTAAAAGAACGTGATAATTATGTTAGGATCACTTATTACCTCTGAATATGGCAAGAGAGCTGTCATCCGCTACACAAAGTATAAAGTAAAAGTAAAATAGTTAGTGGTTAGTTGTCAGAAGTCAGAACTGCACCAAATTTGTGTGGTGAGGTGCTAGTGAGTTCCGACAAATTAACAATTAATATCTTGATAACGCCAACCTCCGTTTTATACGCATTCAGGTGATTCAATTTAACGTATAAGCTGTCTGATAGACAATTATGCATAAGAGGTTGTGGCAACCAACCTTGTTGCACCAGGCTGGCTAGGCAGGTAAAAAGAATGTTCTGTCAGAGATCACAGACAAAAATGTACTGTCAATTAGTTTAATATTCCTGGACAGCTTAGAAACCCTTTGCTTTATAATTACAATTCTTGTGATTCTGTTGTGTTAACCTAATACACCTATCTATTTGTACTCAGCATTTTAGTTTGGCTCAAAGACGACGCAACCTTGGGAGGTCGTATGAGCCAGGACGGCGCTTACTAAGGACTCGGCCTCCCACACAAATGGTGTGCATCGAAACCCCTTTCGGTGCACCCATAAGGTTATAAATACGGTTCTTCACGCATATTTTAAATAAAGACTCAAGATAGTAAAGTAGGTAATCATTTAACGGAATTGGATATATACATATAGAGTTTTAGCCTTTCATTACTAGTAAATGAATGCTATCACAAGTCAGAAGTTTAAATTCGATCAAGTAAATTATTTACGTTAGTTTAAAGTCTAGTTTCGTTTGAGTAAAGATTTTAAGAGGCCTTATAAGAGTATTCCGCAAAATGCTTGGTTTTTGATCAAAGCTTCTGGCGCAAATATCCATTATTTTATAGAAATTATTGAAGTATTTGATAGCCCGTTTCTTATTCTTAATAGTAATATTACTTAACTTTTGTTTTTTTATCGTTAATCTTGGTAAAAACGCGTTCTCTTGGCTGGATTTTTCAATATTTTGCGGTTAGGCGTAACGTTTCGATTCTCGATTTTAACGTAAAAAGGACTTATTTGTGTACATAATGAACACATTTTAATTCTACATATGATAAACTAGATAGTAACGTCGTTAAATAAGTAGGATTCATTTATAATTTAGGTTTAAATAGCATCCGAATGTTGCCTAGTTTATGTATAAAAAAAGGGTTACATTTTATTTTTTCCTCGCAAGCTGCGTTATTATTTTGCTCTAAAGATAAAAGTGTTGCAAAGAGTAACTCTTCTTGTGTATCAGATATTTTTTAAATCATAATTGGACTAAACGTAAATTTTGTAAAAAATTTTAAACATAGCCCATAATTCCCATAAATTACGCTGCATTGATGCCCTGCACTCAGACGGCGCCGAGCGCTCTCAGAGGTCGGACCTATGTCGCTTTCGCCGATCGCGCGACTTTGCGAACATCGGAATTATGTTTCACAGAATTCCAAGACACGCTGAACTCGTATACCGTGATTTAATGAGTTTGATCCTTAAGTATTTTATTTTGTGATTTTCACTCAACTCCTCATATATTCATCACATAATAACACCACTGTGTTTGGGCTTGTTGGATTTGTCTTGATGAGTACTATCGGAATAAATAAGGCTTAGGGTCTCATGATGGAGTCAGGAGATAGTCAGTGGAACTGGAACTCCTCATATTGTTATCACAGCACCGCCGTGTTTGGAGTCTTTGGGTTTGTCTTGATGAGTACTATCGGAATAAATGAGGTCCAGGGTCTCATGATGGAGGCAGGAGATGGTCACTGGAACTCTTCATATGCTCATCGCAGCACCGCCGTGTTTGGGCTCTTTAGATTTATCTTGATGAGTACCATCGGAATAGATGAGGTTCAGGGTCTCATGATGGAGTCAGGAGATAGTCACTGGAACTCCTCATATGATTATCACAACACCGCCGTGTTTGGGCTCTTTAGACTTGTCTTGATTAGTACCATCGGAATAGGTGAGGTTCAGGGTCTCATGATGGAGTCAGGAGATAGTTACTGGAACTCCTCATATGGTTATCACAGCACCGCCGTGTTTGGTCTCTTTGGGTTTGTCTTGACGAGTACCATCGGAATAGGTGAGGTTCAGGGTCTCATGATGGAGTCAGGAGATAGTTACTGGAACTCCTCATATGGTTATCACAGCACCGCCGTGTTTGGGCTCTTTAGATTTGTCTTGATGAGTACCATCGGAATAGATGAAGTTCAGGGTCTCATGATGGAGTCAGGAGATAGTTACTGGAACTCCTCATATGGTTATCACAGCACCGCCGTGTTTGGGCTCTTTAGATTTGTCTTGATGAGTACCATCGGAATAGATGAGGTTTAGGGTCTCATGATGGAGTCAGGAGATAGTCACTGGAACTCCTCATATGATTATCACAACACCGCCGTGTTTGGGCTCTTTAGACTTGTCTTGATTAGTACCATCGGAATAGGTGAGGTTCAGGGTCTCATGATGGAGTCAGGAGATAGTTACTGGAACTCCTCATATGGTTATCACAGCACCGCCGTGTTTGGTCTCTTTGGGTTTGTCTTGATGAGTACCATCGGAATAGGTGAGGTTCAGGGTCTCATGATGGAGTCAGGAGATAGTCACTGGAACTCCTTATATGATTATCACAGCACCGCCGTGTTTGGGCTCTTTAGACTTGTCTTGATTAGTACCATCGGAATAGGTGAGGTTCAGGGTCTCATGATGGAGTCAGGAGATAGTTACTGGAACTCCTCATATGGTTATCACAGCACCGCCGTGTTTGGTCTGTTTGGGTTTGTCTTGATTAGTACCACCGGAATAGGTGAGGTTCAGGGTCTCATGATGGAGTCAGGAGATAGTTACTGGAACTCCTCATATGGTTATCACAGCACCGCCGTGTTTGGTCTCTTTGGGTTTGTCTTGATGAGTACCATCGGAATAGGTGAGGTTCAGGGTCTCATGATGGAGTCAGGAGATAATCACTGGAACTCCTTATATGATTATCACAGCACCGCCGTGTTTGGGCTCTTTAGACTTGTCTTGATTAGTACCATCGGAATAGGTGAGGTTCAGGGTCTCATGATGGAGTCAGGAGATAGTTACTGGAACTCCTCATATGGTTATCACAGCACCGCCGTGTTTGGTCTCTTTGGGTTTGTCTTGATGAGTACCATCGGAATAGGTGAGGTTCAGGGTCTCATGATGGAGTCAGAAGATAGTCACTGGAACTCCTCATATGGTTATCACAGTACCGCCGTGTTTGGAATCTTTGGGTTTGTCTTAGTGAGTACAGCCGGAATAAATGAGGTGCAGGGTCCCATGATGGAGTCAGGAGATGATCACCGGAACTCTTCATATACTCATAACAGCATCACCGTGTTTGGGCTCTTTGGATTTGTCTTGATGAGTAACATCGCAAGAGTTGAGGTCCAGCATCTCATGATGGAGTACAAAATGCAAATACGAAATCATTTATTTACCAAAAATTTTCAAACCAAACTGTAAGTAACAATGACACCCACACTAGGCAAAGCCTGTATCGTCAATCGTGGGTTTCAAACACAGATATAAATTATGAGTAAGGTATGCGGCTACAGGTATTAGCAGGTAGGTACTAGGTAGGTAGGTAGTCAGGAGACGGTCTCCAGAATTCCTGCTCATCGCAGCACATGTTGCCTGATTTCGTGTAAACATGTGACGAATACACCTAGTTTAAGCATTGTAAGATGAACTTTAATAATTATAAAAATTAAAAACACGACTGCACAAAAAAGATAAAAACAAGTTTCATAATAAGAGACTCAAGGAAATAATATTATAATTATTATTTTATTTCGAACTTTTTTTGCTTGAAACACATACATTTTTAGCATTTTTCGAAATTCACCCTCTGAAGGGGTGAAAAAGTGGTTGAAAGTTTGTATGGGGAGCGTTTAAAAAAAAACGAGAAACTTGAAACTTTGTTTATAGACCAAAGGTTTATTCAGTTACTTATAAGAAAACTAATCTCAGCGTTTTTGAAATTCATCCCTTAAGGGTCTAAAAAAGGAGGTTGAATGTTTGTATGGTAAACGAGTAATATTCTAAATGAGACACTATACAAATGTCGTTTGTAGTAATATATAGAGTAGGTTAGTAACTAGGTAATTAGATCCAAACATTAGGTAAAAAAACTAGACTACCCGTGCGAAGCCGGGGCGGGCCTCTAGTTATATATATTTCTGAAATCGTCTTTTCAAATGCTTCATTTTGATACCCCACTTGTTAGGATCTCAAAAATTTTTTTTTACGGAACACAAAGTGGAGTCCACCATTTTTTTTTTTTTGGAACTTCACATATCCTATGTCACCCGGGATGACGTAAGGATTCCAACCATACCTCACACATCTAATTCGGTTAAGGTGTTGAGAAGTTCTGGGGAAACAAAAAAATTCACATACATGACACAATCACAACCTGAACTGAAAACATTAAACTCCTTTTTTGGGCAGTCGTGTAAATAATAAAAATAGGCAGGTTTATATGGATAACTTTTTTGAAAACTCAAAAACTGCCGAGTTAAAAACGTGTTGTCTAATAACCATTCATTTCACACATTTTTTTTTTCATATTAACAGATGAGGGTAATTTCACTCTACTCGCGGCCCTGGTAAAGCGTAGCATCTCCATGGTAATAGTCCAGTTTGAGAGTAGGAAACCCCAATTTTTCCAATTTATTTTTTGGGTTCCGTACACAAAGGGTAAAACGGGAACCTATTACTAAGACTCCGCTGTCCGTCTGTCCGTCTGTCACCATGCTGTATCTCAAAAGCCGTGATAGTTAGAAGGTTGAAATTTTCACAGATGATGTATTTCTGTTGCCGCTATAACAACAAATACTAAAAGACAATAAAATAAATATTTAAGTGGGCTCCCATACAACAAACGCGATTTATTTGCCGTTTTTAAAGATAATGGGACGGAACCCTTCGTGCGCGAGTCCGACTCGCACTGGGCCGGTTTTTTCCTATTCCTTCACTTAGGAACCCGTACCCGTGCCCCGTTTACTACCCGTATTTACGAATAACAGATGATGATATTTTATGGGTGTCTATTGTTTGCCCGAAATTCATATGGAATAATTTCAATTGCTCGATAAACATTTGCCCGATTTTTATTTGCCCGAATGGTTCATTTACTAGAAAAATCGTTTGACATACTCTTGTATTCCCGAATATTACATGACAGAATGATACGAATGCCATACGTATTGTTATCCATATTATTAAGTGCAATAATATTATTTAACAGAATATTTAAATGCCATACTAAATACAGTCTTTCCGAAATAATCCTAACTATGAATTTGTTTATTAAATTTCTGTAGGCGCTCGAAAATAATTGCATCATGCATGCATGCAAACAAGCAAGTATGCATGCATGCATGCAAGCAAGCAAGCAAGCAAGCAAGCAAGCAAGCAAGCATGCAAGCATGCAAGTTATTCTGCTCTTTTATAAAAAAATAACCTCGAAGAGGATAGCGGGAGCAAAGCTCCCGCTATCCTCTTCTAACCTATCCGTGATCCGAGTCGGATTAAGTAGTAAAGTAGCTTTTCAAACAAGTTATTCTGCTCTTTTAAATTTCATTAAAATTATGGATTTTCATTCTCAGCTATTCGATTCGAACAGTAGAGATGGATGGCAAATAAAAGTATAGCATGTGATAATTATGGATTACAATGATTATGGAAAAAGATATTATTGGAATTGATATTATGGGAAATAAAGATTCTGGCATTTGATTAATATGGTAAATAATGAGTATGGCATACGAAATTATAAGAAACAATATTATGGCAGTTGAATAGTATGGCAGTCAAAATTCGGGCAACTGAAATTCTGGCAAGTAAGGGTTTCCCGATATTTTATTTACCCAAAAAAGTTGATTGATAAGTATTTATTTTTTTATAATTTTTAACAGGGTCTGTACAGGTTTCAGGTCGGTAACCCCTGTGATATGTCAATCTATATATTATCTAACATGTAAATGTCAGTATCGAATAACAGATGAGGGTAGAATTTGCCTCTCGTATCTTAGACCTTAACATGTTATTGGTACTAAAGCATGTTAGTTATTCATATTATTTATGACATAATGACTAAGAGTTTAGAATGAATGTATCATAATATCTATTATCCTACCAGACCAGTCCTACCACTTATGACTATTGGCCGGCGAGAAGCCAGGGGCGTTTTTTTACGTATAAATATTATGGCGACAGTAAATAATGATATTGCATAATTATTTACGCGGAGTTTCCACCAAATCTAAATATATTGTCCGAGGTGAACAATACACATCACTATTAGGCTTTTTTAACGTTAGTACAAATGACCTTATAACAAAAGTTGATAGGGAAAAATCATTTTCGATCAAAATGTGTGAGATGAATCACAAATGAGGCTTCAAATGTCAGTATGCGAGAATACAAAAATATTGTATGACAAAAACTTTCGATTTTCCGGTAGCTACTTATGTATAATATACATTTTCTTGAAATGTAGTACATATTAAAGTTCTGCTTTCAAAAAATCAAATACATGTTTAATTATACATTGTTAACAACATTAACAAACCTTAATAGACAATGTAAACTTTGAGACTGACGAAACGATCAAGACTTTACGTCCGTGTTGAAACGCACACATACGCGCTGTACGTGTGCTGTAGAGCAGTGCGCTCGTATGCCGAGCGCTAACGCCATCTATCGAGTAAGATTTCGTGAAAATGATGAACGCTCAAACTTATGAATATGAATATGAATATGAATATCTTTATTGTATAACTGTGTACATAAGTTGGAAGTGACAGAGTTTGTTTCAACAGTTACCCGACATCGGGCGTACAACACTTTATATTACTTAAATAAACTAACTTACAGCTAAAATGCGAAGAATTCACTGACGTTATAGAATACTTTTACATTTGGATGAAAAGATTCCCAATTTTTTATTCAAACATCCATTCTAACTTACAAGTCCAAGTCTTACTTACTAGTAATTGGTCACACTCACAGCGCAGAAAATCAAATAGTAGTAGGTTCAACATTTCACCAGGTATCTTTTCTACAAGATCTGATTCGACTGCATTTCTTACATATCGTCATTGTTGCTAACGTATCGAAACATCAAATTTCTACTGATTATGAATACGATTGATTCATTACTTGAAACAATTAACAGCCATTACAAAAAACGAGAAAATATGGCCGCTCGGCCACGCTACACTTCGGCTTTGTGGGCAGTTAGATAAACGTGTCTCACTTCTGATTTTGGTAATGAAACAACCGAAATCACTAATTAACAAAATATAATCGCTGTTTTTACAAAGATACAAGGAATCTACATTAAATTAACAATTCATCAATACGAAAGCAACTTGACGCGCGCAACCCGAGACCAACCTAGCTTACATCGAGATGTCAACTCTACTCATTTCGCGCCTAAAACTGACACTGACAGGTGACGGCTGTCAGCGGGGCTATTTCAGGCGTTCTTTAAAACTTGGAATCCAATAATATATTTATTAAATCCTGTACCGTTATTCAAAGCCTACAAACATAATGAGAGAAGCAGTTCCGTTTCCATTTTAGTATCGTGCTTGATTTGACTAGTTTCTGGTACCCCTACCACCGCCCTCCACCGCCATCTTGGCGAGCTAGCGAATTTGGGTCTGGCTGCTCGCCCCTTGCCTCATTGGCGTTTTGTTTCCCATCGTGAACGGTCATAGTCACATAGACGTCGAAGTCTACACAAGAACAAAGACTTTTTGAATTTCAACCGTTCTTAACGTCGCCGTTCTTAACGTCGTATCGTGAGTTCTTAACCTAGTTATCCAACTATTAAGTAAAAAGAACAAATTTGTGATAATAACTAACGGTAATTGCCGTTCGATATTCAGTATATTTGTGAAATTTATAAATTGTGGTTTCTGGTTAATAAAAATTGTGCATTTGTCTTAATCCTTTCTCGCTTACAGCTTAGCTCGATAATGAGTGTCCCAGGAGAAGGAACCGATACACCGGTTCGATTAAGACAAAGGATGGTTTCTGAAAGTTCTACTTCCTCTTCATCATCGAGTTCCAGCAGTGACTCGACAAAGAAAAGACGTCGTCACAAGAAACGTAAGTCTAATCGAAGTATGAAGAAGCTGAAAAAAGAGGTAAGCGAATTACGAAAATTATTTCATGGTGGTAGTACGCCAAACTACCCGCCACATGATAATATAAATTATGTTGACCATAATGTAAGTGGCGAATTATACGAAGCGGTATCGCCTGATATTAATGATGTGGTTATCGAACAACCTGTTGCCGCGGATGCTCCGGCACCCGTACAGTCAACGTTTTCAATAAATTTGGAAACGAGCCTTAAGGAGCCCGCTATACCGAAGACACCGGATAGTTATTTAGAGGCATTGCAAAAATTAAATAGATTCACCAGCAAGACATGGAGTGATGTCCGATATTTAGATGTACAGAAGCTATATACCCACTCCCCCGGCGTCGTGGAGCTGGAAACGAATGAGGAGGTATTAGCTTATGATACAGCTAAATCTTTATCATATACAGAGCGATCGTACGCTGCACTTACTTATGCACTGTTAAAGCAAAAAGAAACAATTGACAACAACATTCGTGAATTTCTTAATTGGGCTCAAGGCTATAGTGAGTTGACGTTTGTGTCAATTAAAGAGAAATTAGAAGGTCTTTTTGATACAGGTGACTTTCACAAGGTTTCAGTGGATGCCTTACAACTCGTGTGCGGCCACAGGGCAGATATTGTTCAACAGAGACGGGACCACATATTGAGGAGTGTAAGGGATCAGTTGGACAAGTCCAATTTGCGAAAGATACCACCTAGTGCTGCAAATTTGTTTGAACCTCAAGCCTTTACTGCTGCATTAGAGAAGGCTGGTGGAGTACGCAAGGTCTTCTGGCCTAAGCCAAAGCCACCCACTAGTGCTACTGCTGCGCAAGCAGTTAGCGGGGGAAACATGCAACGCCCCGCGCAGGGGACTGTTGTTTCAAATATGCCTGCGCAAGGCTATCAGTACCAGAGTAAGAGGCGTGGCCCTCCTCAATACGTACCCGCGCAGGGTACATGCGCTCACTATCCCGCGCAGGGACCAAGCCCGAGCTACTGCCAATACTGTCCTGCGCAAGGACCAAACAATGTCGGAAATCAGAGGGCACCCCCACGTCACGACAATGCTACTTATCGTCCTAGGAACTGGCGACCCAATAGAGCTGACGGTCGCGGTAACAAGAGGAGCGCATCCCCTTCTTTCAAGGATAAATCCAATAGGCGGAAGCGATTTTGACTCGAGGCCTTTTCAAGCGGGCCAGATAAAAGATTTTTACAAAAACTGGCAAGATCTGAAAGCGCCGCCTTTCATTTTAAAAATCATTTAAGGGTACCGCATACCCTTTCTGATAAAACCACCTCTCATAATGCCTTTCCAAGACAACAGCTACAGGACGCCGTCTTCAGCAACTATGACGGCTGTGCTTCAGACACTGAGAGATCAGGGTACCTTGGAGGAAGCTGCCACAAGTCCGAGCTTTTTGTCAACAATGTTTCTTGTGGAAAAGGCGGATGGCTCCAAAAGACCTATATTCAACCTAAGAGCTCTGAATTGGTACGTCCAAACAGAAAGGTTTCGCCTTATAAATGCTGCCAAAATACAAGATTTTGTGCAACGCAAGGACTGGCTGGCAAAGATAGACCTATCACAGGCATATTTTCATATACCGATTGTGAAAAGTCACCGAAGGTTCTTGCGCCTTGTTTACAACAATCAGCTGCTCCAGATGACATGTCTTCCGTTTGGCTTGAGTTCGGCACCACGAGTTTTCGCTTCAATTACGAACTGGATCGCTCAAGTATTGAGAGAACGTGGTGTGAGAATCGTGGTCTATTTGGACGATTATTTGATCGCTCACCAGGACTCACAGGTTCTCGTAGCCCATGTGAAGATGACGACTCGGCTGCTACAGAGGCTGGGATGGCAGATCAATTGGGAAAAATCCATTCTTATTCCCAAGGCTCGCCTGGAATACTTGGGCATAGTATGGGATCCGTGGGAAGACGAAATGAGTCTCCCGGAAAAGAAAGTACACAAGATGTTAGCCTGCATAACAAAACTTCTTCGCAAGAAGTCAGCGAATCTCAGAGAGCTACAATCTTTAGCCGGCATGTTGAACTTTGCGAGTTTCGTGATACCGAGAGGTCGCCTAAATTTTCGATACATTCAGAGGACAGTCAACCAACTTCTGCATCAGAATCCAAAGAAACGTTTCTTACTCCCCAGAGGCATAATATTTGAAATGGATTGGTGGATCAAGAACTGTCGGACTGCATTACCAATGTGGATTCCGCCACCAACACATTATTTAACAACCGACGCATCGGACATTGCCTGGGGAGGAAAACTGAACAATATCTGTTTTTCGGGCCCTTGGACAATAGCCGAAAAGAAATTACACTGCAACCAGAAAGAAATGCTCGCCATTCTGAAAATCTTGCAGCAGGCACATTGTCCCAGTCTTTACAACGCTTCTTTATTGATTCAGAGCGACAGCCGGACTGTGGTAGCATATCTGAGAAACGAAGGCGGCACTCGCTCGGATATGCTCATGAACATAACCTACCAGATATACCAGCTTCTGGATCTGTTTCGGATTCAGCTGCGTGTCTATCATCTCCCAGGAATATACAATGTCGAAGCCGATCACCTTTCGAGGCTCAAGGCGATTCCACAGTGGCATTTGCTACCAAGAGCCACGTCACTGATTTTTCACAAATGGGGAATCCCTCAAGTCGACCTGTTTGCGTCCCGGACGGCGCATGTAATAGCAACCTACTGCACGCTGGATCAAACCGACAACCAGGCACTATTTTGCGATGCGCTGAGCCAGATGTGGAATTTCAAATTGGCATGGGTATTTCCGCCCCCATGTTTGATCCCCAAAGTCCTGCACCACCTGAACCAGGCCAAGGGAGTGTACTTAATGGTAGTTCCCAGGTGGGAGAGAGTATTTTGGCGCGCAGATTTGAAGACTCGATCCCTGGGCCCCCCGCATACAATATGGAATCTGAGAGATGTTCTGATCGACGTCGCCACCGGGCTCCCTCCACCGAAAGTAGATCAAATGATCCTAGAGGTTTGGAAGTGTGGGGGTGGTCTAGGGACCTAGAAAATTGGTCAAACGAGCAAAAGTCCTTACTTTTGTCAAGTTGGCGTCCATCTACTTTAAAAACATATTCAGTAGCATGGAAAAGATGGTGTCGCTGGGCTCATGATAATAAGATAGATTATTCTACACCGTCTGCGTCACAGCTAGCCCGCTATTTATCAGATTTACATCAAAAAGAAGGACTCTCATACAGAACTATCTTGGTACATAAATCAGTGGTATCATCGCTTTGTAACACTAATAAGTCAGAGGTGCTAAGTTCACACAAATTAGTAAAGCATGTCCTTAAAGCCATAGCCATACAAAAGCCTAAAGATCCTAAACCACCCATATGGGATGTTTCCAGATTAATCAGATCATCTAGACAGATCAGACCTGACAATTTATTTGATGTGTAGACATACAGCTACTTTGTTATTACTATGCTCAGGTAGAAGGGTCCATGACCTCACACTCTTTATAGACTCCGATCACATGATTGAGTCTGACGATAGTATCACCTTCTGGCCGCTTTTTGGTTCCAAAACCGACTCGTCAGATCATAGGCAGTCGGGTTGGAAACTGCTCACCAACAAGCAGTGTTCAGCTGCGGACCCTGTTTTTTGGATAAAGAGGTTAGTAGAGCTTTCTCAACAGAGACGACTTGAGTGTAAGAGTCTAAGTCTATTTCTTACCGTTACCAATGTTCCAAAGGCAGCTTCACGTACAACCATAGCCGGGTGGGTGAAAACCCTACTATATGAAGCTGGCATTAAGGCTACACCAGGAAGTGTTCGAGCGGCAGTGGCTTCCAAAAATTGGATAGACAATTTTCCATTAGACAAGATCCTAGAGCAAGGCAATTGGCGCTCAGGAGACACATTTAGATTATTTTATCGTCGAGAAGTAATGCAGTCATCAACATCACAGGAAGAAAATAGTAATCTCAGTTACTTGTTTAATTGTTCATGAACTTCATGATTCTTTTTCATGCATAATATAGATGTTTCTGTTAATAATTATGTAGATGCATACTATATTAATAAATATTGTATTGATTCATAATACTGTTATTATTATGTGACCCTACCACTAAGGATTATTATCTAATTACATATTCAAAATATGTAAAATATATATGTATAATATTTGGCTTCACGAGCCAATGACCATGCTAACATGTCATCTCATCACATTAGCGTTTTGCCTCCACCGCCAGGCGATAACAAACACGTCTCATTATGTTTGTAGGCTTTGAATAACGGTACAGGATTTAATATAGGCGTTTTACCTTACAATAAAACGCTTATTAAATACTTACCTTATTCAAAGCCTACAAAATAAGGCCTGCCTGGCGCATACTGAGCCGCAATGAGGCAAGGGGCGAGCAGCCAGACCCAAATTCGCTAGCTCGCCAAGATGGCGGTGGAGGGCGGTGGTAGGGGTACCAGAAACTAGTCAAATCAAGCACGATACTAAAATGGAAACGGAACTACTTCTCTCATTATGTTTGTAGGCTTTGAATAAGGTAAGTATTTAATAAGCGTTTTATTGTAAGGTAAAACGCCTATATTATAATCTAAAATAAATACTGAAACCTCAAATAAAAACTCCAATAACAACTCAACGACACGACACTCGTATTGCGACTATAGAACGACGTATAGAACTTAACGAGCCGCGCCCTGAAATTGCGCCATATAAAGGGCACCTTCCTGCCTAGACCGTAAGAGATAGAGAGGTTCTGTTTTTTAAAAAATGTACGCCAACTCAATACCCCGAGGGTTTTTTTTTTTCATTTTTTCGATATCGCTTTTCGTTTTAAAGATATTGCCGATTTAGTACGACAAGACACCAAAAAATTTTGACTTTTTTCGACATTTTAGCAATTTTTATAAGAAGATTTTTATTTAATTTTTACTATTTTGTAACCCTTGCCAAGGGGCATCTTTTGACACCTCAATCATTTACGTAGCCCTAAACCTCACGAGTGCAGGGCAATGTATCACTCTCGCTGAAATTGGAGGCCTTACCGAAGCGATTGAAAAAACATTTTGAATGTTAAAATCAACATTTAGTTATCACATAAAAACATTTTTTTTTAAAACATTACAAACACATTAAGGATTAACATAAAAATTAATCAATCATCAGTCAAGAACAACACGGGGGTTTAATGCCACACGTTCTTTGAGCCCACATTCTTCATTAGCTAAACCGACTTCAATTTTTTAAATCTTTTTTTCATAGTCTACTCCTAACATGGAAGTTGAACTACTGCAACACATTTTTTCTGTTGCAATCGCCAAAGGGTTCTATTAGCACAAACTAATAAAACCATGGCATTTCTTCCCTTTACCAAGTGTCATACACTTGCATTTTTATTTTAAAAACGCTTGCAAGCAAACCATACACCTGAGACAGTCGACACTGACTCTGGGTATTTTTTTCAGTGATGAAATTTTTTATTCATTTGGAAGTAGGAACGCAATTGTTCCTGCATTAGCGAATTCTCTAGGCCAGGGAAAAGCTATCATAATTAATTTGAGACTTAAACTTTTCTTTAAACAAAAGAAATTAAGTTTTCATATATGGGGGTGTAGTGAAGGTTTTTTTTTTTTCATTCACTTAACCACTCTTTTGGGACTTTACTATTAATTAGCAAGCAAGTTTGATTGGAACTGCAGCCAGTCAAACATAAACAAGCTTCACCATAGACTTAGAAAATTCTAGAGTAAACATTTAGTAATAAATATTATACTAGGTCTTAATGAACGTTAAGCTTACATTAAATGTATTCTAAGTATAAGTTCTATAGTGTACTTACTAATAGAAGTACACTATAAGAAGAATAGATAGATATAATAGATATAGAGCATGTTCTCTTAAGCAGTCTTGCGCATAATAAGCTTTGTTTAAGCATACCAGTTAAGAGTAGGTTACATACTTAGTATATCACTTACAATGGATATATATCCGACTTAGTTAAAGATATCGGTAGGTAAACATAAAATGATTAGCTTATACCGATAGTATAAAATTTAGATATTAGTACAAGTGACGGGTGATAGCTCACGTGTGTAACAGGCTACGCATCCGTAGCATCTCATAGGTATAGCTCCCCGTAGGCCTTCCGCGGTTGTGTTTTGCCAGACCTAACAGTCTGACAAAACGACGCCAAGATACCACCGTGTATCCTAGGACTTCCGCGAAAGCGTCCTGATAGTACGATGCCAAGGGGCTCGTATAGTTATACTTTTTTTGATGCATGCTTAAATAAGATTCTGAACGTCCGCGCTGTTTACACGTTATAGGTTGGCTCTGATTCTTTCTCCTGGTTCCCCGGCTGTGAACGGCTCACCTCAGATCTCACCGTTCTTTTTCCTCGTTGCGGAGTATTGTAGTGATTACTTCAACAAGTAATCATACAAACCGTGTACATGTAGACAAACCTATATCACCAAGGGAAAGCTGCCTGTTGTTACGTTCGACAACACAGTTATTTTTCGCCACCCAGCTTCATCACACATCACTGGGACCGTTTATACTCGCCGTACCTGAATAGTATGAAGTTATCACAGCCTGGAAATCAGTGGAAACCTAGAAACCATAATTAAACTTGATACCAAACATCCGATAAGAGAAAGCCAATAACCTTTCGAGAACTGTTAGTGTCATGTTCACTTGACGTATACATAGACACCAGCTAGGTTTCTCTGTCCGAATCACACTCGCGTCTTCATTGCGGTCCATCGGACAAGACTCGACATTATTCAGATCACCGATCTTCTCTTATATTCTAAACTAAATACTTAAATAATTAAACGGGATCGAATTAAGCTATTTTCTCTCATACCGCGACGTTCTACACAAATAATAAATAGAAGTTATGTTTGAGGCTCGCTACCACTTAACCATAGAGTAGGAATGGTGACGTTGGCAGTACCGAAAAAAGAAAAGATCTCTTTGGATTGGGACGCCGGTCGCGACGGTCGGGGTCTTGGCTGGAAAACCTAGATTTAACGATGTAAGTGGAATGTGATCCTAAGTCGTATGTGTTTTGTGCGAGTGCTCGTCCCCTTTTAACCGCCGCGGAAAAGGCGAGGCTTTTCCGTGCTTTTGGGACGGAGTTGAGCATCGACGAGAAGCTAACCTCACCTCTACCCGGCCGCGTGTTGCCGCCATGGCGCCACCTCGGTCCTGCGCCTGCACCATTAAGAACGCATAGTTTGCGTTCCTCCGACTGCGAAAGCTCGCCGCGCAGCGTGCCCGCCGGCGTGTCCGTGCGCGCTCCCGCAGGATGCTGCACGCGCAGTAGGCGAGGTGGGACAGGCGCCTTGCATTCCCACCCATGCCAAGGGAGTGGCGTTCCACGGCCGCCGGGCCACAACCTCATCGGCGCGTCGCCTGACGCGCGCCACGCATCGCAAGGACTTCGGTACGGCAACGCCTCACCTGTGAGTCCTCCATGAACTGTCTTTTCGCTTCAATGGTCTGACCACGGCAGCGCCGCCGCTGTCTCGCACGTGTTAGCCCTAACCATTAGATGTAGTTTGGTTGGATCCACCCAATTAGTATATTTTAGATAGTAGTGTTCAGGCCTATGAAAGCATTTTTCCTAATTTAATGGAGGCTGGTCGCTCAATCTTAATAAAAGCGAAATCGGTTTCCTTTCGCGGTGGACATCACTATTCGTGTCCACATTTTTGAGTCGGTTACAACACTACGTAACTGACAGCTGTCATCGAGAGTTCGGCACGCATGCCGGTCGTCTACGCATCTAATTTAATAGTTCCCGCGCCGCATATATCCAAAAACCTCATAGTATCGCTGCCTATGGACGCTACGCTGTGTTTTGGTGCTGTGTGCTTGGATTTCCTGACTAGCTGGATTTTTGGGTGAGTTGATTCAGTATCTTCCTTGAATTTAGAAATGTGCTTTCTAGGTATAGCCTAGCCTTTGGGGATTAAAACCGACATGTTAAAAGAAGCCTAGAAACCAGTCCACTAAAAACATCGAAGCCCCATCATATTTTGGTCCTATTTCGAACCGCATGTATGTATAAATCCCCATTAAGCATATTTTCACCGCTGAGTGCATTCCACAATCCGCCATCTTTAAGTAATATAATCTTATTACATCCGCTATATTTCTCGCAATTTCATACCTATGCCATTGTGTAATGCCATAATGCCATTGCGGCTTGGGTTTACCGCATTTATTTTAGTTTCCAACAATATTTCAATTGTATTTCCGCATTTTTAATAACATAACCTAAAACGCCGCCTTGTTTGAATTCTGACTACGTTATAACGCGACCAAGTTACATTGCACGTACAACATACTGCGTCTCACTCACACTTAGGGTTGAGAACATTGTTTCTTATTCTGTCAGTCATCGCAATAATAACCTCCGTATTTGGTCGGTTAGTGAATATTCCATTTTAGATAAAAATAATTTAAAATAAGTGACGAACATAAATTACTTTTGTTAGAATCTAAACGTGATTCTTATTTCGCGCGTATGCAAAGTATTTACGATGCCATTCCGAAAACAAAACGAAATCTAACTAGTTTGTTTTTACTACAAGCCGAAAATGTAACAAGTTTACGCACTGAATACCTCGCATTGGTCGATAGCATAAATTCAATTTCTTTGAAGTTGGACGCAGATTATAAACCGAACTTTGAATCGTTATGGTCATTCGACGACATGTATTACGCGATTAAAACTGCACATGCAAAGCTGAGTGATTCCCCAGACACGTCAGTACAAGACACCGCGAAATCGGGTTTTCAGTTACCGGCGTTACAAATCCCGGAGTTTTACGGAGACATACAGACGTTTCCATTGTTCATCGAATCGTTTCGGGCCACCGTGCATTATAACACGGCGCTATGCGATGCTCAACGTATTCAGTATTTGATATCGAAACTCAAGGGCAAGGCCCAGAGCATTTGTGTAGGTATTACACCTACCCCAGATAATTACAAAATATTATACGATGCATTAGTGCAAAAATATGAGGATACGCGCGCGATTGCTATCTCATATTTAGAAAATATAATAAATTTAAATCCTTTAACCGGCAAACCTAACGCAACTAACTTGGATAGCTTGGTCGAGCAATTCTCGACGTCTGTGTCTGCATTACGGCAACTAAATATTAAAGACTTAGCCGATTTTATATTTATACATTTAGTGTTGCGCAAAATGGATAATGAGACTAGTAAGGCATTTGAAATGTCGCTTAGTAGCACAACGATATTCCCGGGCTACGACGAATTCGTCAATTTCGTGTGAAATCACGCTAAAATACTGCAACGTACTATGACGTCATCGTCATCATCAGCTGTTCCGCACCCATCGTACGGGCGTGAATCGTCGCGCAATGAGCCTTCGGCACCGAAGCGCGCGCAAAATAATAACATGCAAACATTTCTCGTTAGCAACAGTCAATCTTCGGGCCAAGTTTGTGTTTATTGTAATAGTAATAAACACATTCAACTTTATCAATGCGAACGATTCTTAAAGTTGACGCCGATTGAAAAATATAACGTAGTTAAAAAATGTAACGGTTGTGTTAGATGTTTAAGTGTGCGTCACACATTTTCCTTGTGCAAGTCAACTTCGACTTGTAGGTATTGTAATAAGGCCCATCATAGCCAGTTATGCCGCAATCAGACATCCGCGAGTGATATGCACCCGCGATCTACCGCTTTCGTGCCGCGCGCAGGCACACCGCCTCCCGCGAGTCCCGCGCCCGCTGCGCGGCTCGCGTCCGCTTCACCGTCCGCGCCTGAGTACTCGCGCGCTGCCGCCCCGCTGGAGCAGCGCGCTAACAATAATATGATTCGCTCGCGCGCCGCCGTCGTGTACAGACGCCACCCGCTAGCGAGATGTCGGGGCCCACCCGCCCCGTTCCCTCGCCGACCGCTCCCGCCGAAACGGTCTCGGTAGTGTCGGACGAAGTGAAGGACAATGACAGTGGTGACAGTGGTAGTGTCAGTGAGGCGACTCCGGACTCCTGCAGGTGCTCCATCAGCAGCACCTGCAGCTGCGTCAGCAAACGCAGACGCAGGCTCTCCAGCAGCGACTCCAGCCGCTCTCGCTCCACAACCCCGGTGAGTCGTAACTCAGCTTATACCTCACCCACTGTATTTCACGCACCGACACCGCCGACCCCCATGCACTCACTGGGCGACACGCCCCACAGGCGTCGCTCGCCCGCACGCCGCACACTGCTGTCACCAAACGCACCCCTGGTGACACCCTACTCACCACAGCCCAACTCACAGGTCGACTCGCGGGCCGCCCCACCTGCCGCCCCGCGAGGCACCTCACCGGCACCCATACACACCATACCACGACTTACATACAAAGACACGTCGATTTTCTGTCTGGACCGTTGCACCATGGATTCAGACAGTGAAGCGATCAGCTCGATTTTAGGGGAACTAGGCTCAGGCTCGGTGGCCTGGTTGCTCACACTATTCAGACTTAACCAAGTCATGCATGGTGCGAAACCCAGGAACTTCCTGACCCGCCTAGAGGATGACCTCCTCAACATCATAGAAAGGTACCCCGACTACCAAGGCCCGCCGCAACCACAAAAGAAGAACGCCAAGAAGAGGAGCAGAGAGGACGTCACCCCCCCGACCCAGGACAAGCGGGAGTGCACCCGCGCCACGCCGCAATCAGACCAAGAGGAGGTCAAGGAGCCCTCCCTGAGCACACTCAATCACCCACACATACACACACCACAACAAAGACACACAATGTACGAAGACGTATCACCAACACCTCTGCCATCGTCAAGCGAGGAGCCGGAGCCCGCTCCTGTATGTCAGCCCGCTAAGGGTCAGCGTCAGGATACTCCTAAGGCGGCCTCGCACAAAACCACACACCCGGTCGCCGCCAAACGCGCGGCGCTTTTACCCACTCCCTCAGCAGCACCAGAACCAGCAATGGTCGCTCCGGCTTGTCAGCCCGCTAAGGGTCAGCGGCAAGACGACCTTACTCACCCGGCCGCCCACAAGCGACCTGCACTTTTACCCACTCCCAAAGCAGCTCTCAGGACGACATACGCCAATACGGCAAAGTCGCCAAAAACTCAGTCGGCACACACAGCAACCCAGCAGCCCGCAGCAGCAGCAACTCCAGCACCCAACACCAGCAACAAGGGTAAACGCAACAACAGGTACCCCCAGATCGTAGTTGAGGATTTCCCCAACTGGCCCCAACACCTCGAAAACATCGAGACTCGGTTCGGCTTCAAGCCTAAAACCGGAGCAAGTGGCAAAGGTCTCCGCTTCATTCCTAGAGATGGAGAGGAGTACCGCCAGATTGCTCGGTACATGGAGGAAGCAAAGGCCTCTGACCCGAGGCTGATACACGTCGTGTACCCACCTCAGACGGACCAACGTCTCAAGGTAGCTATACGAGGTCTACCGGCAACAACCACTACCGAAGAGGTCAAATTGGCATGCTCAAAGGCGGGATACGCCGCTGAGTATGTCAAGTTGATCTCAGGTAGAGGCAAATCGGGCAAAGTCCTTTTCTTCGTCCAGCTGGTAGGAACTGAACATGAGTCCCGAGGTTTCCTTGGGATCACCCGGTTCATGGGGATGGACACAGCCACTGTCGAACTGTGGCGGGGTCGCCCTGGCCCAGCCCAATGCCATAGGTGCCAGGGTTTCCGCCACTCATCACTCGGCTGCCATCGCCCCTTCATGTGCGTAAGTTGTGCCGGCCCTCACCCCTCCAACGAATGCACGCGGTCTAAAGACCTGCCCGCCATCTGCGGTCTCTGTGGGGGAGATCACCCGGCCAACCACCGCAACTGTCCGGTATTCCTCCGCGAGGCCCGCAACAGGACAGCGGGCGCGCGGGCCTTCACCACCCAGCCCCGACGTGGACCGACAACCCGAGCCTCCGTCGCCACTAACGTGGTGGAGGAGGCCGCGGTTGGCTCACTCATGGCTCCGGCCAACCAACCAAGGGACAGGTTTGCTCCTCAATCCGACACTAGGTGTCCATCGCAGCAGCAGAAGAAAAAGAAGAAGAAAAAGAAGAAGTCCCAACGGCAGCAGCAGCAGCAGCAGCCCACGCAACAGCAACAAAACAGTGAGTACGCTGGGGGCAGAGGGCTCAGCGAAGTCGCAGCCCGCGGCTGCCGAAGAGGAACTCCCCGCTCACCTCATAGCTATAATTAACGCCACGGTCAATAAAGCCGTATCAGCTGCACTAGCCTTAAACCGTCCTCTTCAATAGATGGCTAAGGGTAGTGTACTGGAATGCGGAGTCCCTTACTGGAAAGTTGAATCTGTTGCGTACTTTCGTTCACCAGCAGGACGTGGACGTGATGCTCATCAGTGAGACGCACCTAAAGGGAACCCAGCATCTCCGCCTCAGCGGCTACCATGTGTACCGCGAGGACCAAACCTCCCCGCTCGGGATCGCATACCGGGGCCTAGCGGTCCTGGTCAAGCGCACTCTGATCCACCAACCGGTGGACTTCCAGCAGCGGGTGTTTCTGTCTGTCCTCGGGGTGGACATCAAGCTGGCGAGCCACAACCTCCGCCTTTACTCTGTTTACAGGCCCCCGGGTAATCCCGACCCGGCCACACTGAGAGCCGAACTCAAGGATCTTCTGGTGGACTCCCCTGTACCCACCATCGTAGCGGGGGACTTCAACGCCAAGCACCCAGCTTGGAACGCCGCGAGGACCACGCCAGCCGGTAGAGTCATCTACCAGGCGGCCGAGGACTTCGACTTCAGTGTGTCCGGGCCGTATGAGCCCACACACTACTGCACCACGGGACTGGAGGACATCATCGACTTCGCGTGCCATATGCGCGTTAGCGTATCCATAGTCCGTGCAGTGCACGGGTCTTCGTGGATAAGAACGGCTAGGTACGTAAGCCACACTTGAGCACACGAACGCAGCTAACGGCGGAGTTTAGTGATCGTCGTATCCAAAATACGGATAGGAGGAATATACGTGATGGAATACCAATACCAGTTTGAAATCTATTCACAAAATGTTTATGAATCTGGCGATAGGCGAACTATTCCTCAGTTTTACATTGTGAAAGTTAAGAATAAACATACAAAACACTCTATTTTCTCTCTCTAAATTAATCAAATCCAATTCCGGAATTTCCGATATTTTGAGTGTACCAATTCCGGAATTGTAATATCGGAAAAATTGGCCGAGATTCCGGAATTTCGAGATTCCGGAATTCCGGAATGCAAGCCCTAACCGTCAGCACATAACGTCGCCGACGACGCGACCCGTGCCACGCCGACCGACTTCAATGCGGGCGAATGGTTTAACGGCCCGCCCTTTCTATACTCACCAGAAACGACGTGGCCCCAAGAGAATAAGGTCGAGATTCCCATGACCGGCGAAGAGAAAGAAAAGTGTGGCGCGAAAACTCACCGGCAAGAAAAGAAGCGAGAGTGTATACCTACATTCGAGCGATTCTCCAAGTGGACAAGATTGCTACGGGCGACCGCGCGCGTACTACAGTTCATCGACTTAGTCCGCTACAAACCTAACACGCCAGTGCCGCCAGAAGCACAACTCGTCGCTGCCACACGAAAAAAACGAACACGCGCAAAGGAGGAGCAAGACGGGGCCTGGAATGCGCGCGCGCGACACCCTAGCGCGTCCGCCAAATCTAAAACTACGCGGGAAAAGAGAAAATATAGAATACTAGACGCGAAATACCTAATCGCGGCCGAACGGCTGTTAGTGCGCGCCTCACAGGAAGATAGCTATGAGAGAGAGAGAGAGAGAGAGAGAGAGAGAGCATAGCCAGCGGCCGCGCGCCAGACAGGGACGACCGACTAGCCAAGTTGAGCGTCTATATGGACGAAAATCGTATTATACGCCTGCGAGGAAGAATAGCGGCAGCTGGCGATCTACACGAAGAAACAGTGCGCCCGGCGGTATTGCATGGGAAACATTGTTATACAAAGTTATATGTTTCTCACGTACATGAGAAGCTGCACCACGGCGGCACCGAGATCGTCGTCAACGAGCTACGACAGCGAGTGCACATAGTGAAAATTAGACCAACAGTGAAAGAGGTGATCGCCTAGTGTCCAACGTGTCGGCTACGCAAAGCAAAGCCGGCGGCACCGTCGACCGGCGACTTACCGGCGGGGCGGCGGCGCGCCTGGCCCACCAGTAGGTAATTATTGGGAGTTTCAACTCACTTCGTGAGATTGAAACTCCCAATAATTACGATGTAATTTCATATTCAGGTTATCCATGATTTAGAACGCTCAATCGGGTTTACAGTTTATCATTGATTTGAAACTCCCAATCGGGTTTTCAGGTTATCCATAATGATGTAGAACGCTCAATCAGGTACAAGTTGTGTTTTTCAACTTTATAGTGTCATTTATGTCAAAACTTTACTGTTGGCAACACGTCTTCTTTGCTGAAACATGAAGTTTGTAAAACAACCTCAGAGATTGCAGTTGGATATCGTTTGTTCTTCGTCCAATAAACGCTGTTTTCGGCATGGATCACTTTTACCTGACACTATTCGCTGTATAATATGCGGTCCATCGAATTGTGGCAAAACTAATTTAATTGTTGGTTTGCTGCTACACGAACAAGGTCTACGCTTTCAAAATGTTTATGTATACTCCAAAACATTATTCCAACCTATGTATCAATTTCTAGAGCAAGTTTTAAAGCTGGTTCCATCAGTTTCGTTTCAAAAATATAGTGAAAATGATGAAATTGTAAGCCCCCATGCAGCCAACATTAATTCAATCATGATATTTGATGATGTTGCGTGTGAAAATCAAAATAATATACGAGATTACTTTGCAATGGGAAGGCATAAAAATATAGATAGCTTCTATTTGAATCAAACGTATAGTAAAATACCTAAACAATTAATAAGAGATAATGCTAATTTAATTATTCTTTTTAAACAAGATGATATTAATTTGAAACATGTTTATGATGAACATGTAGGAAGTGATATGTCGTGGTCCCAGTTTCGTGAAATGTGTGGTCAAGTATGGAACCTACCGTTCGATTTCTTAGTTATAAATAAAGATTGTAAAAGAAATTCTGGATGTTATAGGAAAGGCTTTGATACATTTATCATGCTAGATTAACTGGATATATAAGCACAGTATTTAATTTAAAAACTTATTACTTAAAATGGAACCGCATAGTTCGGACATAAAACATAAAATAAACGAAGAGAAATTATTTAAACAAAAAGTACTTCAATCTGCTCAAGCAATAAGAAAAAAAGTTCAGCTCATTCGTGATGTCAAATCAAACGATAATATAATGCTGGAATCAATGTTGAAACCAATCACAGTCCCACTTAATGAAATGGTAAAAAATAATAATAATGCTAACAATCTGAACATAAGTGATACGGATTTTGGTAACGAAAGGTTTAAATGGAACAAGTCGGTAAAAACATTGAAATATAGTCCTTCCGAAGATGGAATGAAAGAAAGTTTTGATAATAAAACATTACTGAGAAAATCATCGGAATCAAGTTATAGTGAAAATGAATTAAATGACGGAAATTCTATATCTCATGAAAATGACAATCAAAGTGATTCTGACACAACAAATAATGCTTCATTTAGAACGTCAGACTCGTACGCTTCTCCTCGCGAAGATCCTGCTTGGCAAAAACAATATTTTAATATGAACATTCCATTTGGTGTACGAAATGAGCGTGGTAAGCTAATGCTTGGATCTTGTCCAATTTCTGTGAATGATGACACACTCACGATAGGCGGAGAAAGCTATTCCTTAACGCAAGGTTTAAACGATTTATTGTTCAAGAAAGTACCTGACTTAGAATTAGTAACTGAAGATGATAAACGCTTATATAAAACATTGTTATTGAAAACTAATGCACATAGACGTGACTTCGATCCGAATAAGCCAATAAAAAGTAACAAGGGCATGAAATATTTGTATGTTATAAGGCCTCTTTTCAAATTAACCAAACAACGTACAGTAAGTGAAGAATTGTATGTATCCGGTGAAGGTTTGCCGTCAATGAAAAAAATTAAAAGAGACATCTCATATGTGTATTGGGATGACCCAAACGAATTAGTAGAACGATTAAAACTGCTTATTGCATCGCGCGACGCTGGCAATACAGGGTTAGATAACGAAATCATATCTATCATTGAAGAATTACGTGAAGCAGGCTTAATAAATAATATATAAATGAATACTCTTCTTTTTTACATCAGTCGAAGTCTGACTTTCAAGTATAAAAATGAATATAGATAAATTTGGTCACCATGTTCATAAACGCTTGCGTGCTGGTGAAATCTCTGAGCTCAAGTACAAGGCTTTGCTTCGAACAGAAGCAGGACATTTTGATTTAAAATCTTTAAGATTAAAAGGGGTTGTCAAACCATTGTCTTCTGACGATGCTGTTAACAAGCAGTACGTTGACGAATGTATTCAAAACATATACGAAAAGAAGTATATAGATTCTTTGATTAACACAATAAATAACCAAATTCATCAACTCGCAAGTCAGTTAAAACTGAACTTTTACACGAAGAAGGAGACAGATGATATCTTTAAACAATTAAATAATGATAAAACAACAAATAGTGAACGAGATCCATCGATCAGCGCGAAGAAATTTTAAGCGACGATCGGTTGTACTAAAAGGAATTGACGATTTATGGCAAGCTGATTTAATTGATTTACAAAAGCTACATACGGTTAACAGAGGATATAAATATATTTTAACTGTCATTGATACTTTTTCAAAGTATGCATGGTGTGTACCTATTAAGTCTAAAACTAAAATTGAAGTCAAAAATGCATTCGAATTTATAATAAAAACATCTAAACGAAGACCTAAAAATTTACAAACAGACCTAGGAAAAGAATTCTACAATCATGAATTTGATTGCTATTTAAAATCACTAAAAGTAAATCATTATTCAACTTATTCAATTAAGAAGGCATCTATTGTTGAAAGGCTGATAAAAACACTTAAGTTCAAACTCTATAAATATTTCAGTTTAGTTGGTAATTATAAATGGGTTGGGAAACCGTTAGACGATGTAGTAAAATCTTATAATCAAACTGTACATAGCACAATCAAATATAAACCTATTGATGTAAATATTGATAATGAAATACAGGTATCAAAAAATATTGAAAATTCGCAATCTAATTTGCGTTATAAATTAAACAAATTCAATGTAGGAGATTGTGTACGCATTAGCAAGTATAAAAGCGCCTTTCACAAAGGTTATACACCTAATTGGTCAACTGAACTTTTCACTATTAAACATGTGAATCGCACTCAACCTGCTACGTATCATATTCAAGACCAACGTAGAAACACTATACTCGGTACATTTTATGAAGAAGAACTTCTGAAAACCAATCATCCAAACGTTTACCTCGTAGAAAGGGTTATTAAAAAGAAGGGTAGAAAGTTGTATGTTAAATGGTTAGGGCTTAGTGATAGCGAAAACAGTTGGATTGATAAAAATGCCGTTGTTTAGTTATATTTATATACATTCTCATCAATGACGGTATTATTATATTACGGGACATGAAAGGAAGAGGACTCTTAAACAGCGCTATTAATAATTTACCATTTGAATTACACTTACCTGGTTATAACTATTGCGGTCCGGGAACAAAATTGCACAAAAGGTTACAAAGAGGCGATAAAGGAATTAATGCGCTAGATAAGGCGTGTATGAAACACGACATAGCATATGATAGATATTCTGATTTAGCTGATAGACATCGTGCCGATTTAGAACTATATGAAATGGCGAAACAAAGAAAAAAGGCGAAAGATGCAGGAACAGGAGAAAAAATTGCTTCGTGGTTAGTTAGCAAAGTAATGAAATCTAAAATAAAGGCTGGTGCAGGTATAAAACCTTTTAAACGTTTTGTGTCTAAGATTCGTACTGAATTAAAAATGAAACCAAAAACAAAAGGTTGTAATATAATTGATCGCGCACTTATTGCCGCAAAAAAAGTTTTTAATACCAATGCTAAGGTACGGATACCTCGTCTTATACCAATTCCTAAAACTGGAGGCCTCTTACCGTTAATACCTATTTTTGCTGGGCTGTCTGCATTGGGATCATTAGCAGGAGGAGCTGCTGGAATCGCTAAAGCTGTAGGTGACTACAAAGCCGCAAGAAAAAGTTTAGCTGAATCAGAGAGGCATAACAAGATGATGGAATCTATTGCGTTAGGAAAAGGGTTACACATTAAACCATATAAAAATGGAAAAGGATTATGTTTGAAAATTTCAAAAAACTAAATGAGAGGTTACCCAGACGCGCTCTTTCAAATATTGACATTTTAAAACACTCATCTGATATACCTCATTTTCGAGGAGTTTATATGAGAGATAATTTACCTAGACGTGCCAAAAAAGTAGAATGTGCAATCATAAATTTAGATAGTTCAGAAAACCAAGGAACTCACTGGGTAGCCTATGTCAAAGTAAACAAGTATTGTGAATATTTTAATAGTTATGGTGATCTTCAACCACCGCTCGAATTAATAAATTATTTAAAACACTGTAGCATTTCATATAATTATACCACTTACCAAAAGTTTAATACTGTGAATTGTGGACATTTATGTTTAAAATTCCTGAAACAGTTTTGGTGTAACCATTTAAAAGCGCCTGATCAATAAAAAATGTAACATTCACGCAATGTCTTTTACTTTGTCTATAACTGGTTGCTCCTCCTCTCTTTTAACAAATCACTCACCTGCTTTAGAATTAGATGGTGATTATGAATGTGGGTTACTATATTTGTCAACTTTTAATTCGATACCAAATATAGACAAGAGAAGTAATAAGTTTTATTATGGTGAAAATGGAGAAGTAGAAATACCTGAAGGCTCATATGAACTGCAAGATATTGAAGATTACCTCAAAAGTCAACTGACAGATTGTTCTTTTACATTGACATGCAACAATAACACATTAAAAACCTCTATATTGTGTTCTAAAAACGTTCACTTCAATAAAGAAGACTCTATTGGTAGGCTTCTTGGTTTCGAGAAAGAAACTGTTTCGGCAGATATATTAACTGAGTCCGCTTTGCCGGTATCCATTCTGTCAACAGCCATAGTCCGAGTTGAATGTGATATCGTGAGCGGATCTTTTGTAAACGGGAAACCTAGTCATATAATTCATGAGTTTGTACCTAATGTACCGCCTGGTTACAGAATTATAGAAACACCTAAAAACGTTATCTATTTTCCTGTTACTCAAAAAAGTTTGAGCTCTCTTAAAATAAGGATTTTAGATGAAAAGAATCATTTGGTAAATTTACGTGGTGAAGAAATTCAAATATATTTACATCTTCGTAAAAATGATAGTCTTTAATAAAAGCGTGAACCCATGCAAGAAAACTACTAGTACTCTTCGTGCTGCCAAGAAAATAACACCTAAAGGACAACTTACAAGTGAAAATAAACAGTTCTTAAAAATAATAGGTTTATTAAAATGAGTGTATTATCAGTAACAGATAGTTTCAGTTTCGACAACTCCATAGAAAGTTTTGAATATCATTCGTATAAGCCATACGTTACAAGTTTTAATTTAAATGATGAAATTCGTATACCTATTAATCAACAAGATCTGTATGTCCTACCGTCATTCATGTCGAGATGACCTGTGACATCAAGACCATCGCTGAATTCTTGGCGTTCGAAGTTTTCGAGTTTCGACATGTTCTGTAATAAGATAATAAAATATTCAGTGACATAACAATAATCGGCACATTAAAAAAATAAGAATGCATATGAATAATTATTTTATGCAAAACATTTCAAAAAAAGGTTACTTGAATCACGAGTAGTTTCTGGGGCGGCCGCTGCAGAAATGGCTGCATCTGAATATTAATTATAATGAAGTCTATTTTATCCGTAAACGTGAAAGCAAACACAGCGAAATCTGACACCCCCCCATTGACATCATTGTGTTAGGTATATAAAGACTTGTAATTTTTTATTTACCTCACATTATATCATGAAGTTTGTTAAGCAAGCTGAAACATTAGAGGTGAATACTATAAATGTCGAAATAAATGCACAAAAAGTAAAGCATAGCACCCTATTACTTAACACAATTCGCTGCATAATATGCGGTCCTTCTAACTGTGGTAAAACTAATGTTATGCTGAATTTATTGTTACATGAAAATGGTTTAAAGTTCAAACACATTTATTTGTACTCAAAGACGGCCTTCCAGCCAAAGTATCTCTTTTTGAAGGAAGTTATGCAAAGAATTCCAGGAGCAAGTTTTTGTTTATTTACTGACAGTAAAGAAGTTCTTCATCCCAATGATGCTTTAACAAATTCAGTCATGATTTTTGACGATGTAGCATGTGAAAATCAGATGAACATTAGAAATTATTTTACTATGGGAAGACATAGGCAGATAGACTGCTTTTATTTATCCCAAACTTATTCCAAAATACCGAAACAATTGTTAAGAGATAATGCCAATCTATTGATTATTTTTAAACAAGACGACAGAAATTTAAAACATATATACAATGATCACATAAATACAGACATAGATTGGTTAAAATTTAAGGAGCTTTGTTATACTGTATGGAGAAATCAATACAACTTTTTATTGCTCAATAAAGATTGTGCAATTGATAAAGGAAGATATAGACTAGGTTTTGACACGTTTATTTATTTATAAATTCATTATATATGTCTAATACATTAAAAAAAAACATTCAATTGAACTCCAGCGCGCATATAACACACAGCTAGTGACATCATTAAAAATGGATACTAATGTGAAAAAACAACTAATTACGTCAGCAGCTTGCATAAAAAAGAAAATTAAAATGATACAGGATGAGAAGATGCTGCTAATCTAAAATTAAAGAAAGTATTCAAGCCCATTACGGATCCTCTAGAGACACTGATACAAGCAAATGATAAAAAACCTTCTAGTTTAAATATTCCAAATACTATAAATGAAAACGACGCGTCTACGGACTTGAACTCATCGATAGTATATAAAAACTTCCAAGACCAGCTCGAAGCTGATTCAAGCAAGCATTCAGAATATTATGATTTGGACAATGATGGCAAAAATTCTCAAAATAACTTCAATGACACATTAATATCTCTTAAAAAAGAAGATATACTAGACATTTACGATAACATTAACGTTCCATTCGGGATCCGTAATGAAAATAAGAAATTCAAGATGGGAAATTCTGCTGTTACTTTATCCTTAGTCAATAAAAATTCGGCAGAAAAACAATAAATGATTACAATCAATGGCCAAAATTACGAACTCACAGCAGGTTTAAAAGAACTTTTGATTCGAAATAAACCGAATCTCGAACTAGTAACAGAAAAAGACAAAATTATGTACAAAGATCTGCTTGTTATTACAAGCGCCTACAGGCGAGATTTTAATCCCGACGGACAATTGAAAGGAGACAAAGGATTAAAATACTGTCAGATTATTAAACCTCTGTTCTCGGACACTAAGCAAGATTTTCCAGAAAAGTTAACGGACCTTAAAATTGGCGGTTCCTTGCCTAAATTAAAAAAATATAAGAAAGCTACAGACTATATTTATTGGGATGATCCAAATGAATTAATTGAAAGACTAAAACTTTTAATTGCCCCTAAAAGCGCTGGCAACAGCAACCATGATAATAAAATCTTATCCATTATTGAAGAGTTAAAAGAATCCGGTATAATACAAGAATAAAAACTGTCATGTGATAATCATTCCGTTTAGTAATCAAAAGGACATCAAACATGAATGTCCACAAAAAAGAAAATAATTGTTGTAAAATAAAAGAAAATAAACTATGCGCTATAGACGAAGTTGAAATATCCGATGGTGTTAAAATTTATGAATATATTGATACAAATATAAAAGTTACTTCAAACACGCTAGCCCATCTTGATAAGCTAATCTCAGCTTTATCAGACCGAGTTAAAAAACTCGAAAAAAATATTGAATTGAAAGAACTAGAAGTGAAGTTGAACAAGCACTATGAGCAAAGCCGACGTCGTAAATGAAATTCATAGTAATGTAAGAGTGAACTTCCCCCGAAGAAGAGTTATATTAAAAGACATAGATGACCTTTGGCAGGCAGATTTGATTGATATGCAAGCCTTATCCAATGTAAATTCGGGTTATAAATACATATTCGTAATTACAGATTGTTTCTCAAAATATGCTTGGGCATTTCCTCTAAAACAAAAAAACTAAAGAAATTGTGTCTACCGTATTTAAGACTTTCTTAGCAAAAGGCCGACTACCTAAAAATTTACAAACAGATATGGGCAAGGAATTCTACAATAATGTTTTTTCGAAGATTATTAAAAAATATAATATTAACCACTATTCTACATATTCGACCAAAAAAGCCTCTATCGTAGAACGTTTCATTAGAACGCTCAAAAATAAATTATATAAAGAATTTAATTTGAAAGGAAATTATGAATGGATTGATGGAACTCTAGATTGTAAAATTTATGAGTACAATCATACGTTCCATAGAACTATAGGAGCACCTCCGGCTACAATTAATCATGATAATAAAGAAACAATATCGCGAAGATACACTAAATCCCAAATAGAACAATCTAAAAAAATATCGAAGTGCAAAAGATTTCAAGTAGGGGATTTTGTAAGAATAAGCAAATATAAAGGTTGCTTCGAAAAAGGATATACTCCTAATTGGTCTACAGAAATATTTAAGATAACAAAAGTTCAAGATACCAATCCAACAACTTATATATTAGAAGATTCGAGGTCTAGGCCAATTTTAGGAGCATTTTATGAGCACGAAATTCGAAAGACTTTACACCCTGAGGTATACCTTGTTGAAAAAGCTTTAAGAACTAAAGGAAACAAGGTGTATGTAAAGTGGCTAGGGCTGCCTTCAAGCGAAAACAGCTGGATAGAAAAGACTAATCGTTTGTAGGCTAAAAATACTAGTGAGAGTATTTAAACATCTATTATTTTTTACTTGTACTCAGTCGTATACGAATCGTCATACTACAAACACGGCATTCACAGGTTAATTAAAACAATCATGAACAAGAATCAAAATAATACCAGTAATTTAAATATGAAGAAAAAATATATATTGCCTGCTTCAAAAGCAAAAACTGGTTCTGGTTTAAAAAAAACATTTAATAATATTGTTTCTCATACCAAAAAACGTATTTGCAAATTAAAGCCCAAGTGCAAAAAACTTTTAGCGGAACTAGCGTATACAGCTGCTCATGAACTGGCATCTGACGACTTACCTATAAAACTACCGAGAGTAATCCCAGTGCCTAAAACCGGAGGATTTCTACCATTAATACCTATATTTGCGGGATTGTCTGCAGCCGGTAGTTTAGCAGGAGGTATCGCCGGAATCACGAAAGCTGTCAATGACTATAAGTTAGCTAAAAAAAATTTAGAGGAGTTTAAGAAGCATAATATGAATATGGAAGCACTGTGTATTGGAAAAGGATTGCATCTTAAGCCATACAAAAATGGACTAGGAATTTATGTTACAAAGAAAAAAAACTAATTACTCGGATACCCAAAAGAGCGTTAACTAATATTGATATTATGAAGTACTCTAATAACATACCTTTTTTTCGTGGTGTGTTTATGAGAGATGAATTACCAGAATTCCCTTTACCACTAGAATGTGGGGTTATCAATTTAGATTCTTCTAAAAATTCTGGTACTCATTGGGTAGCCTATGGAAAAATAAATGATTATATTGAATACTTTGATAGTTATGGCAATTTAAAACCGCCACAGGAGTTTGTCAAGTACATGGGAGATAAAATTCACTACAATTATGATAATTTACAAGGAAACAATTTGTATAACTGCGGTCATTTAAGTTTAAAGTTCCTTACCTCATTTTGGGAGAGAATGAATGAATTACCTGCACATGACGTAAAGCTGTTCAACAGATGACAATCAAATAAATAGAAAGGCGTGTTTGTGCAGCGTACATTGTATCGCCAATCGTATTGAAAATTGCATGTTTTACTTTCGAGTCTACGAAATTCAAAATACCGTTAACTAAAATGATTGTTTTCAATAAAAACTCTGTTCATAATAGATCTCCTGGTATTGCACGCCCAGTATTGAAAGATAGAAGACGTGTAAGAGCAACAAAGGCGATTACAAAAAAGAATAAGATTTTTTTACGTTCACTCGGCTTTAAAATATAAAATGTTACAAATCGCAGATTTACCGCATCATGACAATTCCATTGAAAGCTATGAAATCCATAGCTATAACCCCTACAATAACAGTTTTAAAGAAAACGATGAAATAAGGATACCAATACACCAGCAAGATATTTATGTTCTACCTTCAGCTAGCTCCATTTACATTGAGGGATGTGCAAGTACGGCTACCACAGACACAACAGGGAAAACAATAACGAAAAAAGTTAAATTTATAAACAATCCAATATTGTTTTTATTTCAAAATATCAGATACGAGCTGAATGGTGTTGCAATAGATAACATTAAAAATGCTGGAATCACAACTACAATGAAATCGTATATTTCAATGAATGAAGGAGAAAGTAAAAATGCAGCTTTATGGGGTTGGAAATTAGATGGAACCAAGGCAACTGACTTCCATTTCACAGCTATAATACCCTTGAATAAAATATTAGGATTCGCTGAAGATTATAATAAAATACTCATCAATTGCTGTCTGCAACTTCTGAACTTATATTATATTACAAAGAAGCAGTTCTGTTTCAAACAGTGTGATACCTGAGAAAAACGAAAATATAAATATAGACATAACAAAAATCCAGTGGCGTGTACCACATATTAGAGTTTCTGATCGCGAACGACTTGTGCTACTAAAACATTTAGAAAAAGATCGACCCATACAGTTAGCCTTCAGGAATTGGGATTTATATGAATATCCGTTATTACCTATGACAACAAAGCATTCTTGGTCAATTAAAACTGCTTCTCAACTAGAGAAACCGAGATTTGTTATATTAGGACTGCAAACTGACAGAAAACACAGTACAACAAGAAGTTCAGCTTCATTTGATCATTGTAACATAACAAATGTCAAATTATTTTTGAATTCGCAGTACTTTTCCTACGACAGTCTTAATTTAAAGTTTGATGAAAGTAAATATAGTATATTATATGAGATGTATGCTAATTTTCGTCAGTCATATTACAACGCTTGTATCGAACCGTTGTTGGATTTGAATACATTCTCGAAAATTGCTCCGCTTTTTGTTATCGACTGCTCAAGACAAAATGATTCACTCAAAACCAGTTGACGTGCGTTTAGAAATTGAGTCGTCAACAGACATTCCTGAAAATACAACTGCCTACTGTCTGATCCTCAACGACTGCCTCTTTGAATATAAACCACTCAGTAACATAGTTCGAAAACTATCATGAATGCTATCGTAGATGTTCAAGGTTTTAAAAGTGAAGACAACAAATTTATACCAAAAGAAATAGCAATATTATGTGATAATCGTATTCTTGTTTTGTTGATAAAACCGCCATATCCGTTCTATAACTTGACAAGGAAGGAACGTTTGCAGGTGGCATGGGTAGAAAGAAACGCTGGAATTTTATGGAACGAAGGCTTTGTGCCTTACTTTAATTACAAGTTTTTGATATTGGAATATATCAAGAATAAAAAGATATACACTAAAGGCGTTGAAAAGGTCATCTGGCTAAAAGAAATACTAGAAACGGATAATATCTACAATTTGGAAGAATACAATTGTCCTAATTTAAAAACCCTGTTTAAAAACTATTCAACATCGCCGGATATTCAAAGTTGTATTTACCATAGTAACATATGTGGCTTAAAAAATGTAACTTGCTTAAGAAAGTGGTGTATAACAAACAATATTTTTTTTAAATAAAGAAAACTAATACTACTAAATGCAGTTTGATTTTTTACGAACGAGTGCAAGAGAGACGAATGCCTTATGACACCCCCCCGCAAACGCCAAGGCTGGTATAAAATGATTCAATTTTAGCTTTCAGGTTTAAAATGTATTTATCAGTGCCAAATACATCATTCAATAAGTAACAATATGGATTTGTTGAGACAATGCGGATGGTATTATGAAAGTTTGAATTTACAAGATGCCGATAGAATGCTCGAAAATACAAGCATTGGAACTTTTCTGCTCAGAAAATCTAAACATCCAAATTTTGAATTTTCACTGTCTGTACAAACAGTGCGAGGCCCTAAATCCATCAGGATATGGGAAGACTGCCTCACGTCCGCGGAGTGCGAGCGAAGCGAGCACGTAGCAGTGGGGCAGAACTCCCAATACATAACTACTGTTGTTCTTTTTGGTGTAGCAACACTCACCGGTTTGTGTTCCGTTATAGCAAGTTTAGACTACGTTTCGTTACATGAAATTAATCATCGGTTTTCTAAATTAGGAAATCATTATTTTGTTTTGACTACTGGCATAGTTTTTCTCGTTCAGATTAATTTTTACTTCTTTTTAGTCTACAATTCAGTATTTACTTCGAGATCAGAATTTTCAGGTCAACAAGTCGAAATTACCATAGACAGTTTTTTTTTTCTTTTTAATCTGAGCTGTCAACTGAATGAGGAAGCATTTTTCGATTTCGATCACGGCGAGAGAAGAGGTTATTCTTCTCCATGAGGCTCGGTGGAAGTGTAAGAGATATGGGCCAGTAAGCCTGATTGTCGACGTTTTGTGGAAAGATTTGTTCGCCCCGCCGGCACGCGAAGTAGCAATTTCGTGTATAATCGCGCTCCAAAATGTTGGCTGCTAACTCGGAGATTTCCCGCTGACCCCTCACGTCCTCTCATGTAAGTTGTTTCTCATTGAATACCATCAGCTTTTGGTTGTTTCGACGCAAACCATGATGCTCGGCGTGAGCATTGAATCTATCGTCTTTGTTGCAGATTTATGAAGTTCTAGGCATCGGCCCACCCTTATGGCGCGGCCCGTCGTTCGGCAATGCCATCCACTCCGCTAGTCATGCCCGAGTATAAAGCGACTACTCGCTTGATCTTAAGCCCTTAATGGTAAGTTTGGTATGCGGAATTACTCTATAGGCAGTAATATTTGACCGTTCTGTCTCCATACAAAGTGAGGTTAGGTGTAGCATGTGGTAGTGTATTAATGATAATCCTGTTCGGTTTCCAGGGCTCCTAGGCACGGGCACAGTGCCTAAGTTCAGGAACCAGTCCCGAATGGAGTGCGGTTTCCTGTGAGGCTTCTTTGGATTTTCCCCGGGAGCAGGAAAGACGGCGGTTCCTTTTTTTGAACATGCGGTTAGGCAGGCATTGCAAATGTGAGTCAGTTCCATACTGCTTTAGTCAACTTCAAAGACATTTAGATGTACACACCCACACACACCCGTAGGTTTTAGTTGAATTCCCTCCTCCATAAATATTGTTTTATAGTTGTTTTCTTTAACATTTTAGTTTAAACTAGCTTTTTCCCGCGGCTTCGCCCGCGTACTAAACGTAACTTTAAACAGTCTACAAAAAAAGGATGATCTCAGTTTGATTTTGACCCAACCAGAGGTATGTGTTTGTCCGCGATTATCACGCGTTTTGCTGAACTGATTTAAGTGCGGGTTGGAAAACTATTTGTTACATTCTGGAGGCTTCGGTATACGAATTTTTACGCCGGCAACGACTTACTACTACTAAGAGATTATAATTTCTACTCTTGAATATCTGTCTCCCTTAAAAGAAGGAAATGTGGTCACAAAGTCTGAAAATCAACGTGGGTATTACTTTCAGACTTTGTGACCACATTTCCTCCTTTTAATGGTTGAATTCTCAAAAACGTCCCCGTTTCACCCTTAGGCCTTATAAGAAACGTACTTGCCAAATTTGGAATACCTAGAACCAGCGGTTTGGGCTCAGTCGGTTTCTTCTTTAACATATTGAAAAAAAAAGTACATGTCCACAATATAAAATTTCCAAAAAACCATAAAAACGACACCCATACTGATATTTAGACATTTCAACCCCATCACACTCCGACAGGTGAGATGGTATTTCACATCTTCCACGTTGGATTTTAAAATCATTGTTGTTTTCGTAATTAGCGACCCGATAAACCATAGAAACCATACCCATTGTTGATTTTCAGACTTTGTCACCACATTTCCCCCTTTTAGGGGTTGAATTTTCAAAAAACCTGAAACACTTGTTTACTCACTTATTATTAAGAGTACTCCTGTGAAGTTTCGAATAAAATAGTCAAACTAATCTTGTTTCTCCATACAAACTTTGGAGCCCCATTTCACCCCCTTAAGGGATGAATTTTGAAAAATCCTTCCTTAGTGCACCCCTAGATCTTATAAGGAACCTACGTGTCAAATTTGGAATCTCTAGAACCAGCGGCTTGGGTTGTACGTTGATATGTCAGTCAGTAAGCCAGTCAATCAATTAGTCAGTCAGTTTCTTCTTTTACATATTTAGAACAGGTCCACAATATTAAATCTTAAAATCGATGCCATTTTCGTAAATAACGTCCCAAAAAACCATGGAAACGATACCCATATTGATATGTTGACATTTCAACCCGATTTCACCCCGACGGAGATGGTATTTCACGTCCGCCACGTTGGATTTTAAAATCATTGTTGATTTCGTAATTAGCGACCCGATAAACCATAGAAACAATACCCATTGTCGATTTTCAGACTTTGACATCCCATTTCCCCTTTTAGGGGTTGAATTTTCAAAAAACCTGAAACACGTGTTTTCTCATTTATTGTTAGAAGTACTCCTGTGAAGTTTCGAATAAAATAATCAAACTAATCTTGTTTCTCCATACAAACTTTGGAGCCCCATTTCACCCCCTTAGGGCATGAATTTTGAACACTCCTTCCTTAGTGCACCCTTAGACCTTATAAGGAACCTACGTGCCAAATTTGGAATCTCTAGAACCAGCGGTTTGGGATGTGCTTTGATATGTCAGTCAGTCATTCAGTTTCTTCTTTAACATGTTTAGAAATGTTCATATCCACAATATTAAGTTTTAAAATCGATGCCATTTTCGTAATTAACGTCCTAAAAAACCATGAAAACGACACCCATATTGATATGTAGACATTTCAACCCCATTTCACCCCGACAGGGGAGATGTTATTTCACGTCCGCCACGTTGGATTTGAAAATCATTGTTGATTTCGTAATCAGCGACCCGATAAACCATAGAAACAATACCCATTGTCGATTTTCAGACTTTGACACCCCATTTCCCCCTTTAAGGGGTTGAATTTTCAAAAAACCTGAAACACGTGTTTATTCATTTATTGTTAGGAGTACTCCTGGGAAGTTTCGAATAAAATAATCAAACTAATGATGTTTCTCCATACAAACTTTGGAGCCCCATTTCACCCCCTTAGGGGATGAATTTTGAAAAATCCTTCCTTAGTGCACCCCTAGACCTTATAAGGAACCTACGTGCCAAATTTGGAATCTCTAGAACCAGCGGTTTGGGCTGTGCGTTGATATGTCAGTCAGTCAGTCAGTCAGTTTCTTCTTTTATATATTTAGATTGCGACATTGGCAAATTAGATATATATTTAGATAAGCATAAGCACTGTTTGGTATTGATACTTGTAACCTGGGGACGCCTGGGTGTAACATCCTTTCAAATAAATGTATAAATAAACATTCAAACTGGTTTGTTTTTGTGGACTCCATACACCACTGGGGCACCGTTTGTGCGGGGCCTGTGTCATAAGTTTAAATAAAATTTCAAGGCGCCCAACATTTTCTCTACCCTTTGTTCGCATATGACCCAGGTCTGGCCACGAGTTCCCCATCCCACGCCCTTAGTCTCATGCCCGGAGCAAAAGTTGCTACACTGGCCTGAGGTGATTTTGGTGGTGTATTAGTCCTTCGGAGGATTTCGGATGAAACGGTGTGTGCGGTGACCAAGTTGTTAACTTTTAAAATTATCTTATCTCTCCTCGGTTAATTGTTTCTCTCATGCTCTGTGCCCGGACTTACTGATATAATTGTATGTGTATAGCCGGACTGGCTTATTTTTTTTTAAGCTTATGAATTTCCTTTGTGCAACTGCACTTATAGTTCTTAAGTGAATGTGTATGGCCAATACGGTATTAAACCCCTAGTCAAATCAGCAACTTTTTATTAAATGTCAAAAACGATTTGATAATATGAAGTTTGTAGGGAAATACTGTCTTAGTGACGTCACTAAGACAGTGTGAGTAGGTTTGTTCAAATCAGCGTCCTTTTTAAATCTTTATGCTTATAAAATCTTTCAATTAGCTAAAATAAATTAATAATTGATGTTTTTCGAGTATTTTCGTTAGATCTTTTATTAGTCAAGTAAAAAATAATTTATTTTTACCTTAGTTTAATACCCTATTGGCTTGTGTATTCTGTTTTATATCTAGCTATACACGGTCTGCCCACTGGATTGCGCTTATCCTTATTGGTGGCTTAACAGATCTTGTATTTGAAATAGTGAATTCTTGGAAACATCTTGGTACTGTTATTAAATGAGAATTTGAACGGCCTTTCATAAATCTGTATACAGATAAATACAATTAATTGAAATTTATTTTGTAACCAAATATAAAACATGGACTCTGCGGTTAAAGTTGAATACCTGTTAAAGGACGAAATTCAGCATGAACTCACTACACTACACATTCCATTCGACCCGGATGACACTGTTGTCACTCTTAGGAAGCTATTGCGACAGACCCGTTCTCTGGTCCGTCGTGGCAGTCTTAAACCTGGTCGGGGAGCTGCAGCGAGGGACGCTGCGCCGGAGCTGGCGATTTGTGAGCCGAAGGTGACCGAGCTGTGCGCAGCGATATCCGACGGGGGGGGGGGGGGCCTCACCCATGCACAGCGTGTTCGTTTGGTAGCGCGCGCTCACTACCTGCTAGGGAGTCTGTCACAAATCTCGGGCTGTGACCAGGACATCCAGAGGCTACACGGTGTAGTGACCTGCCGTTCGGAACTCTATTATAATATGCGAGTCTAAATTCAAAAACAATATCTGTGTCAATTTCTAAAAGAATTCTAGTCCGTTGTAAATGTCTCTTATGGTTAATGACTTCTGAAATGTTAGCAACCGGGAGTAATACGACTTTTGCTGTTTCTATCTGTGGTACCTACAGATCTAATTAGGTAAGTTAAAAGGGGTCTTTGATAATTTTTTTGAAGACACCGTCATGTCTTTGACAATTTTGGGGTACACACTGCGTGGATGGTTGGTCGTGCGTCACGCCTTGTTTCTCGTAAGTGTGTACTGAACATGTATACTTTTGATTACGCTAGCGGTGCGCGCCTACTGCACTGCCGTAATCCTTTTTGTTCGTCTAGTTGAGTATCTCACGGACGCTTGTTCCCATAGTCGCCCCCTTTGCGCTATGGAGGGTTGGTTGTGTGTCACACCACCTTTAAAGCGATTTGGACCCGCCTGTTGTCCATTGTCGCTAATTTTTGTCTCAGTAGTTCTTGGCTGGGTTGTCGTCACTGAACTATTTATATACTCTGTTACTCGAGTTTGTTTTTTTTTTGTTTTCTGTGTTGCTGCTGGTAGCATTAATAGTTGTTTCAACTTCTTGCGTTGACAACTTATATAATATTAGGTGTACGCGTCAGTAATAAATAAGTAGGTTGTACGTTTAGTTGGCTGGGAGTTTTTCTTTATATATATCACGTGTGCTGGCGTCACCTCGGCGAGTCTAGGGGGAGAGATACCATAGGCTCGAGCAATTTTTTTTTATGGCAGTAGTTCTTTGTCGTGGTGACTACCTGTTGCGCACCAACGGTTTGTTATGTCTCTCTTCTAGGGCATCATAAAGTCGGCCTTCCACGAGGGAAGTGTTGCACTTAGATTGGTTAAGTTTTAGCGTAAGATAGACTGTTTAAGGATCGTCTGGACTGCAGGTGTGCAAATGATTGGAGAATATCTGTCCCGACTGTTGGCTTAATAAAAGGTTTGTTTGTTTAAGCTTGATGAGTACGCACTATCTATATCCGGACCTGTAGGAATTCATCGTAGGATTCGTAGGAAGAAGTTATGTCCTGATTTCGGTTTTTATTGGTATCGGTTTGCAAGTAGAGGGAATAGGTTGTTTACGCGTAGTAATTAGTTCCCGGGATTAGTAATAGCATAAAACTTATCATATGATATTCATTATAATTAGACTCTCACTTTAAAGATAAAAATTGTGTTGTCTTACATAATGGCTAGATTTAGGATAACGTAAGGCATGGTAATTCGTAAGTCTCGGTCGCTTACATTGAGTGTGTAACCGGCATGCGATGAAAACAGTTCAGAGTTTTTATCTTAAATTAAAATGCTTGCTTATTATATAATGATAGGGCCACTCTGCTCTGCACCTGCAGAGTGAAGCACCGTTTTATTACGTGTGGTAAGTCGCTCCCTATGTGAGCGCAATCTTGTATTTTGGAGCTCTTGGCTGCGTGTCGCGCCCTTCGTGTTTTTAAACTTATAATAGGAGTATAGGCAGTGTGTCACGCCCTCCTCTATGTATCTCTTAAGTTAATTTTACGTTTAGTAAGTCGCTCCCTAAGTGAGTGCAATCTTGTATTTTGGAGTTCTTGGCTGCGTGTCGCGCCCTCCTCTTAGTATGTCTTGAGTGAGCGTTAGTCTCAAATAGTGAGTCGTTTTTCTTAGTGAAAATGTTCTCAGTATGAGTCTCTCATGCGTGCGGCTTCAAGTCAAGCCGGTCGCACGCGGGATTGTTAGATTAAGAATTTAATTAATTCCCCTCCGCGGACGGGAATTGTAGGGTTTTTGTACCAACATATGTCTGCAGCACATGTTGTGATAAAAAGACTACACACTTTTGGATGGAAAAGGGGGTTATTGTGTTTATCATCGAACCTTTCCATCTTCGTTAGGGCTCGGTTTCATTGTGTGTTTTTTTTTTCTCAGAGATATTTTGTTAGTTCCTTTTGTAGTCTAAACTCAGTAAGTTTCAGGCTCTCCTAAAGTTATAGTCATAGTTAACCAGTTCATTTATCGTCGTTTTTGCTCGTTGTGCGAATCGGAACGTTCAACTCGAACACCAATTAATTAATTTGGAAGTTTTAATTCAAGACATGATAATTGGCGACGCGTAATCAAGTTCCGCGCGTGCAGGAAAAACTGAAATTTCGAAACAACAAAACGTGTAAATCGTTTGTTTGTGAACCTTCGGATATTACAAAAAAAAATGGCCGGCGAACAATTCTACTAATTTATATTGCAAATGTCAGATTCGGAATATCAAGACGTGATCACGGATTTGGAGGAAAATAACCATGTCATTCAAACAAGACTCCGGAATTTGAGTGCTATTTACAAATGCAAGAAGCCGGAACTCCTAGAAATACTGAAAGAATACAAAGTGGTTTGCTCCGAAACGGATACATTGGATCAACTCAGAAAAAAATTGAGCAATCACTACAAAGACAAAAATAATCAAAAACGCGTAGCGGCTCAAACAAAAATGTCATTCGGAGAATTGAAGCAGTTTGAGGGCGAGAATTGGGCAGTGTTTGAGCAACAATTCGAGTGTTTTCTATTAGTGAACGACATAAGTGACGACAAAAAGGTACCACTGCTAATTACGAAACTTTCACCAAAAGTTTTCGAACCACTAACCTATTTCTGCACCAGATCAGCCTAGGAAACTGTCTTATGAGGAGTTGCTAAAAAAACTCAAGGATAAGTATGTAAAACCACTGCCTACAGCATTAGAGAGAGTGGAATTTAGGAGGAGAAATCAATTGCCGAGCGAAAGTATTCAAGACTACGCATTAGAATTAAAAAAATTGGCTGGGAAATGCAATTTCAAGGATATGGACGATCAAATTAAGGAAAAATTCATGGAAGGAGTCTCTTCAAAAATGATTAAATTTGAATTAATGAAAATTCAAGTAGATATGAGCCTCGAAAAGTGCATTGAATTGGCACGTACAGTGGAAGCAGCATTATTACACACAAATGGTTCCGATGAGGTAACTGAAGTTTTTTTTCAACCAAGGAATACCAAAGCCTAACAACAAGATGAGGAAATCAAGGAGTATTAGCAAACCACCACGGATGCAGTGCTTCTGTTGCGGAAAGTCGAATCATATCAAAGCTGACTGCACCTTGAAAGGGAAATTCTGTTCAGAATGTGGAGTACGAGGACATACATTCAAGATGTGCCCACAGAAAAACTTTAGACACACTAATGTGTTGGAGGCTACAACACCCTCGAAGAAAGAAGATAGTGAGGAGATAGTCAAATTTGTTAAAGACTTATACGAAGGATATGAAACTTATACAGTAAATAGTGTAAGTAGGATACCACCATTTTTTATAAATGTCAATGTGAATGGCCACGACTTGGCATTTCAATTGAACACGGGTTCGGAGGTGACAGTTATGTCTTCAAGTGATAAAAATAAATACCTAGAGGATTTAGAATTAAAAGACTGTAAGATTCTATTTAAAAACTTCGATCAAAGTGTCACTAAACCATTAGGAAAAATAATGTGAAAGTCACATGTAATAATGTCACTGAAAGGTTAAATGTGTTCATAGCTCAGAACAATTCCCCTAGAGTCATTGGTAGGAATTGGCTACATGCTTTGAACATGTGCCCCCGAAATGGGAGAGCTGGGTTGATGTAGGGACTAATATACTTCAAAATGTTTCAGATGCAGAACAATTAATCAAGGACCAGTTCGCAGAAATATTTGAGCCCGGTTGGGGGAATTTCAAAGGTGAAGTGATCAATTTAAAACTGAAGCTGAATTCGCAACCTAAATGTCTACCGGTGCGACGAGTACCCTATGCACTTCGTGATAAGGTAAACAATGAAATTTCTAGACTTCTAAATGAGGGGAGAATAACTGCGGTTGAACAAAATGAATGGGGTACCCCGGTAGTACCAATATTGAAAGCTGACGGCTCAGTTCGCTTATGCGGCGACTACAAATTGACAGTTAACCCCTGTATGGAAATTGATCACTTTCCACTTCCCCATATTGATGATATATTAAATACTCTTCGTAATGGAGAATATTACTGCGAACTTGACCTAAAAGAAGCTTACTTACAGGCACCTCTTAGTGAGGAAAGTAAAGATTGTACAACTATTGTACAATCATTCTTGGGTAAAATAAACTATACCTTTATACTAACACCTTTATATGAATGCACAAAGAAAAATAAGTTTACATGGACGACAGAATGCAACGAAGCATTTAAACAAATTAAAGAAAAGCTGGCTTCGTCAAGTATTCTAAGCCATTATGATCCACAACTACCCTTAATCTTAACGTGTGATGCCTCGGACTCGGGGCTGGGTGTAGCTTTGTCAAATAGGGATAGAACTGGGATAATTAGACCTATTGCCTATGCTAGCAAGAAACTTAATGATACGGAAAGAAGGTACTGTACTATCGACAAGGAGGCTATGGCAGTAATTTTTGGAATTACCAAATTTTATTAGGACGAGCGAAGCGAGCCCCATATATAGCCCACTTGCCATACATTTTGTGGTACATTTTACGAAAAAACTATCAAGCTTTTGAATGTGAATTTTCGCATAGTAGTTCAGAATGATGTCTAGATATTGTGTTATCTAACACGAAAAAATCGATTTATAAATTATAATTTGAAAAATAAATATTACGATACCAACGCCATCTGTTGAGCCAAGTTATGAAACCAATAGCTTCATGTCATGAACTAACGGTAACTACTAACGCCAAAACTTAAGAGTTGATGCGACGTTACATTTTTTGGTTTAGGCGGTTGACATACTGATGCGGTTTTCGGACGGTTTCCGCAGTGCGAGCCAGGTATATATCGCTTATTTCTTAAAAATTACTAGCTTTTGCCCCGCGGCTTCGCCCGCGCAATCAGTGTAAGTTTCGCAATAATTGTTGAATCGTTACAGCGGTTTACAACTACTTACTGTAACGGATCAGCCCACGGGGAGCTTAAAAACTACTAACCGCGCACGGAACGAGACTTTAAGATGAAATTTGGCCAAAATGTGATCGTTCTAGGGAGAACCCTTTTTACGTTGTGAATCGTAGTAACCCATAAATTCTATGATAATTGACGAAACCCTGGACTCATTAACCCTTCATATTTCCTATTGTAGTACGCAAAACTATTTTCCTATCTCTACTTAATACTTAGCTTTAATAACAAACTTGAACCCTTATACCATTAGAACCCTTGACCCAGTCTAAGCCTAATAATAATGACGAAAATAGTTGGTTTATATATATTTTTCGGTAAACTATCCCCTACCTCCCCTCGTTCGACTTGTTACCATGGTAATTAGCCCTTGGTCCCTAACGAAGGACAAATCTTCGTTAAGAGCCTTCCTAAATCAAAATTATTTATCCTACTTGCTCGGTTAGACTCACAGTCTCAGTCTATTATGAAATCCTTAGTGTTAACCTAGCTTTCGAAACAAAAATAATTTTGATTATTCGGTGTATGGTTGTTTTGTAATATTATTCCATACGTGCCAAGAACCATGCGAGGAAAGGGAAAAATCTCTATGTAAGCTTCCTAGCTAGACATGTCTATGAGGATGTACTCATTGACGTGTCAACCCATTGACTTCCCCAGCCAATTCTAGCGACACCCACCCTAGCCCTACAAATACGTTTCCGCGATTAAATATTCTACTAAGATAGTCGTATGTAAAATATTAGACGTCAGAACTCACTAAATATACTCTTAACTAATGTGTAAATTTTATTCCATTTGTGATAAGATTGAGACATGAGGGATTGCTCTGCTTGCCCTTATGTAAAGAACCATTTCAGTTTTTTGAAATGATTCTACTATCCCATCATAACTGGAATTAAATAAACTTTATTAAACCCGATTCCCTACATTTGGTATTTCATAAATACCTCTACTAGCGCATGAAAAAGACAAGAAATCCCTACATCCCGATTGAAGCTTATTTCTGACAAAATAATATGATATCTACGTAAACGCGTATCTCTAAACATGAAGTCTATAATATAATACCTAGGTATTTCATAAATACCTCTACTAGTGCGTTATGAGACCAAGAGATCCCTAAATCCCGGTTGAAACTTATTCCTGACTAAATAATATGATATCTACGTAAACGCGTATCTCTAAACATGAAATCTATAATATAATACCTAGGTTGACGTGCGAAACCTAGCCACATCTATGTCGATAAAATAAATAAACTAGTAACCCAGAATACCCAACCCGTCGTTTGAATTTCAACCCATAAATGAATTCCCTATTACCCAATGTGTGTGACGCTAACCTAGCTCTACCCCCAGAGATCAAAACTGTTGAAACATGAAAACTTACCAAATTCAGTTTCAAAGAATGTGTATTCCCTAACTAAGCTGTAAAGTCCGGTGGATTATTCCGGGATTGGCAACCTATAATCCGTGTAATTGTCCCCCCTCACACGTCTAATACGACTGGGCGGTGTGAGTAGGACGCCTTAACATGTGTATAAAAGAATATATAAATATATTTAACAAGACTGAACTCCGAGGCTGATACGCTTCAACTAGCGACGTATACACGTCTATGCCCATCTTCAATCGCGAAGGCCAAGTCTCAGCTAATACCAGTGGGACCCAGGAGAACAGGAGAGGTCGAACTCGTCTTTATGTTGTTAAAGAAAGACGTCAGCCCACTCTCAAGGCTGGTGAATTTACTGAACTCCAGAACACTGATTGTTTGTCACCGTTACTCGTTAATCATTGTTCTGTTAGACGTACTGTATGTCTAGGCAAGGTTCTGGGCAGCAAAAACAATTAAAAACTCAACCCCAATAAGATAAAAAATAAAAAGGTAAAACAAAGTTAAATTATGAAAGAAACCCCTCAACCAGTATGTGAATACATAGTATTAGGGTCTCGACCATAAAGATTACACAATAACAGCATTATGAGAGAAATTCCTCAACTAGCGGGTGACCACATAGTATTGGAATCTCAACCATAATAACTACACCCACCAATAATGTCGCGGTACGTAAGCCCAGTGACCTTTACCAGTTCGCGGTCGATACAAGAATGAATCGCTCACTGCCTCCACACGTCCTTTTAAAGCCATTGGTTTATAAACAACTTTTGGCCTTCAGGCGCCTCAGGGACCCCGGTAGCCTCGAGCGACTTGGGAGCCTCGAGCGACTCCGGAGACTCAGGAGCCTCGAGTGACTCAGGGGCCTCGGGCGCCTCGGGCGACATCTCTTGTGAGCTCCTTACACTAGGATTGCATAAATCTCAAGAGTAATATCTCTCAATTGAACGACTTTGTGGGCGTGGTCGAAACTTGATGATTGGTCGGCGCAAATTATTATGAATAACTACAGGGTGTCACCGACAAACAACCTTTTATTCAAGATGGGCACTCAATTGCAATTTCTTAACTGAACCTTGCGCCCAAGCATAGGGATGACACGGGAAGGAAGCAAACGATGTGGGCAAGCGCACATGCGTGCACAGTCAGTACAGTCGTCAATTGTTTGCGCGAGAGCGCAGCGTGTGGCGTGGAAAATTTGCGAGACGTGACGATAACTCGATCGTAACCCGGCCTGTCATCCCGAGCCTGTCAGGAACGAAGCAACTGACCTCGGCGCGGGGTGGATTCGTGTCCGTCCTGCATGTAATACTATTATATTATTCTGTGGCTTAAGTCTATTACTAAACCAAAATCTAATCTTCAATCATTTTAGAATCAAATTTTAACTTACAACAACGTACTTCAAAGTAATTTAATTACTTGACTCAAATGATCATCTTTAATGTTTTATTTTCTATGTTATTACCTTGCGCAGCTCTTATAGTTCATTGACGGTACGAAATTTGGAAATTCGATGTGACAATCAATAATTGCTAATGGAACATATTAATCTCCGTTTGAAAACAATACCCTTTTACCGGTATTACACTGTATATATCCTACAACTCTGTGATTGAACGAATCTTCTACCTATCCTATTGTAAGACAAGAAAGGTTACGCCCATTCTTTAACCCGCTGCCAATAAGGTGGAAACTCGCTAATTAGATACTCAACCAACGTTGCATTGTCATTCTCTTCACATTTTATGTCACCTTAGTACCGTGGAGAAATGGTTCTTATCCCATAGACGATTAACAACTGACGTAACTACAATCATTTTAAGGATCTTTTTCATTTAATTATTTTCTTACTTATTTAAGCAAATAGTTTATTATAAATCCCATTGTCATTAAATTAATGACTTCAAAGAACTTAATATACTTTAGATTGGCCTTCTTCAGGAAAGCGTTATTTAATGCCAGCCAATCTTTCCGTGTCCGATAATAATATAATAACAAAGGTATTTAAACACTGCAACCTAAACCATTAACAATAAAACGATTAGTGTTAAATTTATAAGGCCTAACCCATTCGTACAATAAACCCTCCAAAAATAAAGGTTATAATAAACAATACTACCCACCTAATTAACTCCTTCTTATATTTCAATCTAATTTAATGGACAATGATTTATTATTATATTTTACATGATATTTGTTTACTTACAACCATTGATACGAATCAAATTATTTTATGAAATTGTTTTTTTATTCGCGAATTTAACATAGAAATTACCCCGTTCAAATTTCAATTATCAAATACAACTAAATAATAATGAAAATCGGATATAGTAAATGAATAATATTTTATCACATGATTTGATTAAACTACCTTAATACATTAACGTCATACAGTTCGGCAATACTTTGTCTAATGTAACCAAGGCTTCATGACAACAAAGGTAGTGAGAGTCGCCCGAGACCTTCCAAGCTATTACAGTACCAATTCTCCGACTTTATAGCCTAGCCAATATGGTTGAAATTTGATAACCACTCGGTAAAAATCTAATGTTATTGTTTGCCATCTTAGTACAGCGTTAGGTTAATATAAATATAGGTATTTTTAGGAATAACCTTATACTATTAACTTATAGTGATTTGCTAATCATGAAAATAATCTTTTGATAATTATGTATCATTAAAGTTTTATTTAGACGTTCCGAATTCTCGCGCTGAATCCTCCGCCGTTATGCCATTAAACTTTATTGCTATAAGAATTAGGTTGCAATTCGCTTACTCCCGTTGCTTTAAATACCGATAGTACTGCGTATGAATATGAATATCTTTTGTAACTATGTTTTATTCCGGTGTTTTGTTTACGCTGGTGTGAGTCTGATATATTTTCTTATAAAATCCCACTTTTAAAATGCAAGATTTTTAACATAAGAAGAGAAAAAAAAAATCACGACTTAAAGCTTTCCCCTATTAATATTATTTCTATAATGACTTGGATACTTGTACCGTTACATTACGGCAGCAATCCAAATTTCTAGCTTTATACCCACCGAGTAGGTACCTGCATAGGTACCGAACGATCTATAATTTTCGCGATCGAAGTTTCTAGAACCTTCGAAAATAGTCTATAAAGCCTGTATGGAGTAGTCACCCTTCGAGAATGTTCTAGAAGGATATCGATCGCCCCGGAAAGTTCTGGAAAATGAAGCTTTCTCGCTCTAACAATTATCCTGACGTGCGTTAACTCTCGATTATATTCTGTAAGCAATCGAAATTACTAGTTTTATACCCGCCGAGTAGGTACTCGCATAGGTACCGAACGATCTAGAATGTTTGCGATCGAAGTTTCTAGAAACTTCGGAAATAGTCCAGAAAGCCGGTATGGAGTTCTTTCTTCTCGATAATGTTCTTTCTTCTCGAATGTTCCGAGTATAGCTATTTCTTTCTTCTACTGCTATCTCTGTTACTCCTGCTGGAAATTTCACTATATACTGATATGTACATTCAAAGGCCCATAACGGGTCCTGAAAATGGCTGAAAACGGGTTTCAGGTTTTAGCGTCATCCGATAGAGGGTAGCCTGAAACGCACTGAAAACAGGTTTCAGGCGCCTGAAAATGACGGTAACTTGGGTGAAATCTTGATCATCTGATATGTGATAGAGCTACTTCTGAAACGGACTGAAAACATGTTTCAGGCGACTGAAAACGACGGCAACTTGGGTGAAATTTTGATCATCTGATATGTGATAGAGCTACTTCTGAAACGGACTGAAAACATGTTTCAGGCGCCTGAAAACGACGGCAACTTGAGTGAAATTTAGATCATCTGATATGTGATAGAGCTACTTGGTGCCTACAGCCTGGTGAAAACGCTTCCAAGGCAATGAAATTTACGTCTGAAGTTTTTGTTTCTCTCCAAGCTTATCTCTGTCACTCTCTTACTTCTCGGATGTTCCGAGTATAGCTATCTCTTTCTACTACTGCTATCTCTGTCACTTACGTCTCGAATGTTCCGAGTATAGCTATCTCTTTCTAAATACTACTGCTATCTCTCTCACTCCTGCTATCTCTGTCACCCCTGCTGGAAATTTCGCCACATACTGATATACTTCAAAGGCCCATAAGGGGTCCTGAATTCGCCTGAAAACGGGTTTTCAAGTTATAGGCATAGGTACCGAAGGTTGTAGAATGTTCGCGATCTTAGTTTCTACAAACTTCGGGAAGTCTAGAAAGTCTGTATGGAGTCTTCACCCTTCGAGCATGTTCTGGGAGGATTTCGAACGCCCCGGACATGTTCTGGAAAATATGGCTGTCTCGCTCTAACAATGCTATCCTAAACTGTTGTGTAATATCGATAGGCCTTATTGGCGCTGTAGGCAAGGCTCGGAACCGGTTTTTTTAATCGGTTAAAACCGGTTTATTTGGGTTTAGCTCCGAACTTTATTGAAAACGCGAACGTTTTAAGAACTTTATATTAAGAGGGCGTAGATGGCATTGCAAAAGTCCCGCTCTAACACGCGTGAGTTTGCAATTAACCATCCCCCTCTCTAGCGCGTGTTTTTCGTAAATATTGTTTATACCAAACGTGTACATTTATAACGATAATCTTTTTTATCAGGTTTGAGAACTTATCATTTTACAACTATTAAACCAAAAATCATTTTTAAAGATGGGATGGGAAAACATCGAAAAAAGGGTTATGTTTGAAAAATAAAAGTATCGAGTAAATTTTTGCAAATCGTGTTTTCACTTTTGACAGACTGGAGGAAAATAGTTCAAGATTAATATACTGAAAGGACAGATATTTAATTACTATAGATGTTGAGATCTAGGTTGATAAACATTTGCAAAAGTGCATATGTGGACTCTTAACCGGTTTATTCGACGAGAGGCCCGGCGGGGGTCACTGTCTATAGGTATTACGATAGGTATAGTATAGTGCGTTCCATCCACGACGACGCGCCCTTCCACGCGCGCATCTCATACTAATCTATGCGCAATTGTACGGAACGGGCGGTGGAGGGGCGGGTCATAGTGGATGGCGCGCACTATAGGTATAGTTGAAATTATTTTAGTTGACCGAATTTCTATAAATATATTATTGGATTTTGTACCTTATTGTTTGAACAGTAAAATAGCTTTTTAAAGAAATTAAGTTGATGCTTCTCGGTCAACTCAAATTATTTCAACCAGAATCGTTCACCCGGTTCTAAACCGGTTTTCCGAACAAAACCTTTATATAAAGCTCTTCCGTAAACCGGTTTAATAAACCGGTTTTTGTATCTAAACCTAAATAAAAAGGCTTTGCCGCAAGTATAGTTCGGACACAACTCTAAGGCTAAATTCTGTCAAACAAACGCAAGCAAAACTAGACTTAGAGCTCGGACTGTAAGGTATATTTTTGCTTGCGTTAATTTGACAGCACTTGGCCTTACAGTTTTGTACAAACTACTATACATGATAATGATAACGGTTTGAAAAATGAACCGAGCCCTGGCTGTAGGCATGACACCTTTAGGCGTTTTTGGCGTTCAATTCTTTTTATAAACTGTCTACATAATAGTACATTATATTATTATATATTATTACCGCCCGTGTTAAGGACAAAATTTTATGGCACCCTAGATATGAGCGCCGATGGGCAATTGGCCGGCGGCGGCGCGCCGATTAAAATTGATCGGCGGCGGCGGCGTCGGCGGCGTGACCTTGAAAAAACCTTAGGTTCAAAACAAAAATCCTACATATAGGCGTTGAATACGATTTTTTTACGTATTTGATGCCGGCGACGCCTGTCAACGTCATTTTTACTGTCAGGATGACAAACACGACTATATATTTGATTTATATCGATGCTCTACATTTTATCCCGTCCTAGTCGATTACGCTTTACTGTATATGTAACATCTAAGTGACAATGAAAACAGCAAGTCTGTTGCTACCTGCGGGAAACTTCGTGTCATGGTCCAGTCACATGACAAAGCTCTAAACTATGATATCAGTATGTAAACGTGACAATTCTGCCTCTTGGATAAACTCTTGGATGCCTACGGAACATGGTGTTTCTAACGCAAACACACTCGCATATTATATACTTCTAGGATTTATCACAAATACTAGGCGCTACATTATTCCCATCTTTTGGTGAACCTCGAATACATCGTACCGTGTAATAAACAAGCAAGTTCTTCACTAAGCCAAGCAAATTTCAACGGCATTGAAGATTATTTAATACGCAGTAGTCGCGTACTAACTACAGGCCCATTTCGGTTACATCCGTTCACTGCAAGATTATGGAGAGTGTCCTGAACAGCAGGCTATTTGGCATACCTAGAATCGGCTTTCGTCAAAATCGGTCCACTGGGGATCTTCTAGCGTACACCACACACACACACCAAATTTCGCAGAGTCTGCTGAGGAATCACATAATACCTCCCGCCCCTTCAAAGCGACACCGTTTTACGGTGGCAGTTCCGAAAACTCGCGCACGAAACGCTTTGCTTTCATTTTTATTGTGAAAACGACCAAGCTATGGAACTCCTTACCGAAATTTTCCTTGAACCTATATTATTATGGTCCTCAAGGCGAGAGTGAATTGTTTTTTTCTAGGTGAGCGCATTCCATCTTAGACCACAATTTCACTTACCATCAGGTAATTTGTGGTCAAGTGCAAAGCAAACGTATTTAAAAACATAAAGAATAATTGCGATAGTATATGATATTTTACTTTGATAATTATAACACAAATACTACACATAGCCTATTTTACAAGTAGGTATTCCAAATTTCAAATCGATAACATAAATAGTTTCTGAAATTTAATATTTAGCAATCTGACGAACAGACGGCTGGAATCGCTCATTAAGGATCCTTTTGTGCATTTTTGGTACTGAACCCTAAAATAAATAACCCTATATAACCGTAAGCTATCAAATTCCAAACTAGTTTGCCGATCGATGATAAAAGTGTGTAAAAGATAGGCTACACAGTATCTGAAACGCGCGCGAGACATAGATCGGCGCGCCGATCGCCCTGTATCGGCGGCGGCGGCGCGGGATTTTCGCCGGCGGCGGCGGCGCGGCGGCGCGGCGCTCATATCTATGGCACCCCCTAGCCAGGAAGTGGGATTTCCCGCGCGTGGAGCGTGCGGTAATTGCCGCTTTATGGCCAGGTGTGACATAAATATCATTACCTACTAAAAAAAACGCGAGCCCTCGTAAAGCTCTGCTTTTTGCTAGTAATTATATATATGGACGTTCCTTTGAATTAGAGACGGACAACGCGGCATTGACACGAATATTTGGACCGAATAAAAGTATTCCAAAAATGGCTGCCAAAAGATTGCATTACGCAATATTCCTATCTGCATTTAACTATAAAATACGTCATATTAAAACAAATGTAAATCCAGCTGACTTTCTATCAAGGTCGGTAACTGAGGGGGTTAACGAAGGTTGTGACGTGAATATTCACTCTCTGTGTATAAACGCAAGTTGTAGTGTGTTCAGCTATACCAGTGAGTCAGACATGGAATCGCTAGATTGGAAAAAGATTCAATCAGAGTCAAAAAAAGATGTTATAAATATTCAAGAATATTGAGATATATGTCTGATGGTTGGCCAGAAAGGAAAACACTAAGTAAAGAAATGTTACCATTTTACAATGGGAGGAATGAACTGACTATAGACAGAGATTGTATATTCTGGGGATATCGTATACTAATACCTTGCAGCGTTCGTGAATCAGCCCTGCATGAACTACATAGAAGTCATTTCGGAATTGTTAGAATGAAGGAAATTGCACGTTCTTACTTTTGGTGGCCTAACTTAGACAACGAAATAGAAAATATTACAAAAAAATGTATAATTTGTTTGCAAAACAGTAAAGCACCCTCTAAAATACAGAAACCATGGCCTGTTCCTCCTTCAGTGTGGTATAGGATTCATGCCGATTTCCTGGGACCATTTTATAACAAAATGTTTCTGGTAATTGTAGATAGTTTCTCTAAATGGCCCGATATGAAATGGCAAATATCACGAGTTCCCGCACAATAGATGTTTTTACCAGTGTATTTAGTAGGTTCGGGTATCCAGTACATTTAGTTACTGACAATGGTCGCTCGTTCACGAGTGAGGAGTTTAAACGCTTTTGTAGTAGTAACCACATAAAACACACATTTTCACCACCATACCACCCAGCCACTAACGGTGCGGCTGAGCGATGTTCGACCTTCAAATCAGCTATAACTAAAATAAAAGATAGTGGACTTGATTTAAAGTCAGCTGTGAATTTGTTCATATTTGATTATAGAAGTACTCCACAGCGCACAACTGGGGTCTCACCAGCTCGTCTTATGTTGAGTCGAGAAATAAGGAATAGGTTTAGTTTTCTGCGTCCCCCGCCATTGTCTGATATAATGACGGAGAGGGTTGAGAAAAGGGAACAGGGAAAAAGGGATATAAAATTCGAAATTGGTCAGAAAGTGATGGTGAGGGATTTTAGGAGAGATAGCAGGCGCTTGGTTCAAGGTATAGTAATAGAAGAAAGTATACCAGGCACCACTTATGTTATTGATGTAGAAGGCTTGAAATGGAAGCGTCACATTAATCAAATGTTATACTGCTCTAATGAGTTAGAAGATTTAAGTGAGTTGCTCTAGTTATATATTGTTTTTGAATAAGTGGGGAGAGTGTGAGAATCGGAACGTTCGGTTCGATATTGTCTGTGGCGTGCCCCAAACGCCATTACTCTGTAACTCGGTAACTGGTTATACTTTGGATTGAAAATAAACACCAATTAATTAATTTGGAAGTTTTAATTCAAGATATGATAAAGGGTAGCCTCGATATCAAATAGAAACGAACAATTTTTTTATTTCAGAATTGAAGAATTCTGAAATAAAAAATTGTTACGACAACTAGATGGGTACTGTAACGCCGGATTTTTTACCTTTATCCTAAACAGCTTCGTTTCTATACTAGCAACATTTGACTCATAGTTGTTCTTTTTGGTGTAGCAACACTCACCGGTTTGCGTTCCGTTATAGCAAGTTTAGACTACGTTTCGTTACATGAAATTAATCATCGGTTTTCTAAATTAGGAAATCATTATTTTGTTTTGACTTCAGGCATAGTTTTTCTCGTTCAGACTAATTTTTACTTCTTTTTAGTCTACAATTCAGCATTTACTTCGAGATCAGAATTTTCAGGTCAACAAGTCGAAATTACCATAGACAGTTTTTTCTTTTTAATCTGAGCTGTCACCTCAGTGATGAAGCATTTTTCGATTTCGACCACGGGAGAGAAGAGGTTATTCTTCTCTATGAGGCTCGGTGGAAGTGTAAGAGATATGGGCCAGTAAGCCTGATTGTCGACGTTTTGTGGAAAGATTTGTTCGCCCCGCCGGCACGCGAAGTAGCAAATGTAGCAATTTCGTGTATAATCGCGCTCCAAAATGTTGGCTGCTAACTCGGAGGTTTCCAGCTGACCCCTCACGTCCTCTCATGTAAGTTGTTTCTCATTTAATACCATCAGCTTTTGGTTGTTTCGACGCAAACCATGAAGCTCGGCGTGAGCATTGAATCTATCGTCTTTGTTGCAGATTTATGAAGTTCTAGGCATCGGCCCACCCTTATGGCGCGGCCCGTCGTTCGGCAATGCCATCCACTCCGCTAGTCATGCCCGAGTATAAAGCGACTACTCGCTTGATCTTAAGCCCTTAATGGTAAGTTTGGTATGCGGAATTACTCTATAGGCAGTAATATTTGACCGTTCTGTCTCCATACAAAGTGAGGTTAGGTGTAGCATGTGGTAGTGTATTAATGATAATCCTGTTTGGTTTCCAGGGCTCCTAGGCACGGGCACAGTGCCTAAGTTCAGGAACCAGTCCCGAATGGAGTGCGGTTTCCTGTGAGGCTTCTTTGGATTTTCCCCGGGAGACGGGAAAGACGGCGGTTCCTTTTTTTGAACAAGCGGTTAGGCAGGCATTGCAAATGTGAGTCAATTCCATACTGCTTTAGTCAACTTCAAAGACATTTAGATGTACACACCCACACACACCCGTAGGTTTTAGTTGAATTCCGTCCTCCATAAATATTGTTTTATAGTTGTTTTCTTTAACATTTTAGTTTAAATTGCGACATTGGCAAATTAGATATATATATTTAGATAAGCATAAGCACTGTTTGGTATTGATACTTGTAACCTGGGGACGCCTGGGTGTAACATCCTTTCAAATAAATGTATACATTCAAACTGGTTTGTTTTTGTGGACTCCCATACACCACTGGGGCATCGTTTGTGCGGGGCCTGTGTCATAAGTTTAAATAAAATTTCAAGGCGCCCAACATTTTCTCTACCCTTTGTTCCGCATACGACCCAGGTCTGGCCACGGATTCCCAATCCCACGCCCTTAGTCTCATGCCCGGAGCAAAAGTTGCTACAAGACAGGTGCGCCAGAGAATCCGAAAATTAGCGCAGTCTTCAAAGTATTGAGCACTGACTAGACTACCACAAGGCGGAGTGGAAGATACAGTCGAGTTCATTGATATAAAGGTTTTACCTAATCGAATGCGGTCGCCTAAAATTTGAAAGCAAAAGCATTCGATTAGGTAAAAAAGTGTATACATATTAATGAACTCGACTGTACCTAAAGAGCTACACAGGCGCTTCAACGGGGCCCGACACACGGGTTTTATCTATGCAATCGCAGACGAAGTTATCATGCATGACGAAGAATTACTAGAAATATATCCTAAAAGCGGTACCTACTGTCGACATTTTGTCGGGCATGCCGCCGTCCAGGAGTGTCACTCAGGCATATCATTTTCGGTTGTGGTCATCATTCTAACGGCAAGTACTTGGACAATGACAAACAGTGTCCTTTTTTAACCTGACTTTGGCTTTATAGGCCGGGCCCAATAGAGTGATAGGGGCTAGGTGAGTGGCCTAGGAAAAATCCAGAGGAGACTTCCGGCACGACCACGCCGGAAATACCCTATTAAGAGTTTGCGCTTCAGTGAGATTGGTTGAGCGGCTTCCAGCCTTATGAATAACAGAAAAGATACTCCACAACCATACGATGAGTAGTCACTTTATTTCCTCGATATACATATAAAGTTACAGGGTTCACACCCAATGATATCGTTCTACGACAAACATACCGAAATAACTATGACAAACTATACTTAATAACATATTAAGCTGGATCTCTGCTTATTACAAGCGCTCGTTAACGAATCAACCGCCTCTGTCCAGGCATCGGCTTTTGATCTCGTTTCCCCACCCAAGAATAACGTGCTTACCCTCATTTTGTACAATTATCTACCCTCTATTTTACAAAATCATGACATTCGGCCATCCGACAACGTGCTGGCTCCGGCGCACGTATTCTAACAGTAGCCTCGTCTGCCAATAAACCGCAATGTGGTTTGGCAGAAGTGTATGAAATGTAAACATTTGTATAATTTTGTGAATAAACTATTTATTTATTATTTTATTTATTTATTAGCTATTAATACTGTTCTAAAATATCTAATTTCAAACCATGGACGCGGTATTTACCTTTTCTGCTGAAAAATTGCGATATTTAGTAGTAGTAGTAAAACTCTTTATTGTACACAATAAAACACATGAAAAAAAAATACAATAGGAAATGGTATGTACAAAGGCGAACTTATCCCTTTAAGGGATTTCTTCCAGTTAACCTTTGAGTAAATGAGAGAAGACATGAACATAGGTAGACAAATACAGCAACCTGTACAATAAATACAAAAAAAAAAGACAGTAATTATAAAACATACATACACATATACTTACTGCAGGACAAGTATAGATACACATATAAACGATATTGACAAGGATATGTAACCTATTTCGATAAGAATAATTCATCTAGCCACAGTTTTTTTAACTTCACCTTGAGCGACGCAACTGACTGGGACTGTCTAAAGGAGGGAGGCAATTCATTCCACAATATAACAGACCGCACCGCAAACGACTTATCATACCCACGCGACTTATGAGGAGGGATAGACAGTGTCAGGTTTGCGCTAGACCGCAAACGATGGCCACTGCCGTCAGCCATAAAGCGGAATTTTTCAGAAAGGTACTGGGGAGAAGAAGGATTAAAGAGGACATTAAAAAGAAGGGAGATTACGTGGAGATCTCGCCTACGGCGAATAGGAAGCCATTGGAGTTCTTTTCGGAACTGAGATACATGGTCGTACTTCCGTAGACCGAAAATGTATCGAATACAGACATTCTGTAGGCGCTCCAGCTTGTCAAGCAGTTCTTCCTTAAGGTCAAGGAACGCAATATCACCATAGTCTAGGAGCGGGAGTAAAAGGGAACGAGCCAGTAGAATCTTGGTATGAAGAGGGAGAAAGTTCTGCAGGCGCTTAAGAGAATGGAGAGAAGCGAATAATTTCTTACTGATTTCTGATATCTGCGGTGCCCAAGAAAGAGTCTGGTCTAGAGTAATACCGAGGTTTTTAACGGTGAGAGAATAAAGTATAGGAGTTCCGTCAAAGAAAACCCTCGGCATATCCAGATCTGACAGTTTAGCAACATAGTGATATTTATTAGTTTGATCTTAAATAACATTCTATTAAAATTGAAAACCAATTAAAATATCGAAAATTAATGAAAATATAAAATCAGGAAGACAATAAACACCGCAATATTTTCAATTATGACTATACACTTCATCATTTTTTTGTACCTAAATTTAAATTATGTAATTTATCAAGACATGGTTGTGTGCAATACCTAACCACGTGTGGATAATCTGAATGAATCTCGACAATGTTAAAATATGAACTTTCAGTCTAGCAGTCAACTCACATAATTATTATTTGCTAATACATGGAAATAATTTCTAATGGAACATATTAGTATCAGTTTCAGAAAATGCCAGCTTGCCGGTAACGCAAAATGTCACTTGTTCCCTGGGTTGATGTTGATATATTCTAATATACCGCTCACTACTGCATTTCTGTCATTTGCCTGCTGTTACCAATGTCACTTCGAACAGCACACTCGTTCTGCCATCTACACGTCATCTCCTATTATTGGTAACGTTTATTCAGGCAATGAGCAAGGCAGTCAAATCTGCAGTGGAGTCAGGTCGGCAGCACACTCGCTCCGACAGCTGGCCAAATTATCGACCATCATGGGATTCGGACAGCACGCTCGCTCTGGCACTGTAAATACTCTCGTTGTTACTGAAAACTCAAACCATACAATTAATGAAATCATCAGTATCATGACATTTGGCATGTCCCCTCTTTTTTTTTACAAAAAGAATGCGAATGATGACGTAATAATATTATATTGTACACTTATTGCGGCATTTTCATTTTAAAGAAAATATTAATTCCTATAAATTTAGGTTATGCTACAAACGAGTCGAATACAATTTGCAATGATGTTATTCTACGAGTATAACAACGTATTACCAAGGAATTAAGTACTTCAATAGATAATTGGGTTCAGGACAGGGACCCGACCACCCCTTCCCAGAAAAAAGCCTTTGAACGGCTTAGTCGTTCAATGAATAGCCCTAACGTCTTGCTAACCCAATCGAAGGGGTAACCCCTTCATTTTGCTTAGAACTAGGAAAGAGGCTACCACCGCTTTTATAAGGGTATCCCTTTCCGACAATTTTAAGCGCTGGTTGCCCATTCAATGAATAGTTTCGGGAAAGGCTAACCATAACGAGTTTAGCGCTTACCCTTTGGAAGATCTTCAGTTTTCTGTGCTGCGTAAGTACTTTAACCTCGCGTAGAGCGGCGTGAATTAATAGTTTCACTTTAGTTTTTAATATTTGGGTAGCCGACGCCGAAGTTTTGTTTTGTTTCGTGTTCGGGCGATTTTTCTACCGTTGTATAGCGGCATTTTTGGTATGTCCTACGATTATTTTTATCACTTTAGACATGTTTTTAAAGTAGTTGCGTATCTTTTGTGCTATTAAATACGTTAATAGATAATTTTGCATCAATAATGCGTAGGAACTTTTTTTTAATAATATATCTACAAGGTAGCAACACTGCCATTTTTTCCATGTCCCAGCATTTTATTGCAGATGCAGATTTTTGTATGGTAAGAGTATATGATTTGACTAGCAATAAAGTTTATAGATACATCGATATTTACATCATTGTAATGGTTTTAATTTAAATGTTTAGTGTATAATATTGCTCAAAAAAGTAGCGCTGTAGAGATTCCTATTGAATAACGAATGTTATTCGATGATATTTTGATTAATTCTTCCAAAAAGACAATTTTATTTTGGTAAGGCTACATTCTTTTATCCATGCCGTGTTGGTTTTGTTGGTTAGTCAGTATACTAAAAGCTTTCGTTGCAAAAGGAGTTTACATTGCAGAGTTTTTGGTTGACTATTTTTAGTTCCATTTAGTGACGGAGTTTTAGAAGGTAATTATCGTATTTTATCGTATTTCTTATATGTGGTGTTATTAATAACATCATTCATTGATATAGAAATTACCGTTACTTTTCATAATAAAATAACTTAAATTTTGTATCTCAAGGTACAAGCGTGAAGTTCCACTGAGAAATTTTGTTTCTCATTGGATCGAAAAGTTACTCAGTGTAACGGTAAAGCCGCGTTATAAGTGCATAAAGAAGGATAATAATTAAAATATGAATTCTGTACTAGTTTATTGCAGTGCCATTACAGATGTCTCGCTCTAACACGCGTGAGTTTGCAATTAACCATCCCGCTCTTTAAGGAACTCTGCGCGTAGTTTTCGTAAATATTTATTTTGATAGTTTTTTGGAATACTGGTTACCAATTGTGTTAGAACAATAAAAAAGCTATCCTTGCTTGTCATGTTTTCGTAATAAACAAGGAACCCTTATAGTTTCGCCATGTCCGTCGAACCGTCCGTCCGGTTCCAGCTTAGCTCAAAAACCGTTAGTACTATAAAGCTGTAATTTGGCATGGGTACTAAATATAAACGGACGAATATAGAACAACATCTTGAAAAACATGTTTTTTTAGGGTACCTTCCCTAGACATCAAGTGTTGGTGAATTTATTTTTGTTTCATTCAAACCGCATCATGTTGGTGCTGTCTAAATATTGTGAGGTTACTCAAACCGTTTTTTGATTCAAGAATCTGTTGGCGTGATATTAAGCTACCAAGTGTTGGTTATTGAAATTTCCTGTTACTGACTGATTACTTTTTTCATGGTGACGTAAGTAGAATTTTCAATGAGCACACGTATTGATACAGTGCGTTACCGGGAAGCAGGTATTTCAGGCAAGGTTCTTGGTGTATTACTAACAAATTGTATGGATTATATATTATCTGAAATAAAATGATTGAATTGAATTGAATTGAATTAATTTTAAACTGATATTAATATGTTCCATTAGCCATTCTACGTCAACTAGAATTTATACTACGATGGTGGCAAACAAGCGTGCGGTCCACCTGATGGTAAGCCGACACCGCAGCCTATAAACGCTCGCGACTCTAAAGGAGTAACGTGCGCATTGCCGACCCTTTATAAAATTTGAAGATTCACTAAGCTGAGGAGTAGCAAAAACCCAAAAACTGCGAAATTAAATTTCCTAATTCCGCACCTTCAATGTACTACGTGCACTGCCTAAGAGAACGTCATAGTAAACAGAACACTAAGGGCTGTCATTTGTACTGAGTTGTCAATTTACTTTGCAATACATTGCTGGCAATTAAAATTTTAATTTAATCGATATCAAATCCCTAGAACTTGTTCCGAGTTAGCACAGGTATGGTCATAACTTCATAAGTAAAAGTTACTATGATGCTATCTAAAATGAATAAAATGCATCATAAATTCATAACATAACCCTTCATTAAGTTGATGTTTGAAATGGCAACTATGGTTTTCAATGCAATATTAAACGCTGCGCAGATCTTCGTATGTCTTATAGTTTCAGACTTCCCATACTGACCGATTTAAATGTTACACCCTATATAATGAAATTATAAGTAAAATGATCACAGCTGAGTAGACATTACTAGTTAACGACTAAAAGCCGAACTTTCAGATAATTTCCATTGAGGTAGGTACCTCAGATAATGTTTTTAATTAAGTATTTCAAAAACATAGTAGGTAAATATAAGTTTGCAAACTTTTTAGTCCACATAATGTAACGGGTGACCAACTACGGAACCCTACATTGTGCGTGGCCCGACACGCACTTTACCGGTTTCGTAAAAAAAGAACATAATTTTAACTGACGTTGAAAATTACGAAATAATCAGCACTAAAGTTGATTTTTACGATGATATTAGGATTTATGACAGAGTTAGCTAAGGAATTTTTCAATATTTTCTTCGGTTATTTTACTAACTGTGTTCTTTTTCAGACTAAATAGTTTTTTGTGTAGTGTAACTCTACATTATTTTTTCACACTGGAAGCTCAAACTTCAATTTTACTACGTTAACTCTTCCATGAAAATGAGCTGTCAAACAAATATAAATACCGGGTGACCGAGCTTTGCTCGGCCTTTTCCCGGGGATGAGACCTACTAGACCTAGCTAGATCGATTGCTCGTCCCCGAAAACCCCCACTTACCAAATTTCATCAAAATCGATAGAGCCGTTTCCGAGATCCCCGAAATAAAGATATATACAAGAATTGCTCGTATAAAGATATAAAATATCTGGGCGGCCGAGCTTTGCTCGGCGTTTTCCTGGGCATGAGACCTAGCTAGATCGATTGCTCGTCCTCGAAAACTCCCATATACCTCATTTCATCAAAATCGTTACAGCCGTTTCCGAGATCCCCAAAATAAATAAATATATATACAAGAATTGCTCGTTTAAAGACATAAGATTTGGCAACACTCTGCATTATACGTCATATTGGTATTACTCTTTGGTATTAACTAACAACTCACAAAAAATATTTTTGTGGAATATAATGTTTTTCTTCGTTTATAATGCATGCAAATTGAACCGGTCTATTACATGGCACTTTACTAAAAAAAAATGTACCTTTTTCTCGTTTTTTAGGTAAATTATGTTACTTAAATAATAGTGTACGTATACGTACACCTTGTACAAAATGTAACTCAGTGGAAATTAAAATGTCTTTATTTTAAAAGGTTTTGCTATATATGCAATGTTTATTGTATTTTGAATATTGTTGTAGTCTATATTCATAATTTAGGGAAAAATATATCCATTATCGTATTTTAAACAACCATTTTATTAATTTCAATTTCGTCACTTAGGGGAACATCGGTATCGGTACCGAGATTAGCACATTCATCCGAATTTTTTTTTTTGCTAAATCCAAGCATTAATCCGTGAGTATATCTATATTTTTTAGGTACCTTAATAATTAATTAACATAATAAACCCAGCTAAGTGCTTGTTGCACTCGCACATTTAGGGTTCCGAACCATCCGCAAAATTTCAAAGGAAAAACCACATTTATCAATATACATATTAGTATTTGTTGGTAAAATAATAAACATTATCACCAAATTTCAAGTTCATAGGTCAACGGGAAGTTAAATAATTGTTAGGAACAAAATTTTGTGACAAACGACGGACGGACGGATGCGTGAGTGACAGCAATAGGGCTCCGATTAGAGCCTTCGGTTTCGGAACCCTAAAAAGTATTTACATTAACAGAATCAGCATTTGTTTTTTGCACACTACTTTTTAAATATGTTACAACTGCAGAAAAGTCGGCCCGTTCGATAAATTGCACGCTTCAACTTGTTCCGGCCCCTCGCCATGCCAAAGGAAACCGTATTGCAATGTGATAAGGTATTTTCAAATCGCAACTTAGCGGTATTTCAAAGGCGCCGGCATTTTATGGCACCTGTGCCGACAGTCATCCAGTCGACAAACGTAAATTTGCAATACTGCTCTTATTGTCATCAGTAAAAGGATGAAAATTGCATAAGTGTGGAAAGGGAAACCCCTTCAAACTGTTGCCTTTTCGAAAGGCTTTTTAAGCGCTTAGTAAAAATATCTGATATTCGTTAACTGAACGGCTTACCCATATTTAAAGCGCTTTAAAAGCCGAATGAATGGGTTTTTTTAGAGCAACGACTTCGGTAAGCGAAGTCTTACTAAAAACCCTTTCAAAAACCCCTTGAAGGGGATACCGTATTAAAAGCGCTTTAAAAGCCAAATGAATGGGTTTGAAGGGCAACGGATTGGGTAAGCAAAGCCTTACTAAAAACCCGTTCAAAAACCCTCGAAGGGGATACCGGGCGGGTCCCTGGTTCAGGATCATAGAAATCTCTAAAAGGACACGGTAATAATTAGAAATTAACGACCTCTAGTTAAAATCAAGTAAGTATAAAAACCACAGAATTATTCGATTAAGCTATATTAGTTTATATTATTAGAGTGCCTTTAATTCCTTATCTGACACGGTGCCTTCATTATGGGATGTTTACTTGTTAAACTACTTGTCACTCGTTCCTGTAGTATAAATCTTGTAGTATATACTTACTTACGCACCTTGCTCTACCAACTATGGCTATGACTGAATCACATATAAATAAATAAATCAATATTGAACTCTAACTCGTATCCTTTGATACTCGGCTCTTTTCACGATTATATTCTGTCTTCCCGATCTTAAACGACATGTACCGTTTTGCATTCTTATCTAGTAGGTATATATAATATAATTATATATTTTGACCAATTATTGCCGATGTCAACATGCAATAATATATATAACTATATGGATTAAATATATATATTTTTTAATATATCTTAATGATTTTAATCCCAAAAATGTCGTCAATAAAATATATGTCTAGACTAGACTCTGGGCGTCCCTACAGCAAGTCGCATCACGAAACATTAAAATCTTTACTCAAACGAAACTAGACTTTAAACTAACGTAAATAATTTACTTGATCGAATTTACGACTTGTGATAGCATTCATTTACTAGTAATGAAAGGCTAAAACTCTATATGTATCCAATTCCGTTAAATGATCACCTACTTTACTATCTTGAGTCTTTATTTAAAATATACGTGAAGAATCGCATTTATAACCTTATGGGTGCACCGAAAGGGGTTTCGATGCACACCATTTGTGTGGGAGGCCGAGTCCTTAGTAAGCGCCGTCCTGGCTCATACGACCTCCCAAGGTTGCGTGTTCAAATTATCCTTTCTTCGAGCCAAATTAAAATGCTGAGTACAAATAGATAGGTGTATTAGGTTAACACAACAGAATCACAAGAATTGTAATTATAAAGCAAAGGGCTTCTAAGCTGTCCAGGAATATTAAACTAATTGACAGTACATTTTTGTCTGTGACAGAACATTCTTTTTACCTGCCTAGCCAGCCTGGTGCAACAAGGTTGGTTGCCACAACCTCTTATGCATAATTGTCTATATCAGACAGCTTATACGTTCAAATCAAATCACCTGAATGCGTATAAAACGGAAGTTGGCGTTATTAAGATATTAATTGTTAATTTGTCGGAACTCACTAGCACCTCACCACACAATTTTGGTGCAGTTCTGACTTCTGACAACTAACCACTATTTTACTTTTACTTTATACTTTGTGTAGATAGCGGATGACAGCCCTCTTGCCATATTCAGAGGTAATAAGTGATCCTAACATAATTATCACGTTCTTTTAATATATCGACGTGAGATACCTACTCACTCGCTTTGACACTACAAAGCTCCATACTACAATTAGGCATTTGATTATGTCTTAAAAATAAATCAAAAGGTGCTTTTAATTTAGCATCACTTTTTGTTTATATTGAATTGGAATAATCGGAAATAAGTTTCCGATCTTGCCATAAAAATTCATCGTAGTCTTGTTATCAAAGACATAAAGTAACATTTCATTTGTCTTGCGGACACCGTTCTTTTGAATTTATTATATACATCTTAAGCTTGATGTACTTATTTAACCAATAATGTAATAGCAAATGTAATCTAAATAAAGCAAAATGAAACGAAAGTATTAAGTGGGCAGTAATACAAGGGGAACACATATTCTCTATTTTATATTAGGTACTGGCCGTCTGTGCACTACCTAGTAACCCAGTAAAGTTAGGATTCAGCGAGATAATATCAATTCATAGCTCCTGAGCGCACCCCCTCATTGCGTTTAACCCTCTATCCGGAAGTAAAAATACTAATATAATTTATGGAGCAATCAATGATTGTTGTAAGAAGTCAGAGGTTAACCAAGATAAGGATAAAGTCACGACTATTTTCTCTTGACTGGCGTACTTATTGCTTGATTATGTCTACGTAACTACCAAAACCATGATGCATCGGTTCCATAGAAAATCCGTGACTATACATATAAACTACTTTCAGATTCCTGTTGGTATCTCCCATATTAGTGGAAACAAAATGTTTGGGTGCAGCATTTTCCAAACTACGGGACATGAACCATTGGTGGGTTGCAAATTAATATCAGATCGGGCCCAAGAAATTTGGACAATCCTGTATTCTCACTTAATTGTTCATTGGCACTCATATGTTGCGACCCAAATTTAGTTTTTTTTTTTTAGGTATGTCTCGATCTATTCAACATTGGGAACCACTGGACTGGATTTTATGCTTCACGAAACCAAGTATTCCAAATAATAAAGTATTTACCTACGTCTAATCTTAGGGGAACTGGATGTTTTCAAGAGAACCATAAATTAAAATTGGTATTTACTTGCAAAACATCTTACACGTCAACATATTCCATAAAGTAAACTCTATTTGTGGGGTACGCAAATGTATCGGCAAGGCAAGATATCTACACGTATCTTACCGTACCGTAAGTCTAACCGTTAGACTACCTAACACATTAAGTACCTAGGTGTCAAATAAAATTTTCAAAGAAACATTAATTGTCGTTGTCAATGTGCAAACATGTCTATATTTATCAGTATGGCATCATGTAACTTATGATTTCCCAAAAGTAATGTAGGTACTACGTAAACTTATAAGATAACGTTAAAGACATTTAAACATGATATCAGTCAAATCGACAAACGCATGTTTCGTTTGTCAAAATATGTTCATATAACAAATTCGATTCGAACCTCTTTCAACAATTATTATCCTTCAGTTTCGATTCTGTCTCAGAATGCAACACTCACTTAAAATTCAACTAACAGCTGCACAGTGGAACTTACTTATTTCTGCTAATGATCCTACATCATGCCATGCTAAAACTTCATAGGACTAACTACCTACATAGGCACAAATATGTTCTAAATGTAGTTAATTAAAATTGTTAGTTATCCATACATAATCTGCCAAAAGTAGAAAAACATGCCACTCGTGGAATGTTTTACTCGTACAGAAGAAACACGTAATATCAATAATAAGGAATAATGTACCTACTATCTAATTCTTCTTTACTATCAACATTATACTAGTGGCTCTGTGAGCTGTAGACCTCGTGAGTGTTTTTTTTATTTCCAAAACTATGTTAGATATCGAACCTGTAGAGCAGGGGTCGGCAACCTTTTAGCACCCACGGGCCACATAGTAGCTAAAAAAATCTTCGCGGGCCGCAGATGATAATAATGATCACTGTCTGTTGATATCAACTCGAAACAAATTGGTACGCCGTACGCGACAGTAACGTAGTAAAAATTCGCACCCCTTTTTACGTGAAAAACGAGAAAGACGAAAAAACCGACTTTTCACAGATAAACCAGCTAGTTTCCTTACCAAACCCAGATAATTCGCATTTCAACCGCATCGTAATTTCGCGATTCATTCGATCAATGCAAGCATATAGAATAGCAGATATAGAAACTTTAAGGGGGGGACGGGTCATAAAGTCATAACACACCTAGATGAAAACGCGAGCGCGAAATTTTTCGAACACTGATGCAAATGCGGCAAATACTTCATACGCATCAAGTCATAACACATCTAGATGACAATGCGAGCGTAGCGAGCGCGAAATTTTTCCAACTTTATGATGCAGGTGCGGAAAATACTTCATACGCATACGCATCAAGTTATGTAGATGTAAACGCGAGCGCGAAATTTTTCGAACACTGATTCAAATGCGGCAAATACTTCATACGCATCAAGTCACAACAAATCTCGTTGAAAACGCGAGCGTAGCGAGCGCGAAATTTTGCGAATATTATTATGCAGGTCTGGAAAATACTTCATACGCATCAAGTCATGTAGACGCAAACGCGAGCGCAGCGAGCGCGAAATTTTTTGAACATTAAGATGCAGGTGTGGAAAATACTTCATACTGTCTAACGCAAACGCGGCGAGCGCGAAATTTTTGAAAAAAAATTTAGATAGATTTAATTGTAAAATACACTTACAAACACATATCTCGTCCTGACCAACTGTGAAAATATTCGTGGTTGGCGATACAGACGCTTTCACGATGTTAAGTATTTCAAATTATACCTTTACAAACAATAAAGCCAGGGAGGCTCGCGGGCCGCATGCGGCCCGCGGGCCGCCTGTTGCCGACCGCTGCTGTAGAGGCGGACAAACCATAGATTTTTTTTTAGATTACTCGACAAAAATATTCGATGTAATCAAAGAACGTGCTCACAATACTTCACGAGAATCTGTTGTGAAATGCGACCCTTAGAGGTGAACAAATCGAAATTCGGCCGCAGAAACACAAAATAATTGATAAAAAAATTGTTTTTTTAAATTTTGAAAAAGTGACTCGATAAAAAAATTCTATAGAATTACCGCACCTGCTCACAAAATTTCACGAAAATCGGTTGATAAATGCGACCTGTAGAGGAGAACAAACCAATGAATAAAATAAAAAATAAAAAAATTTACAAAAATTTACTTGCTTAAAAAATTCTATGTAATCATAAAACCTGCTCACAAAACTTCACGAGAATCGGTTGAGAAATGCGACCTGTAGAGGAAAAAACGGCCGCATAAAAATACGAAATCATTGATACAAAGTTTGTTTTTTCGAATTTCAAAAAAGTGACTCGACAAAAAAAATCTATATAGTTACCATACCTGCTCGCAAAATTTCACGAAAATCGGTTGATAAATGCGACCTGTAGAGGAGATCAGCCAACGACGTCAAAAAATTTTTTTTTTAATTTACAAAAATTTACTCTACAAATAAATTATTGTAGTCATGGAACCTGCTTACAAAATTTTACGAGAATCGGTTGAGAAATGCGACCTGTAGAGGAAAAAACGGCCGCAGAAAAACACGAAATCATTGATACAATGTTTGTTTTTTTGAATTTCCAAAAAGTGACTCGACAAAAAAAATCGGTTGATAAATGCGACCTGTAGAGGAGGACATACAAAAATCCGGCCGGACATACGAAAGCATTTTTGTCGAAGCTAAAACAGAGACCTCGTTTTACTCGGTCAATAAAGAGAAGAAGTAGATTCGCAATTCACATGTCCCGGTGGTTCAGTAAAATGTCCTGCTCGAAAGTCAACTTTACGTGTAAATAACTAGCATAAATACGTAATGTAATAACATTATTCAGACTTGGTTCTCATAATTATTTGAAACATTAATTAAAATTGTCATTGTTGCGAAAGATTCTTACTAGAACGAGGAACGAATTACCACGTGTCATAATATTCATGGGGTTGGTATTATTAGACGAATTGGTACGTCAATATACAGCTTTATTTATATTACATGAAATGTATATTCGTCTATACACTTGTTTGGCTCGTTATAAGAGTACAGTTAACCAGAACACAAACACACGATATAGGTACGTGTCTTGGGTCTGGTTAAAACCTTCTATACGAGGAAGATTCATACAAAGATTCAAAACTTCTAATACTCATCATCTCATATAAGAGTATCACCAGCGTTAACACCTGGCCCGAAGTAGGCAACTTCAACCTCGATGAAATCCGACGTTTAAATTACTCTAAATTCACCTGCAAGTTAATAACCATCAAGTCAATTAAATTAACGTGTCGTCTGTCTTATAACAGGTTCGTATATTTTTCTTGGCTTGATTTACGGGGTATAAGTAAATTTTGTCAATAAGACAAAAATATTTCATTCATACTAAAATAATCACTCATAGAATACTAACACATTAATCACTTTTGACTATACGGGTGTCTGGTCAACGATGTCGGAGCTTTTAAGGGCGTGTAGTACAATCGATTTTATCGATAAATCAAGACGTGAAATTTTTATTGAGTCAACAGTAATTAAATGGCGGCAATTTTAAATTTCAAATAGCTGAAGGACGGGCGCACGACTTAAAAGTTGCCATTATCTGTCCGTTATCCTTCCTAGGAATGTCAAAAAAGTCTTATTAGATAGCTAAACGTATAAGAAATTGATTTAAGCTAATAGTTTTACTCAAATATTCCAATAACAGGGCAAGAAAAATTAATTACGGCAAAAAATTATGTCAAAAATGCATAACTTTTTCAGTTTTTTTTTTTTTTTGTAAAAACTAGGTCGTTGACATACACTTTTTTCATTCTTTGTTTGTAGTACAGGATATTTTCTAGAAATCAACATCAAAAATAAGGATCTGGCGTAAGTACTTTAGAAGTTACACAGGTTCTAACATGTACCTAAAAATGTGAATTTTTCGCAAAAGGAGAAAAAAATAAAACGAAGTGCAAATAATAATTAAATTTTAAAAATAATCACGTCAAAAGTATCTTAAGGCTAAGGGTAAAAACTAGTTAAGAAACTGCTCAAAATGGCCCCCACGATTTTGAAGACAAGCAGTTGCTCTTATCGCAAGTTGCTGCGTAGACCTTCGAATCATCTCCCTGTCTTCTCTTATCATGTTGCCCTTTTCAATGATTCTTTGTATTAAGACTTCTCTTGTTTCTGGTATGTCAACATACACTCTCTGCTTTAAGGTGCCCCATAAAAAAAAATCGAGTGGAGTTAAGTCCGGTGAACGAGGTGGCCAAGCGATATGTCCGCCACGTCCAACCCACGGCGCATAGTGCTCGTCCAAATAATTTCGCACATCTCTTGCAAAGTGTGGGGGAGCACCATCCAATTGAAAAATCATCCTCCTTCTGTAGGGTAATGGCAGCTCCATTAGTTCGTCGTGGAACTGCGTTTGTAGGAATTCCAAAAATCGTGGGCCGTTCATTGTCCCTGGTAAAATAATTGGTCCAACTAAAATGTCGTCAATCATTCCTGCCCAAACATTTACTGAAAATTGATGCTGGAACGAACTTGGTCTCACTGCATGAGGATTCTCCATCTGCCACAGATGCTGGTTGCGGTGGTTTGTAAAACCCGATCGAGTGAAAGTAGCCTCGTCGGTCCACATAATACGTTTCAAAAAATTTTGATCTCTTCGTGCGCTTCTTGTTATCCAGGCACAAAATACTAATCTCGCAGCGTAGTCGGGTTCAATAATGTCCTGTACTCGTTTAAAATGATATGGGTGTAATCCTTCTCTTTTCAATACTCTCCAGACTGTCCACTTGGATAAATTCATTCTGTTCGCTATTCTTCTAACACTCAGCCTCGGGTCGTTTGTTATTAATCTTAAAATCTCTTCTTCCTCCTGGGGTCCCACAAGTCGAGCACGTGCATCGGCGGGTCTTCGTATGCCATTCTCAATGAGCCGTGCATGAATCCGTATGAATGTGCGAGCATTCGGTGTGGGTCTATTAGGAAACCTCCTCGCGTACTCTCTAACAGCAGCATTAGCGTTCCCGTTACAAAATCCATAAACAAAATGTATGTCAGCTGTGTGCTGATTACTAAAGCGGCCGTCTTCCATTCTAACAAAAATGAAAAACAAACAGCAAGTCCAAGTCCCAACAATAACACAATCGAACTGAAGGAAGCTGAAGATAGTAATAGGTTGTTATCACAACGCAGAGCGAGGGATGACTGATTGACCTGGCTGTACCCCTTAACTCATTGACTTGCATCCATTGTATTCTTATCTCCCCGCTCGTAAGAGAAACACTGGAATGTCTGTGACGTAGCGCCGAGAGCGCGACGTCACGAGCGGCAGGAGAGACGCGCGGAGAGCGCGCGCACCGACCGCACACCGCACCGGCCACCTCACCCCGCGAGTAGATAAAACCGGCCGCGCCGCCGAACCGCGAGGCAGTGTGAGCTACGCCGCGGTAGCGAACACTAGCCCTCTACTTGAGACCGTGGGGTTCCCCCCTCGCTGGCCCAGTAGATATCGGTCTTCGAGGCAACGGGGTTTCCCCCACACATACATATCCTCCTGCCTGAAGGGCGTATATGGAGGTTTCCTAGCAACTCAGCGGGTTCAGGAGCACCTATCCGGGAGTAGGGGAGAAATAAGAACACTGGTTCGAAACACAACAGTGGGTCTTACGCCCTTTTATTAGTATCTAAACCTAACTTATCTAAACGGTCGGACTCTAAACCTAGACGGGAACGGTACGGGGCCTTGGGCCCGGGCCCGGGAACTATGTTATCCCTACGCGGTGGGGGCGAAAAAGGCGAGCGGGAATACGGGGATGCGCTGCGGCGGCGGAACTCGGGAACGACCGAGCTGCCTGCGGGGAGGAACGGAAGGGTGCGCGTAGACGGGAGCCGGTACGGCGGCAGGACTCGGGGAAGACCGAGCCGCCGGCGGGTGCCGGTATGCGGATACGTCACAGCGGCCAACTCGGTTAACCGAGCTGCCAGGAGCGACGGATGCACTACGACGGCCAACTCGGGATAGACCGAGCTGCCAGGGGTAGCGGGGAGCGGGGGACTTCTCGGCCGGTCGGTGGACCTTACCGGCCAGGGGAAGTCGGGAAGAGGGGAGGTAAGGCGAGGGGCAGAGCCGGCTGCGCTTGCGGACGCCAACCGTACTCTCCCTCGGTGCGGGCGCGCGACTGTTTATATACACCGCAGTAGGTAGTAATTGTATGTGCTGCCTCACCTAGATCGCATTGTATGTTCTGCATCACCTCGATCGCTCCGCGATCTCGGCGATGCAGAACATACAATGCGATCGAGGCGAGGCAGCACATACAATTACCTACTAACGCATGTAATCTGGCTGATCTGTTCCAATGATTTTAGATATTAATCCTCCATACTCTTTAAAGTACTCCGTTTCGATTGCGATGCGGACGAATTGAATAACGGGTTTGTGGAAAGCTGTCCATACCGCAGGCATTCTTTAAGGCCCAACGGAGCATCAGAACCAATAGGCTCTCTATCTACTCTCAGAGGCTCTTTGAGGAAAGGAGTAGGATGGTTCTACAATCTTCAGTCGACACGACATTATATCGGCAGCTCAATGGGCGGCAAATATCTGACCCGTGATCTGCGCCAATTCAATACGAAACGTACTGAAGAGGCCATCGAGCGAAACAAGGGCTCAAAAGTATTTGCAAGACATCTGTCTATCTGGCAGAGCCAGCTCGTTTAGTTAAAAACCGAGGATGGTAGAATTGTCTCATCCAGACCTGAGCTTCTGAGTGAGATAGAGCGCTTTTATGGACAGCTATACACATCAACTAGCAGACCCGAAGTTGGTCTAGTGAAAGATCCGAGAGCTAGACTAACCCAGCACTATACCGATGTTATCCCGGACATCAGCCGGTACGAGATTAGAATGGCTCTTAAACAGCTCAAAAACAACAGGACACCGGTGAAGACGGAATTACGGCGAGGCAGAACATACAATTACTTATTTGTTATGACAACATACCTAATTGATAGGTAACGGACGAGATGATACTCGACAAAATATTGTTGATCTATTTGCATAGGAACACACGATCTGTCTCGAGAAGCATTGGAATAATCAGTTAATTATCGAGGGGTTCCTACTTCACTTTCGTAGTTGCTACAAATAAATACTCGGCCTGATAGAAATCTTTCATTCGACGTGATAGATAGAGATCTTTAATGAAACGATAAAAAAAAACAGCAAAAGGCCTCCACGGGTGCCAGGGTTATATTTTATATATAATTTTACCACATCCCCGGCACCCGTGTGCGCTAATGTTAAGTAGTAACATATTTTTCCAGGTTGGCCAGACCCGTACTCAATATAAAATAATTTCACTGTTTCCAATTTCAATTTCAGTATTTCAATTTCATTATTTCAATTTTCGGTTTTGTATTGGTTTGCCATTCAACTACATTTACAGATTGGCCAGGTCTGCCATGTAATCGTTGACAAGGTTTGCCATTCAACTACATTTACGGATTGGCCAAGTCCGTTCAATGCAATCGTTGACAAGTGGTCCGCTGAGATACTCACAGCTCGCCGACATCTTTAACGAAGGTCCAACATATATACTGTTCTATGAAAAAATTTCTATAGCGTGCTGTAGAATTATAACTTTAAATTGTTAAACCAATGCATAAATAAAGATTTTTTATTTATATATTTGGATCATAGTTTATTATATTCCCAATATTTTGTTTACTTGTAAGTTGTAAAAGTATATTATTGTATTAAATTCAATAATTTACATCTGAAACGGTTGTAATAACATTAGTACAGCCATCTATCGAAATATTTAGAAACGAATGTCAATATGTCGAATTGTTTGTTTAGTAAATATTCATTTTTAATGTGCTGGTTTGATTGGCCATTAGGAAATATAGTAATCTTACATATTGTTTCAATGAAGTATGTATAAAATAAAGTTTATTTTGCAAGTAAACAAACGTTTTCACGACGCCATCTATTGTTTCGTATTAATAGCGCAAGGTAATTAGACTAGTGATGTATGACAAGTTAAGCGATTCGTTATAAAGCTTCATCTCGCAGTCGCTAGATAGCGTGAAAAAATATATTTAGTTTTTAGAAAACCTTTCCTAAACAAATGTACAATTTAAAATATTTTACATAGGTAGGCGCACATATTTGTAATACACTTTCAAAATTAAACCTACACAAGTTTCCTCTTGTTTATTTCAAGGCCTGGAATGATACATACCTGTTAGAAACGCAACATAATAACCAATCAGAAAAGAAATAAGGTATTTTTACATAAATTACTCGCCGAAATTTGGTACTCGGGCCCTACGCTGCTGAAAAACTGAGCATGTGAGTAATGTTTTTTGTCTTAGGGATATATACAAGAGAAGACAGATACTGTTCATGCGGACCATGCGTAGCCAAAACTAGGCCACACCTCATAGACCATCCATAGCCCTTAACTTTAATAATATCCTCAGGAAAAGACACGAGCCTAAATCACTTTATAGCCCTTATATGAAGTCGAGCGGAGCTAGAGTTTGTTAACTAAAGTTAGAAAACAGAGTATAATTATGCCCCATAAACCATTCGATGGCGGATTACTTAAAATAATGAATGAAATAATGAATCTTTATTAGTTAATACTAAGCTTTAAATATAATCTCTACTGGAGTAATTTTGATTGTCTCAAATGAATGTTAAAACTATTTTTTTTTTTACATAAATAAATGTCCTTAGTTCAAGTAGTACTGGATATATAATCCATATTACGCTGCGCATCCCTGTACATCTTCAATATTGTAAAATTTGTGAGAAACAACATTGAATCCTTTCCCCAAAGAGCGGAGAGCTCACGAAATCTGCGGAGCAACCATAGCGGCAAACTTGTTACAACTAGGTGCAAACTAACCAAGTCTACCAAAACTACCCGCATAATTGGTCCAAAAATATATAACGCCATCCCAAACAGTATTAAAGAACTGAACGGGAATTCCTTTTATAACAAACTAAAATCATGGCTCGTTGAAAATGCCTATTATAACGTAACTGAATTATGCGACATTTAAATATTAAATAATATGTTTATTTTATAGTAATTTTTAAAATTCTAATTTATTTGAAACTTTACTGTGACAGTTAACATAATTTGCAAATCATTTATACCTTGACATATTATCATTGTTTCTGACGTGTAATGTATATGATCCATTGCAAATAAATGAGTATGAGTATGAGTATGAGTATTACACAACTTTCCAACATAAAATTAACTGCGATCATTCATTACAAATATGTTTTAACCCTACCAAATTAAATAGCCATCTGAAATGTATGGGTTTTCTTGAGTGTCAGGTGTTTAATTAACTTGATCGAGTTGGCGGAGAGTACATACTGCCTCCTTTTAAGATTTGCGCATCGATTTTCATGTTGTAAGGCGTTTATGCAACTGATGCATTTCTTTTACAGAGTGTTAGGGCATGTTTATAACGGAATCAATACTGAGAACATTCGAAGTGTTTAAAGATGGTCTGCATAAGGACGAAATTTGTTCAGCTGTGTTATATGTTTTTATTGCATAGGCTGCCATGATTATTTTATTAGTCATTGTAATCGTAACTTTAGAATATCGTATAATAAATAGGACAGACGGGCATTAACGTGCCATTAGCTTCCTAACTTCCAGGACTCAGACTGTACCTACGTCCTACAGTTCAAAGTGCGTGTTTTAAATAAAAAAATAACAGCCCGGTTCAGTGTTTACAGTAATCAAGTAAAAGTGAGTTGGTGTTTGGCGTATATACGGCAACTAAGTAGAACAGGAAGCCATGTAAGTGTATGTATAGTACTTATCGTGTTATTAAGTCAGTTTATTGTTTTCCGATTCTTGGTGCATTTAAAATACAATATTGTTCTTTTATTGCAGGCCTGGTTGGTCTTTAAATCCGTTTTGGGAGGACGAGCTGGCGGATTCTTCGAGGACAATTGACGAGTCCTCCTTGTCAGTGCAGCCAACGCCGTCGATCTCGGAGAAAGTAACAGAGAAAAAACCTGTGAAGAAACGCGCTCCGAAAAAACCAAAAGCGCAGGCAGCATCTCAAGTTAAAGAACTATCGGCTCTAGAAAGCTGTTCGGAGTCCGAAGACAATGTCATCCCATGCGCTCAATCGCCACCAGTGAAGCGCAAACGCCCTGAACAGGTGTTGGAATCTGAGGTATGCACTTATCTGACCTACTCAAATTTCTAATTTATTTATTTCGGAAGTTAGTGGTGTCCAGATATCAGATGATTGGTGTCATTGTTGGCAATTGTCATTAAGATAGAGCGTTTTAAAAAATAATACAAGGCATCCCCCAAGACTATAGAACATCAAGGGAAAGTACCTATTAAATCTAATTAAATATACCTATTTCTGTATCCAAAGTTATCTAAAGGAAATAGAGATCTATTTGGTTTTACAAACTTGTTTACAACCTTTCGTCTTTTTTTTTTTAGGAAAACGATATTTTCGATTAGATTACAATGGATTAATTTGTTTTTTTTTTGTCTTACAGGACGAGGTGCATCAGGATAAGTTTCAGAAGCCTGTTCGAGCAGCGACATTGAGAAGTTTTTTGACACAGCGTGGCGCGTCGGGATTTACGACAGAGAGGGATCCTACCAAGACAGGAGAATACTTCGTCGAACTCCGGGTCTATAATAGCCGTGAAGCGGAGCGGTTACCAGTGGAAGAGCGATGGAAAAATGCTCTTACAACATTGAAGGTGGCCACTGACGTCAATACACCACTGTGGGCTGCGGTCTCGAAATTAGTACAGGCCGGGAAACAAGACTTCGTCAAAATTCAACCGATTATGTACCCATCAGGTTCTCAGTAACATATTTTTAAGAATTATATTTTGCCTAACCAATATACTCGGCGGCATCTAGTATGTAATATTCCCTACCTATATATTCGCATTTATCATTTTATAAGTAACCGGAATATTAAAGGTATAACCGTTTACATGTTTTTTTTCATTCACAGCATATAAAATGAAATAAGGAAATAATGAAATAAGGAAATAATGGAATAATTAAGTAATAAAATCTCAAAAGGAAAAAAACATGTTTTGTAACGAGTGCAAAGTTCATGTTTCTAACTTCACATCACATAAAAAGAGCAACCTTCATAAGTCAAACTGTCTGATAAACACGAAGTTCGACAACGTGCAGGTCATAGCTACTGCATTTAAAAATAGAATAAGAAGTTATAGAGTAAATTCTATTGCAGATGATATCCATTCAACCCCGGAACAGTTCTTAAATAGGATTTCTAAGTCAGTATTTGAACTAATAAAAATTTCTCTAGAAAAACACACTGCTTTGAAAGTAAATCTCGAACTTTTTGTTGCGTACACACAGCCAAAAAACAATGAAAAGGCGATGAAATCATTTAATACACAATACTTTCCCGTTTTTCAAAATACTGACATTTTGTCGTTATATTCCAGTCATATTGACAACCTTATAACAAAGTGCTCAGAGTTTGAACTTTCAGAATCAGGCCATCTGGAAATAAACATAAATAAATACAACCCATTGAGGGCCGGCACATATGTTAGTTTACCGGCCAAAATTCGCAATTCTAAATCATGCTTGAATATACAAAACAAAGACGATTATTGTTTTTTATGGAGTGTTATGGCTCATATGTATCCCGCAAGTAAAAATCCAAACAGAGTTTCTTCATATCCGCATTTTAAGAACATTCTCAATATTAAAGGCATGTCATTTCCGCCAGCCCTGGAAGACCTAAAAATATTCGAAAAAAACAATCCAAACATCTCAATTAACGTGTATGGTTTAGAAAAAAATGATGATGTGTCTGGACCTCTATATAAGACATTGAAACATAAGTTGACGCACGTTAACTTGTTACTTCTCGAACAAAATGGAAAATCTCATTTCTGTTTAATAAAAAATATGGAAAAGCTTGTTCATAGACAACTTACTAAACATACATCTAAAATCCATTTATGTGAGGAATGTTTTATATACTTTGATACAGAACAAAAACTGTATTCTCATAATTGCGCTAGAGTAAAAACTATATTACCTGAACCTAACAGTACACTTGCATTTAGCCATTTTGAAAGGACGCAAAGAATACCTATAGTCATTTATGGAGATTTCGAAAGTTTGCTTTTAGAATATTCGGACAAAAGCAAGTCCAATCACATAGAAAATATACAAGTACATGAAGCGACGTGTTTTGCTTACTATATATGCTGTGAGTCCAAACCGGAACTAAATGAATATGTATCATATCGCGGCCCAAATTGTGCCAAAAAATTTGTAGAAACGATTTCCAAAGATGTAAAGAAATTGCATCAGTTATTATCTGTTAATTGTGAAATGTTACCTTTATCTGCCGAGGAAAAGCATTCGCTACAAAATGCTACGATTTGTCATATCTGTAGACAATCTTTTGAAATCGGCGAACGTATCGCAGCAGATCATGACCATTTTACTGGTAAATATCGCGGTCCAAGCCACGATTCTTGTAATTTAAATGCCAAGTCTTGTGAGTTTATACCCATACTCTTTCATAATTTCTCCGGTTATGATTGTCACTTATTTATTAAAGAACTATCGAACACAATCGGTCGCATAAATTTAATTCCAAAAACAAAGGAAAAATACATATCAATAACTAAATTCATACCAATAGAGGGTCAAAATCCAGCGCAGTTGAAATTTATCGACTCATTTAACTTTTTAAATTCTGGTTTAGATGAATTGGCTAGTACATTGGATCCTGGCGACTTTAAAAATCTCAAAAAATATTATCCTGATACTCATCACTTTGAATTACTTCGTAAGAAGGGCATATATTGCTATGACTACATAGACTCGTGGGATCGATACAACGAAACTGAACTGCCAGACCAAAAGCTTTCTTATAGTAAACTAACAGCCGAGAATATTACCGATGAAAATTACGAACATGCAAAGTCAGTTTGGAAAGAATTTAACATACAAAGTTTGGGTGAATATACAGATTTATACCTAAAATGTGATGTGTTATTGTTATGTGATATATTCGAAAAATTCAGATGTATGAGTCTAACTTATTACAATTTAGACCCGTGTTACTATGTTTCTAGCCCGGCTTTGAGCTGGGACGCCATGTTGCTATATACAAAAATAAAGCTTGATTTGATATCTGATGTTGAAATGTACCAAATGTTAGAAAAAGGTATTCGAGGCGGTCTTGCTCAGTGTTCGCTACGACATGCAAAGGCGAATAACATATATTTGTCAGACTACAACGATGCTAATGCTAGTTCATATTTAATATACTTAGATTGTGTCAATTTGTATGGTTTTGCTATGTTGTAATATCTACCAACCAACAATTTTGTGTTTATGAACGAGCAAGAAATAGACAAATTTGATGTTAAAAGTGTCAGCTGTGACAGTCCTCGAGGGTACATACTTGAAGTAGATCTTGAATACCCCTGTGAATTGCATGATGACCACTCAGATTTGCCATTCGCTCCAGAACATTATGTTCCTCCAAGCAAAACGAGTCGTAAACTGATAGCAAATTTGCACAATAAATATAAATACGTAATACATTACGAGCACTTAAAAGAATGTTTGAATAATGGTTTGAAATTATTGAAAATTCATCGTATTTTAGTTTTTAACCAAGGAAAATTTTTAGAACCTTACATAACACTAAATACAGAACTGAGACAAAACGCTAAATGCGACTTTGAAAAAAACTTCTTTAAAAAGCAGGTTAATAGCATCTATGGAAATACAATACAAAATAAAAGAAATCAAGTTGACGTTAAATTGGTTAATGTTTGGAGAGATGTTTCGAATAAAACTAACAAAATTTGCGGTGCAGAAAAGTATATCAGCGCTCCGAATTTTAAAAGTTTGTCTGTTTTCTCGGAAAACCTAGTAGCCATTCAAATGCAACAATCTAAATTAGTTTTGGATATGCCTATTTATATTGGATTCACTGTACTAGAGCTCGCTAAAAAGCATTTGTACCAATTTCATTATTCTGTCATGAGAAAAAGGTATCATCAAGATATTCACTTATGTTACTCCGACACTGACAGTCTGTTATATTTAGTCTATAGTAAAAAAAATTACATGGATATGAAAGAAATGCTTCCATAATTTGATACGAGTAATTTCGCCGTTAATAATATGTACAACATGCCGATTGCAAACATGAAAATTCCCGGCTATTTCAAAGATGAAATGGGTGGTGAAGTAATATCTGAGTTTGTTGGATTACGAGCTAAGTTATACTGTATCAATACCGAGGCGACATCTATCAAAAAAGCAAAAGGGGTAAAGAAGTGTGTGACTAAAAAACTCAATATGAAAAATGCTTATATAACAGCGAGGAATTAAGGGACAATATGTGTATTATTAAATCAAAAAACCATAAAATGTTTACCCAGCAACTGAATAAACTGGTGTTAAGTAAAAATGATGATAAAAGGCAATTAATAGGGTGGTACCCATCACAAGTTAAAGGAGATACTGTGCAGTAGACCGGTATTAGCCCTTTACAACCCTAAATTTAAGACCGAGTTACACACAGACGCAAGTTCTCTGGGAATAGGAGGAATACTCATGCAATGGCAAAATGGCAGTAATGAACTCAAGCCGGTGGCGTATTTTAGCCGACAAACCTCACCCGAGGAAAAAGTATACCATTCATACGAACTGGAAACATTAGCTGTGGTTTGCTCACTCAAGAAATTTAGGACATTTATTGGACAGCGTATCGAGCAAAACGATTGGTTAGTTACACTGCAATTAGGAGATCCAGAAGTTAGTCACATCATTAAAACATTAAAACCTGACATTGATGAAGAGTACAAAAATATAAAGAAACATTATGTAGTAAAGAATGGTGTACTTTATCGGAAAATGGAAGACAATGAAAATAATAATTTGAAGCTGGTTATACCTAAAGGAGCAAGGTGGCAAATTTGTCGTCTCAACCACGATGAAATGGGACATTTTGGAGTGAACAAGACTCTCGAACGTATAAAAAGTCAATATTGGTTCCCCAAAATGGCTCGTTTCTTAAAAAAATACGTTAGTGCCTATCTGGAATGCGCGTACATCAAGGGCAACAGCAATAAACAAGGTCATATTTATCCCATTGAAAAGGTGAGCCTTCCGTTTCAAACGGTTCACATCGACCATCTCGGGCCTTTTGTCAAAAGTAAACGACAAAATGTTTATATCTTAACTGTGGTCGATGGTTTTTCAAAGTACGTTTTCGTGAGACCAGTGAAGAATACTAAAAGTAGCACCACAATAAAAGTTTTGGAAAACATATTCCAAGACTTCGGCATACCTGAACGAATTATATCAGATAGAGGAACAGCGTTTACATCAGGTCAGTTTAAGCAATTTTGCGCTGAGAAGAACATCAAACATGTTCTTAACGCTGTTGCCTGTCCACGTGCCAATGGTCAAGCAGAACGCTTTAACCAAACAATTTTGAAAGCTCTAGCGGCACAAAGTTCACTTCAAAATGAAAAAGACTGGGATTTAGCTGTTCCAAAAGTGCAGTTCGGAATTAACAGTACAGTCAACGCCACAACAGGAAAAACACCTTCAGAGGTACTGTTTGGAGTAACATTAAAAGGAATGCCAGATAGCATGTTTAGAAACCTTTGTGACGAGGCAAACCAACGTAAGGAAATACATGAAATAAGGAGAGAAGCCAAGGATATGATTGATGTAAAACAAAATGAAATGAAAAGGTTACATAACTCGAAAACAAAGCCCGCGAACAAATACAAAGTTGGAGACTTGGTTAAAATTACCAAAGTTTCATTCACAGAGAATCCAGGTCAGAGTAAGAAACTTTTACCTAAATTTATAGGCCCTTACAAAGTAAATAAGATATTGGGTAATGATAGGTATGAAATTATTATATTAGGTATTATGTACCTGTGTCAGGAGGCCTCGCTCTTTTCTCGATTCTTATGACGTTAAATGGTTTCGTATGACTATATATCTATACCCAATTATATACGCGTATAACTTAAACAATCTGTTGAACAGGGTTGACAAAGTCCGAGACCTTGGGGTGATAATTGATAATAAGCTCACTTTTAACGATCATATTGATAGTATTGTTCAAAGGGCCTATAGGCAGCTTGGTTTTTTATTGAGGGTCTGTAGGCCTTTTCACAATTTCATGACATACATGACACTATATTACAGTTTAGTAAGATCAATTCTGGACTTTGCATGTATTATATGGAGCCCTTTCTTTAAATATCATATCAATAGGATCGAACGAGTGTGTAGGAACTCTCTACTGGGACGTCAAGGGAAACACCGAGAGTTCTCACTATATCTGGGGGCACGGCAGTGCCCCCGCAAGTCGAGCAAAAAGGTGCACGGCCGTACCATCCTTTTCTCGAAGCCATTCAGGCCATTTTCAACATCCTGTAATTTTGTCCCAGTTAAAGCTAGAACCCTGAATTTTCAGTAACATGTTGGGCATAATATGGGTTAGATATATTCTCAATAACATTCAATTTGAACTTTTATTTTAAGAACTATTGCCCCTCAAAATTCCTTAGTTTTGTCACTGACTCACTGACTGACTGACAGATCATCAATCGTTTAAGGTACTTCTATCAGACCCACAAGCTCCAAATTTTAAACATAATTAGTTTTTAGCCTATTAATTGCTAGAAAATTAAAAAATATTGCAATATCAGTCACGTATCTGAGATATATAAACTGCATAAGTAAGTTTGTAATCCTATACAAAATACATGCGATTACAAGGTTACTTTTACAGTTTGCATGCTCGTTACTAGAAGTCATACCTGAAAAGAAAAAAAAGGGATGAGATCCCATCAAAAACATTACATGTAAAAAGATGCAAGTCTCGCAACACAGTTCTTTTACAACAAAAAGTAATGATATGTAATCTTAAACCACCGGAGGATTATATTTTAGTCAATAGTACCGGAGGGGTGCCCACAGAACAAAATTTCCACCGACTTGCATCAGCATTAGGTACTTTATGTTTTTGATCATGTCATTATATATATTAAAAAAAATAAAGTTATGCAGATGCAAGTCGGTGGAAATTTTGTTCTGTGGGCACCCCTCCGGTACTATTGACTAAAATATAACAGACTTGGTTTAAGATTACATATCATTACTTTTTGTTGTAAAAGAACTGTGTTGCGAGACTTGCATCTTTTTACATGTAATGTTTTTGATGGGATTATTTATTAACCGAAACGTATACACGTGCCTACGGGCAAGGGACTACTGGCGAGCCCGCCTGCATGACTAACATATATAGATATCTAAGTATATGATAGCCATGCATAATGTGTCGCTACAGTATTCCCCCCCCCCCTTACAAAAAATTTTTTTTTTGAAACAACAAAAAAAGGTTTTAAACACTAAAATGTCGGAAAGAGTTCGCTGTCAGGCGCACGCGCCCTACCACACTCACTGCCCCATTACGAGGGCATCACTCTAATCACTTCACTGCACTTGTTTACACGTAACCTGCTGCTGCCTGTGTGTGGCCCTGCTGAGTGGGAGGTGCCTGAGCAACCTGGCCCCGGATCCAATTTTTGACCTTTTTGTTACAGGCCCGCGATAAAGCGTAGCCTAATGCTAATGCTGCTAAAACAACTAGCGTTATCACCAAAATGCTGTAGTAGTTCACCCGAGTTTCCACCTCTTTATGTTTTGCCATGAAGGCCGCCGAAATTTCATCCTCCTTTGCTTTTTCTTTGCTCTGCGAAAATCCCATGTTTGCGTAAAAAAAATGGAAATCGAATGACGAACGGGCAAAAACGATCTAACGAATAAACATAATTACATTATTTCTAGGTTTTTATAACTAAATTTTGCGCGTAGTGCAATATTAAATGTAAGGTGATCTTATATTTCAACATGTATTATAACAAAATCACTAAAATTACAGACAACGAAGTCATTAATAACACAACAATGTTATTGCTGATAATGCTTCGGTCGCTTAATCACGCGGCCCCTACGTGTGGTCCAAGTAACGTGCGCCGGGTCGGTAACGACCGGTGTGGGAGCGCTTCGCTTATCACTAGTACGGTGCGACTCAGTAGTAACATTGTTATTGTTAGGTTTCAAAGAACACTTATTCTTAACTGGTTCATCTAAACAAGACATTTCCTCATTTAGTAAATATGCCGGCTTTAATCTATCGATGGAAACCTGTGATTGCCTTTCAGGCAACTGTATCGTAAATACCTTGTCTCCCCTCTTTACGACCTCAAACGGGCCTTGGTATGGGGGTTGCAAGGGTTTTCTAACAGCATCAACCCTTATAAATCTGGGGGCACGGCAGTGCCCCCGCCAAGTCGTCTGGGGGCACGGCAGTGCCCCCGCCAAGTCGAGCGCGAAGCAAACACTGCCGTACCATCCTTTACTGGAACCATTTCGCCGCATTTTCAGGCCCCTATTTGAGAACCTCTGGATAAGACCAGAACGCAGAAATTTTCGACATCCAGTAAGCTATAATCACATACTTAAAATCCAAAATTTCAAGTCTGTAGGTCATTTAGTTCCGAAGTTAAGCGAAAGCAAAGTTTCGCATTTTCGAAACTCACACACTCATAATCATAAGAATAGAACTAGTACTTCCCATAAACTCAGAGAGCTGAAATTTGGTACAGAGTTAGGGTTTAATGGCCACATAAATGAAAAACTATAAAATCTGGAGTACCTGGTGACCCTGATAAGAAACGCAAACTGCATAAGTAAGTTTGTAATTCTATACAAAATACATGCGATTACAAAGTTACTTTTGCAGTTTGGATGTTCGTTACAAGAAGTCGTACCTGAAAAGAAAAAAGAAGGACTGCCTACAAAAAGAGATGAGATCCCATCAAAAACATTACATGTAAAAATATGCCAGTCTCGCAACACAGTTCTTCTACAACAAAAAAGTAATGATATGTAATGTTAAACCAAGTCGGTTATATTTTAGTCAATAGCACCGGAGGGGTGTCCACAGAACAAGATTTCCACCGACTTGCATCGGCATTACTTTATTTTTTTAAATATATAAAATGGCTTGGCCATCGCACGGCTACATAATGGCTAAAGAACAATCGTCAGCTGATTAAAATATTCCTAATTAAATGAATGCAGCTTGAGCGAGTTTGAGCGATACACATGTATAAGTAAAGCGTTGTGTGCGATGGCCAAGTCATTCTATATATTTAAAAAAATAAAGTAATGCCGATGCAAGTCGGTGGAAATCTTGTTCTGGGGACACCCCTCCGGTGCTATTGACTAAAATATAACCGACTTGGTTTAACATTACATATCATTACTTTTTTGTTGTAGAAGAACTGTGTTGCGAGACTGGCATATTTTTACATGTAATGTTTTTGATGGGATACTTTATTACACGTCTTAAGGTCAGGGTGAACAAATATCGTCCGAGAATCGCGTTGCACTAATGGCTTGGGCCTTAAGTTACTTATGGTGTTCCGTAATTCTCATACGTAGTCAGCTGCGTCGAAATTGGGGCTAGATTTGATGTCATAGAAATCTCCCGGCAAACGCAGTGATCTGCCGAACGTTAACTCTGCTGCGCTCACTCCGGTATCCGTACGTGGTACCGCACGTAAGCCCAGCATGACCGTCGGCAGTTCCTGCACCCAAGCTGATGTGGTCAGCCTCGCCTTAAGGGCTGCTTTGAGACCACGATGCCATCGCTCAAGGGCACCGTTCGCCTGAGCGTGGTATGCAGTTGTTCGCAATTTGGTCACGCCCAGGTACTTCATTAATTCACCCGTGACGCGAAATCCAGCCCTCATAAATAACCTTGGCTATTGTTTCGGCTGATATGTCGCGTACCGGAAAAGCCTCTGGCCAGCCCGTAACACGATCTATCATTGTGACTAGATACCTATGACCGTCCGCTGACGTAGGTAAAGCGCCTACAATGTCCACGTGCAAATGTTCGAATCTGCCCACAGAAGGGAAACGACCTAATTCTGAATGATTATGCCTTTGAACCTTTGCACGTTGGCATTGAATACACGTTTTAGCCCAGACCCCTACATCGCGATTCATATAAGGCCAATAGAAACTTTTTCTTACCATCATGCGTGAAGCGCGTATACCCGGATGACTCAAACCATGCATAGTATCGAACGCTAATCGCCGAAATCCTAATGGTAAATAAGGTCTATTTCTGCCTGTCGACACGTCACAATAAATCTCGCTATCTACGTTTGGTAATTGAACACTCCTGAGACGCGGCGCGCTATTACTATCCCGCAACGCCTGTGCTAACTCAGCGTCTGTGGCCTGTGCTCGAGCCACTTCGCTGAAATCAATGCTCGTGGGTGTCGATATTGTCTCCACCCGAGACAATGCATCGGCAACCACATTTTGACTACCCGACACGTGTTGTATATCCGAAGTGAATTCACTTATAAACAACAATTGTCGTGTCCGCCTAGGAGTTTCTTTGTCGCTACTCAATTTGCTAAACGCATAAATAAGTGGTTTATGGTCGGTGTATACTGTTAGCGGCCGACCTTCAAACAAATTCCTGAAATGCAATATGGATAAATAGATAGCTAACAATTCTCTGTCATAAGTGCTATATTTGCGTTGAGTGTCGTTGAGACGCTTAGAAAAATAACCTAATGGTTTCCAATTACCTTTGACCCGCTGTTGTAATACGCCGCCGACAAAAGAGTCCGAAGCGTCTACCATAAGGGCCATTTTTGCGCCTTCGACCGGGTATGACAACAACGCTGCGCTTTGCAAACTAGCCTTACATTGCGAGAATGCCTCGTCAGCTTCTTTTGTCCATTGTATGACAGTTTTATCCCTTTTCTTGGAATTTTCCAAGTACCTATTTAATATGGCCTGATGTTCGATTGCGTTTTTAAATGTGCCCGATAAAAATTTACCATACCCAAGAAACGCCTAAGCTGGTCTACCGACTGTGGCTTGGGAAAATCTGTTATGGCCTTCACTTTATCTGGTAATGGTCTAATGCCTTGCTGAGTAACCTCATAACCCAAAAACTCCACTTTTGGGCGTCCGAAACAGCATTTTGCGATGTTAATTGTTAGGCCGTATTCATCTAATCTACTAAACAGTCTCTCTAGATGCGCTCGGTGTTGCGTAGCATCGGCACTGGCTATTATTACGTCATCCAAATAACAAAAGACAAAATCGAGTTCCCTCACCACGGTGTGGTTCATAAACCGCTGATAACTTTGTGCTGCGTTACGCAGGCCAAAAGTCATTCGGGGAAACTCGAAAAGGCCGAATGGCGTAATAATTGCCGTTTTTTCTATGTCTTCTTCCGCTACCGGTATGAAGTGGTAGGCTCTATTGATGGCTATTCTACTAAATATGGTTTTACCAGCCAGAATGTATGTAAAGTCCTGCAAGCGTGGTATTGGGTAGCGATCGGGCTTAGTGCATGCGTTTAATTGCCTATAGTCGCCGCAAGGCCGTAAACTACCATCCTTTTTTGGTACCACGTGTAGTGGACTTGACCACGCGCTCTTTGATGGCCTACAAATACCTAATTGAATCATGAAGTCAAATTCGTCTTGTACCTTTTTATACCTACTTGGTGGTAGCGGCCTTGCGCGCGCATGCACCGGAGGGCCCTTAGTCTCGATGTGATGAAACACCGTATGCTTGGGGGACTCCTTGAAACTAATCGGTTTAGTAATATCCGGGTATCGTTTCAATAAGTCATAAAAAGGGTGATTCTGTAACAGATCGACATCCGACATTCGTGTGAAAACCTGTGGAAGCTTCTAAGCTTCTAGAAAACCTCAAAGCTTAGCAAAGCTAAATGATTTTCTTTAAGTTTCATTATGAACGAAGCTTTTCATCGTAATCGAATGGCGTCAAAATCAAGTTTTGATAAGCTCATTTATTTACAATTCTCACTAACAGTATTCACCGAATCATTCCTGTAGTTTACTACTGTTGCGATGACATCATTTCGTGTGACCGTGTCGACAAGCTTTTTTAAGCCGAGGTTAACGCTCAGGCCGTAAAAACTTACAAAATCTGCCCCTAAAATTGGTTGGCTAACGTCAGCAATCACAAATGTCCATCGAAAGACACGCGATAACTTAAAATCTAACATTAGTGTCCTAACTCCATAAGTTTTAATCGGCGTACCATTCGCCGCAAATAACTTATAATCTAATTCCACTTTACAACTATTACTTACGACTTTGCACCGTGGAATCACAGAAATATTGGCACCAGTGTCCACTAAAAATCGTAAGCCCGTGTTAATGTCCGTCACACCAAGGCGGTGGTTGGTGGAGCCGATACAGTAACCCGCCTCCGACTGTATCGCTGCTAGTTTTCCCCTTTCCATCCGCAGGGTTTGACGCATTTAGTGGCTTTCTGCCCAAAACGGAAATGGTAATAGCAGAGCCAATCTGGATCCTGACGGCTCTTTTTCTGCCTCGTCTGATCTTGGCTATCTCTGTCAACAGCCTATCTTCCTGGCTGGCTGGCTGGAGGCCCGACGACACTTCTGCTATGCCGGCTGAAGACCCTGTAGCCTCGGCGATCCTGTCTGCCAGGTCGGCCAATTTTCTTAGGTCCGTTAACTCACTACCTGCTACTACGGCCTTCACCGCATGTGGCATCAGGCCCGTCCACAGCATGCGGATAGTTGATTCCGGGAATTTTCCTCCGCTAAGGTCTAGCATTTGTCTCATGAGCTGAGAGGGTTTTTGATCCCCGAGCTCCATTTCATGAAGCAGCCTTCTGTGTCTTTTCTCCTCGGTTTCCTGGAACACCGTCAGTAGGCGTTCTTTCAATGCGTCGTATTTACCCGACTCTGGAGGCGAAAGTAAGATATCGCTAGCTGCCTGGATTGTGGACCTCCCCAACTTGGTAACCACTATGTTAAACCTCTGAACGTCACCCAGATGCTGTGGTTCCAGGATGGCTTCCAACTGTACATACCAAAGCTTGGGCTGGTCAGTCCAGAAATCTGGTATTCTAGTTGTCAACGATACCGCTGCCAGCTCCCCTATCCCGCTTACTGACTGCTTATTGCTTGAAGGTTGCGACGTTCGGATGACGCTGTGTGCCTATAAAGATCTTCCCGCGTGGCACCCCACAGGAAGGAGTAGTCCCTTTTCTCCAAAATAATAATAATATGCACTTTTAAAATTGTTCACTCGCAATGTTCACTGAAATGTTCACAGGGGTCACCAGATGTAGGAACTCGCTACTGGGACGTCAAGGGAAACACCGAGAGTTCTCACTATATTATTTATTAACCGAAACGTATACACGTTCCTACGGGCAAGGCACTACTGGCGAGCCCGCCTGCATGACTAACATATATAGATATCTAAGTATATGATAGCCATGCATAATGTGTCGCTACAAGTGCAAAAGAAATTTCTAAAAGCTTTAGACTACCGTATGTATCGCGGTCGAAACTCCTATAGCAACAGCCTTTCTCACTATGGTCTATTAGCATTAGAAAGCCGACGTACACAATTTGATTTAATGTTTCTGTATAAAATAATTAACAGCTTTATCGACTCCCCGTCGCTTCTTGGTAGGTTATTATTTAAAACTCCTCAACGCACAGCACGTCATAAAAAATTGTTCGCCATTCCATATTCTCGTACTAAATATGTCTCGCATTGTTACTTTAACCGTTGTCTTAATTACTATAACATAAACTTGTCTCATGTTGATATTTTCTCAATAAGATATTGTAAAAGCTTTAAAAATCAAATTGTTAGTCATTTAAAATCCAAGTTATAATCTCACAGTTAGAAACTCTCTGTACTAGTAGTTAAGTTATCCATTTAGATTTACTTTAGTATATGATTGTAGTTTTCAGTCTTTGTAAAGTAAATAATTTCGCATCTTGCCGCTCCTACTGTAAGCTATATTTAAATAAATACATTTAGTAAAAATTAAGTTATGGCACTCTAGGTCTATTAACATAAGTTGTAATAACATTATTTCTGTAACTGACTGTTTGTTGCCTGAATAAAAAAAAAAAAAAAAAAAAAATTGTTTTGCATTTCAGTACGCCCGCGTAATTTCTGTCAAAATGCATGATGAGTTGGTGGGCAGCCAAAGAAGCTCAGTGGCAACAAATTCATCTATAGTAGATTTGACACAGGATGATGACTCTTCACAACTTTACTACTTTACAAGCAGCAAAAGACTTAGAAAATATATAAAAGTGTGTTTCTTCGTGGATCAGACTGGGGTTGAGGGTTTGGTAAAAAGAGAATGCGTGTTGCTTCTATAGTTTCTAAACAATATACAATTATCGACCAAGCCATCCAGGTCCCGGGTTCAATCGCATCGACCTAGATGGCGCTGTTCTACAATTGAACAAAGTGAAAAAGTTTATAAAGCGCTGTGAAAAAGCAGTTAACTCTAAAAACAGTGTGCATAAAAATGTGAAACTTATTAAAGAGCGCAACACATAGCTAGGAAAACTAGACCAGTACAAGAACGAGTTAGAGGACTACATCGGTTTATATGACAGAGACAACCACAGCCTGCAATCGGATATAACAAGGCTAGAAGAATCTCTCCGGGACATAAGTGCTAAGTAAGAGTGTGCCAAGCGTGAGAACAGTGAGCATGCGAGGGCTGCCTCGCACCTGATGGACATGTGTCGCGAGAACGAGGAGAGATTCTACTCGCTTGTCAACAACATGTGTCCGGAGTGTACTTGTGTACCCGCTGCTCCGGCTTCTCCCCTGGCGGGGGCTCGCGCGCCGACGCCAACACCGCGTACGCCGCGCGCCCCGCGCTCACGACGTGCGCCGACGCCGACACTGACGTGCCCCGCGCCGCGTACGCCCGACGTACCGATTTTGTAAAACGGTTAGATTATGTTACTAATGAAACTGCATCGCAATAAACGTGGAGTTGGACTGACATATAGTGGCATTTTCATTTATTCATTTTATGATAGTCATGAAAAATTGTCAGAGTTTCTATATGTGCGGCCTGTGGGCTAGTTTCAGGCTGAAGACCTATAATACCCTGTTTAGGCTTCCTCAGTTCTGCAGCGCCTCTAATATATAATGTCCTATAATAAAGCCTTTCATTTGACCAAAAATGTTTGTTTCAATCGATATATCTATATATCTGTATTTTTTCCTTTACATGTCTTCTGTTTCCGAATGGTCTTGCTTTGCAGCATAGGCCTCCCCAAGAGACTTCCATAAATCCCGATCTTGTGCTTTTCTCATCCAAGTAGCACCTGCTACCCTAGTAATATCATCTTCCCATCTACGGCGTTGTCTGTGTTGTTGTTGTTTGTTTGTTATTTTGCCTTGGTCTCGCCTTTTCTTCAAGTTAATGGTCGAGTATCACTTAAATCTCACAGCAGGTCTTTAGCTTGATTATCTAGCTGTAAAGTTCAGGTTTTAAAAACCTCTTGCTGGCCATTTTAGCACTTGTAGTTCTCAGCAGCCAATTAACTATGAAAATCTTATTTTTTTTACTTTTCAGTAAATTAACTAGTCTTATCGATCGAGTATCAACTTGCGATAAACAATCTTTTGTAGGTAATGACACTAGCTAACTGCCACATAGGTCGAAAATCCCTTGCTTGCCGTCCTTCATGCTGAAAATCTTTGAGAACTGCAACTTTTCAGAATATTTTGGGTACATTTTGCCTTGGTCTCCCCTTTTCTCCAAGTTAATGGTCGAGTATCACTTAAAGCTCACAGCAGCTCTTTAGCTTGATTATCTAGCTGTAAAGTTCAGGTTTTAAAAACCTCTTGCTGGCTGTTTTAGCACTTGCAGCTCTCAGCAGCCAATTAACTATGAAAATCTTAATCTTTTTACTTTTCAGTAAATTGACTAGTCTTACCGATCGAGTATCAACTTGAGATAAACAATGTTTTGTAGGTAATGACACTAGCTAACTGTCACATAGGTCGAAAATCCCTTGCTTGCCGTCCTTCGTGCTGAAACTCTTTGAGAACTGCAACTTTTCAGAATATTTTGGGTACATTTTGCCTTGGTCTCCCCTTTTCTCCAAGTTAATGGTCGAGTATCACTTAAAGCTCACAGTAGCCCTTTAGCATGATTATCTAGCTGTAAAGTTCAGGTTTCAAAAACCTCTTGCTGGCCGTTTAAGCACTTGCAGCTCTCAGCAGTCAATTAACTATGAAAATCTTTTTTTTTTTTTACTTTTCATTAAATTGACTAGTCTTATCGATCGAGTAAATTACGTTAAGGGAGTGGCAGCAGCGGAGGAGATAAATGAGAAGAGGTCTTTACTGAAAAATAGAATATAATGGTGCGAAAGTTACAATAATTATCTTAAACTAAATGTGTAAACCTACTGAATTTTAAGTAATGATTGGCCGCGAGCCTTAGCGGCGATCTGCTTTTATTGTTCACTCATATTAGGTATTTCGCAATCACAACACTTAACACAACAGTGGCTCGATGCATTACGTATGCCGATGACGCGGTGTGACGTAGGCCGACGCGAAGGGCTGACGACAAGCCGTGACGTGGTGATGTGTGACGTCACCCGTGACACCTCCCCCCTAAGATGAGCAACTAATTGCTGTGTCAGCAAGAGTTGCGACGTTTTGTTCTTCAGTCTGTACTCCTGTAAATGCGGTGCGTACGGCGGCGGCGGCTGCTCTGTGTCTGCGGTATAGTATGAATGCGAGTGCGCCTGCACCGGATAGCGTAAGTAGGTATAATGGTATTGATGTATGATAGAAATTCGTCGATTGGATTCTGTCGATTTGTATTGGTTTTTCTATCGCTAATTGTTGTTCAATTTTCTCGAGGTTGCTGAGGTTGAGTGAATTCATTTTCAATATGCCGGTGCGGTCTCCGCTGTACGTAGTAGGTATGTTTCGCTGAGGTATATACATAATAAAGTTATAACATGTCTCGCGAAAGTTTAAATTCAAGTATATACATAATTTTCAAGGGCTGGCCGCGTACTTTATTGTTGTTGTTTATGATAGTAAATAGTTGTGTCTTCATGGAGCAATGTTGGGGTACCGTAGCGATGTAGCTTCCTTTCAGAATGACGTGTTGTTCCTGGCGGCATTTTATTTCGACTTTTGTAGGTTTCGGGAAACTGATGACATAGTGTTGATCATCTAGCTCTAGTAGAGCCTCCTTGGACAGAGAGATTGGCGTGGATTTACACGTTTCATCTACTTCCTGTGTATGAATGAATAAAAATAAAATGAATAAAATGAACTTTATTCTGTAAGTAGGCCGCAATGGCACTTTTACAAGTCAAACCCTACTAGCGTTTCACAGAGGCCACTGCCGTGAAGAAACGCCGAAAGAAACTCGACAGTCAGCCATTTTCTCACAAAAATATGCTTATTACAATGATGATAATACTTAACCTACTTAAGATCAAGAAATCTAAGTATCTATATAAAGCAACACAAAAACAAAGAATAAAATGAGGAAAAAAAAAACAGTTATGTACAGTGTGTAATTCTGCAAGAAAACATTTCGAAACTGTATACCTAAGCATTATCAAATTCTATTTAGGTAAAAAAAAATGGAATCCTTTAGACTATAAATTTAGTTATAAATCTTTTGATTTGTTTTCTTGCAAGAACTGTGTCAACTAGATAAAATTAAAAAATACACATATATGAATCTTTACTCTATTTAAGTATCTGGTTTGGGCCATGCTTTTCTGTCTGTTAGATAGTCCTCAACCCTGTAATAAGCCTTCGACATCAATGATTTTTTCAAGTACTTTTTAAGAGCTGGAAAAGGTAAATTCAATACTTCATCAGGTAACTTATTATAAAAACGGACACATTGACCTACAAAAGATTTGTATACTTTACGGACACGAAATTTTTTAGTGGCAATTTTATTTTCATTTCTAGTATTAAAATTATGTATATCAGAATTTTTACAGAAGGAGTCTATGTTCTTAAGGACATAAACAATATTCTCATAGATGTACTGGGACGCTACAGTTAAAATGTTGATTTCTTTAAAGAGTTCTCTTAAAGATTCACGTGAGCCTAGGTTATATATGGAGCGAATGGCTCTTTTTTGTAACACAAAAATTGTCTGTATGTCAGCTGCTTTACCCCGAACCAGGATACCATACGACATAACACTATGAAAATAGCTATGATAAACTAGGCGAGCTGTTTCTACATTGGTAAGTTGCCTGATTTTTCTGATAGCATATGCGGCTGAACTTAATTTACGCGCCATAACGGCTATGTGGGGACTCCATTGTAGATTTTTGTCTAATGTTATACCTAAGAATATTGCTTTATCTACTATTTCTAAGCACTCGTTATTTAAGAGTATACTAGTTTCCACCGGTCTAACATTAGGCAAAGAAAATCTGACACATTTAGTTTTCTTAGCATTAAGTAACAGATTGTTAACGGTAAACCAGTCAAGTACTTTGTCCAGTGTGCCATTAACTCTACTATAGTCAACTGATTTTCGGTCAACCTTAAAGATTAAAGATGTATCATCCGCGAATAAAACTATATCACAAAGATTACTTACTATAGACGGCAAGTCATTTATATAAACCAAAAATAAAAATGGACCTAAGATAGAGCCCTGAGGCACTCCTAACGTTACTATTGCCCCACTAGACTGGGTTCCATTTACAACAACTGCTTGAGTTCTATTGCTGAGATATGAAGACATAAGACTTAACGCATTAGCAGACAAACCATAATGTTTAAGTTTCAAAACGAGCGTCCCATGATCCACGCAATCGAAAGCTTTAGAAAGTTCACAAAAAATACCTATCGCATCACAGGAATTCTCCCAAATATCGTAAATATGTTTAATAAGCACAGATGCAGCGTCAGTCGTGGAGCGCCCTCTTGTGAAACCGAACTGTTTACTTGTAAGCAGTTTATTTCTATTAAAGTGCATTAGCATATCGTTTAACATTAATTTTTCAAAAACCTTACTTAATACAGGTAGTATCGATATGGGACGGAAGTTGGTTAGGTCGTTTAAATCACCCGATTTAAATAGAGGTATGACTTTACTAAACTTCATAAGATCAGGAAAAATACCCTCTGATATGATTAATAACTTTTACTGATGTTCCCCATAAATCCTCGGTTTTCTTTAAATTGAGCGATTTAAATGTTTTAACAACCTTGATTGATCTACTTGACTAAAATTAAATGTTACATCACATTTACTAATGTTAGCACAAAGCAAAGCTTTAGCTTGGGTTTTAGATGACTGCAGACATTTTGTAGTACTACTTGCTATATTTGAAAAATAGTTCTCGAATGCCAAGGCAACATCGTTATTTGACATGACCTGTTGGTCTTCCGTGAGAATGTTGACTTGATAATCGCGAGTTTTAAATTTACCAGATTCTCTATTTATAATATTCCAAACAGTTTTCACCTTGTTGTCAGACACTTTAAGTTTAGAACTAATATAATTTGCTTTAGCAGCAAAACACACTTTCTTGAAGATGTTTGAGTAACTCTTGACATAGTCCAGGAAATCACTGTTCTTGTTCACCTCCCTCTCACCATAAAGTTCATAAAGCCTATTTCTACTTCTATGTATACCTACGGTAGCCCAATCACTAAATTTTATCTTATTATTTTTATTTTTTGACCCAGAAATAGTTTTTACTGAAAAATTTTCATTGAAGCAATTAATAATTAAGCCGAATAAATCTTCATACATGCTATTCGAATTACTTTGTGAAAGTGATAACATACAAATATTATGGTTAATTTCATTTTTAAATAATTCCAAACGAGAACTAGTTATGGGTCGGTATGTTATAGTTTGGGGTTGTTCTTCTTGATTAATCATAGAGAAAGATGCCATTTGACCACTGTGGTCAGAGTTAAAACGATTTAAAATTTTCTTATCCAAACATTCACAGTTACAAAAAATATTTTATCTACACCCATATAGTAAATCCTCTTTTATAAGTTCAAATACCGTAGATAAGACCCCGCTTTATAATATACTGTGCGGCTGTTGCGTGCGTCCCCTATTAGATAACGAAATATAACACTTTAATGAGATCACGTACAAAATTAAGACACAGCTGCGGGCTGGCGGCGGAGGCGCGGGCCGGCCTGTCGACGCAAACATGGCGCACGCCGGCGAGAACTGCCCACACGAAACACATGAAAGAGGATTTAATATATGGATGTAGATAAAGTAATGTATGCAACTGTACATAATTAGGCATTAAAACACTCGTGTGACCTTATTATGAAACTCGCCTTCGGCTCGTGTCTTTCGTCGTGTTTTAATGCCCCTCATTATGTACCAGTTGCATAAACTACTAATCTAAACAGGTCGCACTAGTAGCACCTACCCGGGTAGGCTCAAGGAACAAATTTATCAAACCCATCAAAAACATTACATGTAAAAAGATGCCAGTCTCGCAACACAGTTCTTCTACAACAAAAAAGTAATGATATGTAATGTTAAACCAAGTCGGTTACTTTAGTCAATAGCACCGGAGGGGTGTCCACAGAACAAGATTTCCACCGACTTGCATCGTCGTTATTTTTTTAAATATATAAAATGACTTGGCCATCGCACACAACGCTTTACTTATACATGTGTATAATAAAACTCCAGAATACTTGCAAATAGACTAACCGTTTATTGAGCTATTTTAAATATACAAAGTTGGTGGCGCTAGTAGCGCAAGACATTTTGATACCACAGAGAATTAAGTGCATAGACAATAAATTCTACACTCCCACTTATCAAAATAAAATTTACCCAGTGTACATACATACATTTGACTTTTATATTTATCATGCATTAAGATTAATCACACTTGTGACAACCCTAGTATCTTAATAAATTTATAATGTTTTACATTAGACAGGCTCTTTGTCAAAACATCAGCTGGCATCTCAGCTGTGGGCAAATAAGAAATCTTAACTAATTCTTTGGCTATACATTCCCGAATGAAATGATGCCTAACATCTATATGTTTTGTACGTCTATGGTACAAAGGATTAGATGCTAACTTTTGTGAACTTTGGTTATCACTTAATAAATTGACTGGTGCATTATGGGCCTTTTTATTTCCTATAATTTCAGACATTAAATTTTTTATATACATGGCCTCTTTACATGCCTCAGACAGAGCCATGTATTCTGCCTGCGTGCTTGACAAGGCTACTGTCTTTTGCTTTCTGCATTCATAAGATATGACATTTCCAGACAATTGAAAAATAAACCCTGTATATGATTTTCTATCAATTGTGCAAGATGCCCAATCAGCATCAACATAGCCTAATAACTGACTATCACCCTTGACATATTTTAATCCATAGTCTTTAGTTTTACTTAGATACCTAAGCACTCTCTTTAAATGTTTCCAGTGAGTCTCGTCATAACAGTTGTTGTATTGGCTGAGGAAACTCACTGCAAAAGCTATGTCTGGCCGAGTTAAGACACACAAATACATAAGAGCACCTAGCAACTGTTGATATGGATATTTTTGACAAATTGTTTTACTTTTATCTAATTTTAAGTTTTCCATCGGTGTGTCTGAACTTTTACATTTAGACATATTAAATCGTTTCAAAATGACATCTACATAATCTTTCTGATCTATGGTTATAACATCTTTCTTTACAGTGACATTCATGCCAAGACAATGTTTAATCTGGCCTAGATTTTTAATGTTAAATTTTGTCTTTAATTCACTTATTAATTTGTCACATGTTTCTTTACAGTTATAAAATACAAAGAAATCATCAACAAATAATGCTATATATATACTTTGATGTTTCCATTACATTTCATAAACAAACATGGTTCATACTGAGACTTGGTATAACCTAGTTCTAGTAAACAAACCTCTACTCTTTGATACCAAGCTCTGGCCGACTGTTTTAAGCCATATATAGCTCTTTTCAATTTTAGCACTTTATTTTTACAATCAGGCAAATTTGAACAAGCTGGTAATTCCATATAAATGGATTCATTTAACATCCCATTCAAAAAGGCCGTAGGTACATCTAAGTGTACTATGTCTAAATCTTGGTCAACACTCAGAGCAAGTAATAATCTTAAGGTGGAATACCTGAGAACTGGTGAGAAGGTCTCCTTATAGTCCATACCCTCTTTTTGAGTGAAGCCCTTTGCCACTAGCCTCGCTCTATACCTCACTTCACTTTCACCACTATATTTCTTTTTAAACACCCACTTGCACTTAACTATTGTTTTATTCACTGGTCTGTCCACAAGTTCCCAAGCTTCTCTATCACTGAATGACTGCAACTCTTCTTTTATTGCCTGCTGCCATTGTTCCCTCTCTGGACCATAGATGGCGTCATTTAGAGAAATCTCTACACCTGGAACTTCATCTGTGGCACACAAGTTCGCAATACCGTAGAAGTCTGGTTTTCTTCTTGTGCGCTTCTCCGGGTTTTCCGTACCTTGTAACTGAGCAACATCTTTTTCATCAGACAACAATGAGGCGGACTCATAAAAACTGTCCTCCGAGTCTTCGGATTGTTCTGGTACATATGTCTCATCAAGTTCATCAACCCGATCAACTTCTGTGTCTGAACTAGACCTGTCAGGGGAACTCACTGGCTGTTCTTCTCCCACTGAATCCTGTTCTCCCTCACATCTCTCCTGTACTGAAATCTGTACTACTGAGCTGTCATCTTCCTGCTCCATGATAACAACATCTCTTGCTATCGTAATAGAGTGTGACTCTGGATCATACAAACGATAACCCTTTACATTTTCAGCATATCCAACAAGATATAGCTTCTTCGCCTTCTTGTCCCATTTGAGTCGTTTTTCCTTGGGTACATGTGTCATGACTAAACTGCCATAGACACGGATATGGCTGACATCTGGTCTGCTACCATTCCATAATTCATATGGTGTATGCCGTTGAAGACTTGCCGCTACGGATCTGTTCTTCAGATACACTGCGGTATGAACTGCCTCGGCCCACAGATTTTTATCAAATTTCGCATCGAATAATAAACATCTGGCTTTTTCTACTACTGACCTATTATAACGCTCACAAAGCCCATTTTGCTGCGGTGTATATGGGTTTGTTTTCTGGTGTATTATTCCAGTCGGCTTCAAGTAATTTTCCATTTGTGCTGAACAGAACTCGCCTCCATTGTCCGTCCTTAAAATTTTAATTTTTGTTGACTTCTGGTTTTCTACCATGTTCTTAAATTGCTTGAAGTAGGTGAATGTTTCATCTTTAGACTTCAGGAAATATACAAAAGCCATTCGACTGTAATCATCAACCAGTAATAGAAAATATCTAGCCCCTCCGAGAGACTTGTTCTCCATAGGCCCACTGAGGTCGGCATGGACAATATTCAGAATCTCTGTACTGCGTGAAGAACTGGCAGGGAAAGGCAGCTTTGTTTGTTTGCCCTCGCAGCATACTGTACAATTGCCCCTGGTTATTTCTGCCTTATCTTGGAATGATAAACCATCCACAGCACCGTCTCTCATGATGTTTAGGTCATTACTATTTATATGGCCAAGCCTTCTGTGCCATGTCCGACTAGAGGTCACTGCCGTTGCCGCCAATAGTTGTTCTGACGGCGCAATGTTTAACTTGTACACACCATTTGTCAGTTTGGCTTCTCCAATACATTCATTCAGTTTATTATAAATGTGACACACATCTTCTGTAAAAATCACTTTGTTGCCACTACTTATCATCTTACTCACTGATAGAAGATTGGTGGTGAGGTTAGGTATGCATAAAACATTGTTTACATTAACTCCATGTTCGGAATTTCTGACTCGCGTTGTCAGCTGCAAGTCTCCGGAACATATCACTGGCATACTTTCCTTATTCGCCGCAATAATACCTCTAGTTTCTGTATTATATGAAACATTTCTCAACATGTGTTTATTTGACCCTGAAATCAGGTGGCAACTTGACCCTGAGTCCACATACCAATCTTTATCACTAAAATCGCCGGTCAGGAACATAGCACTAAATGCGTTATTAAACTGTTTTTCTTTTTGTGTTTCTGCAAAACGACACTGATTTTTATAATGTCCTGGTAATTTACATTTGTAACAACGTATATTTTTCACCGGCTTCGCGTTCATGTCACTGGAATGATTGACATTTGACATTTGCGTTCTTTTACCGCCATGACCTTTTTCTTTGTTCGAATGCAAATGGCGTTGATTTTGGTGATGGTATGATCCTCCTTTTGCGATCAATGCACCTTCGTTTTTTATTTCGGTATCTGCACTCATGTCCAACAATTTCGTCTTTATAGCGTCTGCACTAATTTTCATGCCAGAGTGTTCAATGGCCATTATCATAGGCGCGAACTTATCGGGTAATCCGGCTAACAAAAGTGAACCGACCCACTCATCATTTATCTGAAACCCTGTGCCTTTAAGTTTCTGAGCTGTATCAACTAGCTGGGTCACATATGCTGTCATCGAGTCAGAGTTCTCTAGACGAATTGAGATCAATGTTCTAAGTAGACTGATGCGACGCGTGAATCCAGAATCGTCGAATAACGACTTTAATTTTTTCCACAAATCACCCACTTTCTTCTCGTCCTTGATGTGTACGTACAGTGACGGGTCGATAGTCATCACTAACTTTGCTTTAGCCTTCCGATCATCTTGTTCACTTAAAGCATCACTTTTCGTAATGTCGATTCCTTCTAGGATGAGAAAATTTTCCACGGCGAACGCCCAGTCGTCGTAATTATCTCGCCCTTTGAGTTTCGGAACGTTCAATGAATAATTTGCTGCCATTGTTATAAATACTGACTGTGCTGTATAAAGACTTTAGAAAACGTAACTGGGCGGCATAACCTAATAAAACTCCAGAATACTTGCAAATAGACTAACCGTTTATTGAGCTATTTTAAATATACAAAGTTGGTGGCGCTAGTAGCGCAAGACATTTTGATACCACAGAGAATTAAGTGCATAGACAATAAATTCTACAGTGTATCGCTCAAACTCGCTCAAGCTGCATGTCATTAGGGCGCTATGTTTAATTAGGAATATTTTAATAATCAGCTGACGATTGTTCTTTTGCCATTATGTAGCCGTGCGATGGCCAAGCCATTTTATATATTTAAAAAAATAACGACGATGCAAGTCGGTGGAAATCTTGTTCTGTGGACACCCCTCCGATGCTATTGACTGAAGTAACCGACTTGGTTTAACATTACATATCATTACTTTTTTGTTGTAGAAGAACTGTGTTGCGAGACTGGCATCTTTTTACATGTAATGTTTTTGATGGGATCTCATCTCTTTTTGTAGGCAGTCCTTCTTTTTTCTTTTCAGGTAAGACTTCTTGTAACGAACATTCAAACTGCAAAAGTAACTTTGTAATCGCATGTATTTTGTATAGAATTACAAACTTACTTATGCAGTTTGTGTTTCTTGTCAGGGTCACCAGGTACTCCAGATTTTATAGTTTTCCATTTATGTGGCCATTAAACCCTAACTCTGGTCCAAATTTCAGCTCTCTGAGTTTATGGGAAGTACTAGTTCTATTCTTATGATTATGAGTGTGTGAGTTTCGAAAATGCGAAACTTTGCTTTCGCTTAACTTCGGAACTAAATGACCTACAGACTTGAAATTTTGGATTTTAAGTATGTGATTATAGCTTACTGGATGTCGAAAATTTCTGCGTTCTGGTCTTATCCAGAGGTTCTCAAATAGGGGCTTGAAAATGCGGCGAAATGGTTCCAGTAAAGGATGGTACGGCAGTGTTTGCTTCGCGCTCGACTTGGCGGGGGCACTGCCGTGCCCCCAGATTAAAAGATTTAAATAAACTTAACAACTTGACAGTATTATTAGATAGTTCAAGTAAATTAACATTGAAATCACCACAAACATAACATTTTTTTAGCTCTTTGTTACTAACCTCAACACATTTTCCATAGTGGATTCAAATGTGCAGAAGTCAGATGCAGGAGGCCTGTATACACATATGATTATATAGCTATCTAGTTCTGTACAAGCAATTTCTACAATCCTCTCAATTGATAACTTTACTATATCCTTCCGTTCTTTGCATTTAAGGTGAAGAGGTGGGCAAAGTATTGAAATCGAGGTGTTTTTGTGCAGAATATTTGAAGAATATATTGCACGTAATGACCTGCAAAGTACATATTTAGGACACGCATACCCTTGAGTATTTGCTGTTGTAGTTAGTTTGTTCACATTCATTGTAATTACGACAAAAAACCACGCTTAAGAAACATTAAAAACAAAATGTGTGCAAGCATTATTCGGTTACGACAGAATTCTAAGTTTCCAAATTAAGCTCAGTTATTTTTGAGGATTTAACCTATTTTCTGTTGTAGTTAATATTCGTCTAAGTATTGTAATATGAATTTCAAACTTGAAAACTTTGCTTCGTATAAAATGGTAGGCGCTATTCTAGCGCTGATAGTAAATTACTGCCAGTCTTGATCATGACAGTGAATATTTTTATGAAAAAGCAAGTAAAATGTATATATAAAAATGTGTAGTATTTTTTTAAAAAGCAAAAAGTTGCTTTTCAAATCTCACAGTCATATTACCTACATATGTGAGACTTGAACACTCGTCAAATTTTTCTACCCACAAATATGAAAGTGAATGCGACGTTGCGACTTCGCTTCGCTCGAGGCACAGCGCTGTTGTCAGATATTTGTTTACTTATCTAGTTTGGAAGTTTGCACCGAGCTTGAGCCGATTCCCGTTGCACAGAGTAGTGCGGACACATAGAGACATACAACCTGTAAGACAGTTTTATTTATACTTATCTATTATAGTTGGACTTTTAAGAGGCCGTATAACATTTTGTTGTTTTAATACTACTCCGATTCATTTTGCAAATGATCATGAGGATCCTGACATTTGTTTACGTTTGTAAAATGATATTTGATTTGACTTCGCTATTTATTTGTATTGCCATCGTTGTCCTTAATTCAATTTGTACCTATTCTATAATTTTTGTATTCAATATCGATATCAATATCAATATTTGTGGACAATCTTACACAAATCAACCTAGTCCCAAACTAAGCAAAGCTTGTACTATGGGTACTAAGCGACGATATACATACTTATATACCTAGATAAATAGATACTTAAATACCTAGAAAACATCCAAGACCCGAGAACAAATATTCGTACTCATCACAAAAATAAATGCCCTGTAGCTCTAGTATAAGTTTTTTCGAAACATTAACTAATTCGCCCAGCACTTTGGGAACGTTACCCACTAGCAGCGGTTTTTTAGATTAGGGTTTTTATTAGGTATATTTAGGTTATTTTTAGATTAGTTTTAGTTTTATTTTAATTTGTTATTTTATAATTATATCAGGTAGGGTATCTTTCGGATTGTATGATGACGTTATTTTGGTGATTTATTCACAGTCTATCTCATAATTTGGTAATAAATGAACTTAGGTGCGAATTCGAATGCGTTTGCATTTTGTCTCAAAATGTATGAAAGTGGTATGAAAACGTGATGATGGTATGAACAGCGCCTCTGGTGGTCAGTTGGTCACTAGTGGAAACTAAAACAGCGAGTATTTTAACATTTGTTGCTAACCGATGAACGCGCGTATTTTCAAACTCGGTGAGAGCGTTTTCATACATTTTGAGACAAATGCCTTCGGCGTCGGGCTTCTATAGCTTTCGTTTACCTGCTTACCTCCCTAAATGCACAATGTACTATTTCACACCATCTGCTCGCCACTGCCCAATTATATATCATGCAAACCTTACCGAAAGCAAATCATTATAACCCTTGGCTTAAGCCGGGTTGTAATATTGTACTAAGTCTCCTTATAACCCGCCGGGTAATAATGTGATTTCACTTTTTATAGTTCTTATTGTTATGTCCTTAAAGTCTAATTTCGTGAAGTCCGCAAGGCGGCGGGGGCGCGCGTGCTTCTCGGGTTGGTGTGGCGTGGCGCCCGGAAACAACAAACGCGTGGGGCCGCGGACTGCTGCAGCGCAAGCGCCAAGCGCGTTTTTAGATACTACATATTATTAAGTACTGAATCTTTAGAATGCCATTCGGGAAGTGGAAGCGTTTTATAATATTTTGAAATTTCGTAACATTTAGGTATTGAGAAAATGAAATCACTATTTAAATGCTAGAGCTGGCCTTCCTTCCTTCACGGCCTTTGAAGTAATGAATTATAAATAAATAATAATAAAATAAAATAAAATAATAAAGGGATTCGAACCACGGATCTCCAGCTTCATAGGCAAGATCACTTGCATTTAGGCTAAAGCGGCCGTCAGTGTACTATTAAATACCGAAAACATTTTGTTTATAGTAGCCTTGGTATTTTCTATTGTCTCGCAAGAGGTGAGAAAAGTAGAGTATACTCCTCGGGGATAAAACTGTTTTTGTCTTGGACGTACTTAAATCCCTCACTACACTCAGGACTCAGTCTTAATTATGGGAATTAACTCGTTACACCCTCGCTACGCTCGGGTCCTTCGTTCCACTCAGGATTCATTATCGTGCCCGTGACATAAAACAGTGCTTTATCCCCTTGGTGTATTAATCTGTTATTATTTAATAACTTAATAAGGAAGTTATATTCCAATAAAAGCATTTATTGTCTTTTTTTATTATCGCAATAATAAATATCAAATTCTGTTTAGATCATAAATAGGTACGTACAGTCAACCAATTTGATTTCTGGGCCACTTCGTACCTTGTCGCAGTTAGAATCAATATGAAAGCCGCTAGAGCTATCATATTAATATCACTGTGACAAGGTACCAAGTGGCCTAGAAATCAAATTCGTTCACCGTACCTACTACGTGTGTTCTTCAGGAAACTTTATTTTGCGAAGTAAAGCCAGTAAGTACCTTTTTTTATAATCATCATCACAGGAAAACTTTATTCAATAACTAACGATATTCGTACATTACCTAATGGAGAATGTTAACTAATTTAGAATTCCATTTTTCTGTATTCTTTGTTGAAAATAAAAAAATATATGTGAAGGAATTATTTCGATACGTCCTTTAGTTTCCAAGATATTGAATTTTAAAGTGACGCGCGACGACCCGCCCTCGTGACGTCATAGTGCAAACCCCGCTAATCCCGCTATACACGCGCTCACTCCGTTCGCGCGCTTCCTAGACCTATTGACATTCTCCATTGAGAACGGATAGTAGGTACACTACCCTTTCTCAATTTGATCTCACTACCGTTGATTTGGAATTAGTGCATTAGTAAAGGAATATGAATCGTAAATTTGACACTAACTAATAGGTGGTACTACCTGCGAATAATAAATATTCGTGGCTTTTTTTAAATCTGTCTACCCTGTCTAAAAACTCTGTGCACGCCACTGCTACTACGTAGTACGTAGTAGGTATGGTTGACGAAATATAAGCTGCACCGATTCGCCATACAAGTTGTTCGAGGAATCGGGGCAGCTTATATTTCGTCAACTATACAACAAAAAACAACGAGCTAAATATGAATGATTCTTCATATTGTTTCATCTGATACAAACACTACTCTGCGTAGTTCACCGGGCAATCCGAGCGCCATCTACTGACGCAACAGCGGAACAGGTCGATTATCAAGGCAGCCCGTTTACAAGCGAATCGAGCTAACGCGATCATTGTTGAGCAGATGTCGAAGTTATTATGAATTAATTTTTTTCACTGCACCCACATTTGCAAGTTTCTGTTTGGCCCTACGGTTGACTGGTAGAGAATGCCTCATGGCATTAAGTCCGCCCTTTGTACTAATTTTTATGTGCAATAAAGTTTAAAATAAATAATAATAAATAAATGTCGCTTGGGTCGGCCATAGGCAGTCGTTAAGTGGTCAAGGTCATTCACAGTACCCCCGGCCTTAAAAGAGCTTTTTACAATTATGAGAGAACCACCGTGAATGGCAGATTTTCTGGCATAGAAACTCACTAATTTAAAATTTACAAAGTCAAATATCATCTGTTCTTGTCTAAGCCAATGTTCAGTAATACACAAAACTTGAATGTCACTATTATCTAAAAATAAACCTATTTGTAGTTCTTTGCTGGAAAAACCCTGAATATTTTGATGGAAAATATTAATATTCAATAGCTTTTCCGCTGTCTTACAATTTAGTTTAAAGGCATGCTATTTATGGCGCTATCAACATAGTGGAGTCTGCTAGGTGAGCTATTAAATTGGTTTGGTTCTAAATTAAACGCTAGCAGGTCCACCAAAGTCATTAAATATTTCTTTGGCAAATATATTTTCTCTGATGTCAGCGAGAAGCGCTTTATGAATTTATTTGTATCAAAGAAATGATATTTGTTATTGAAGCAAGTGGCATGGTACATTAAGGAATTTAAATAAGCTATTTTATTGTTATACTGATATGTCATACTCTGTGAGTATGGCAACGCACATAATATAATTTTACCAATGCCAGATTTTTCAATAATATTTAATGTTAACATTAACCTATCTATTGCAGACTTATCAATACTAACACTATTTCCTAATAAAACTACTAAGTTAGTACTGTCATCACGATGCCCTTTTAACATTGACTCACATATTTGGTCGATACTTGAATTGTGATAACAGTAATTTATTACATTTTGATTTAATTTTTTTCTAAGCATGGAACCCAGCCCTGATCCAATCTGATCCGAATAAATAATAGTTTTATTGGTACATGTTAACCTGAGGGGCTGTTCTTTAATGACAGGCGTTACAGTAACCGGGGTGCCAAGGGCCATGTCCTGTTGCACGACAGCTGTTGGAGGAATATGGCCACAATTACAAAAATTACTATTTATAAGAGAGTTTAGCGCTCTTCATTTTCTTTGCATTTCTCCAACAACTTTGTGATGGCCTGGACATGCTCCTTGCACTCTTTTTGTGTCGATGCATACAATAATGTGGTAGCTTCAAGCTTGTCTTTTAACCTATTTAATTCATCATGCATTTTCTTAGACTGTAATTCCTTGCTTTCTAATTCCAAGTTACATTCTTTGACCCTATTTTTCATCACAGATAACTCTAACTTTAATTTGGAATAATTTTTAATGCATGCTTTGCTATTAATAAGCTTTTGTGTACGCCGAATATACCTGTTTATCCTAATATACTTTTTTAACTTTCTACTACTATCAAAGAATACTAGTTTATTAGAGTCATTTGGTTCACTGCCTACCAGCTCTTGGTACAAGTTCTGCAGAATTCTTGCATCATAGCGTTTCCGCTCTTTTCTGAATAATGCCAGCTCTTCATCGGCGGCGCCAAGTTCTAATTTCAGGGTCTCAATCTGTTTCAGCGCTACTTCATGGGTTGAGGCACATTGTGTGAAGGAGTCCACTTGTTTCTCCAAGTAATCCACTAGGTCTTCAGCTTCAGTCAGTTTTATTTCATATTCGGCAAGCTCATTTTTCATTGCCGAGTTCTTCCTGAGTATCTTCTGCAATTCCACTTCACCGTCTTCTCTTTCCTGTAGCAACTGCTCGACTAAGGCCTTGGAGTCTTGCAGTTCCTTCAGGGTCGCCTTCGGTTGCATGTCGCGTTGGCGTGCAGTGATCTTGCGGGATGTCATGTTAGCGGCGCTATTCATTTTGCTCGGTAGCTCCACAAACACTGAAAGATACAAGACAAACTGAGTGATTTACGTCAAAAAGAAGTGTTTCAAGGTGAATACTCGGGGACACAAATGTATAAAATGTTGTGCGCAGTGTACAAGTATGAAGTAGTGTATGCGGCGAGAGCAGCTGGTCTCAACTCTGCTTCCACTGATCGTCAAGCAAAGAGAACTGGCGCTGTGCCAATGTATTGTTGTGGACGATGCTCACGACTTTAGTGAGCTTTGTGAGTGTGTAATAGTAAAAAAAAGAAACTATTTACTCCCCTGGTTTAAGTCCGGATTCAAATCGTTGTCCGTTGAGGTTGAGTAGTGCTTCTAGTTCAAATTAAACTCGATGTAGCTCAGTAGTATTTCGCACGAACACTATCAATTGTTCTTTGGCACTGTCACACTTATTTAATACTAGCTTTTGCCCGCAACTTCGTCTGCGTAGAGCTCGGTCATCGCGTTAGAATTTTATCGCTGTTCTTTTATTTCAGGTGGTTACCTAGTTATCTCTGTTCCATACAAACTTCTACTTCCGGGGTGGGATGAAAACTATCCTATGTCCTTTCCTCGGACTCGAACTAAAACTATATTCGCACCAAATTTCATCTAAATCAGTTCATCAGTTTAAGCGTGAAGGGGTTACAGAGAGACAGAGTTATGCTAGGCCTATAAACAAAGTTCCAAGTCTTATTGAAAATAAAATTTGTTTTCATCCCTTCAGAGGGCGAATTTTGAAAAACTCTGAAATCTGTTTTTTTTTTAATTTTGATGTTTAGTCAGGAAGTTTTAAAGTTTATATCTTAAAAATAATTTTGTTCTCCATACAAAATGACCAAGAGGTCATTTAGGGAGTTAAAAGATTAACTAAGTTTCACAGAAACCCTTTTTTAAGACATTTAGGGATGAACTTCGAAAAACGCTGAAATTTGTTTTGTTGTATTTAAACAGAGACTCTGTAAAAAATTTGAAGTCTTTCACTTAAAAAAATATTGCTGCCCATGAAAACATTGAACCCCTTTTTAACCCCTTGAGGGGATGAATTTAAAAAAACGCTGAAATTAGTTTTGTTTTATTTAAACAGAGAGTCTCTGTAAGAAATTTGAAGTACCTCACTTAAAAAAAATTTGCTCCCAATACAAACTTTGAACCCCTTTTTAACCCCTTTCGGGGATGAATTCCGAAAAACGCTGAAATTACTTTTTTTGTATTATTACAAGAAACTTTCATACAAAGTTTGAAGACTATCACTATAAAAAAAAATTGCTCCCCATACAAACTTTGAACCCCTTAGGGGTGGAAATTCCAAAAATCCCGTCTTATCCCTTGCCTCCGTTATATAACCTAACTATAGTGTAAATTTCAAATTTCTAGGACCGGCAGTTTCGGCGGGGCGGTGATTAATCAGTCACCCATCAACTTTATATATATAGATGATAAATAATAGATATAACTACAAATAAACTAACAAAATAAATTAATTCGTATCAGCTGATGAAAATTTGATGTTGACAGTTCGGCGACCACAGACTAGACAACATGAGTTTCTGGATGCAATCCTGGTCTGTACCTACCTACTCGTACCACTGCTTTTATCAGCTGAATAAATATAGAAATCACATAATCGTTTCTTTTCGTAAAATACGGGCTCTAGCTTTTTACATAATTATTGCGGATTAGCGCGTTGGGAAAAAGTTATTTATATACTCGTCGACTACAATATTACAATTAGAACTTCATAGCCCATTGCACAATATTATACATTTTAAGGTGAACTAAAAGTCAATGCTCTATGGAGTAATATAATATTTTATTGTACAACTGCGCGGAGAATCGAAATATCATTCAAATATAGAACGCCCTAATTTGATGAAAAAAATTAAGTTTAAGGAGACTCATTTTATGAATATTTCAACATTGATAGTGCTTCCCGCGCTTCTGAACGTAAACCCGTCAATGCACTTGTCAAATTGTCTACCTACTTAAACGGTCGTCTGGATACTGGCCATAATCATTAGAAAAAAGAACTTAAATTCTCTTGCGTCGTGATTGGTCGAAATTTGAGATGATGCCAAAGGCGGGCATGGACTGATAATTTTTTTTTTTCAATCTTAACAGGGCACCGGCCCCGTGGGAATTGTTATTACAAATTTACAATACTTGTGATATTATCGTAAATATCATAATTATTTAGACTTGTTTTCAATATTCATCAATACCCACGTGATACGTATTGTGATATGTGTTTAAAATGGGAATTAACACAAAGGATTACAAAATAGTCTTTAGGTCATGTCTCTTGCCCACATACCTTAACTGCGAAGACCAGTGTTCATGTCGCCGTCACACAGACACTTATTCACACGCGTGCTGGTATTTAGGTGAGGGCACAACCAGGAGCGACATACGTCCTATTAGGATGCGAGCAATAGGTCAACTGTCGGTCATATGTCATTAAGGACGCGTTAACTATACGCACAACACCGTCTTTCCCGGGAAATATAGATACAATGCGACCACGTCGCCATTCCAATGGAGGAACATTATCCTCCCTAAGGAGGACCAATTCACCCACGGTGGGTGGTTCTGTATGGGTCGCCCACTTAGGCCTGGTCTACAAGGTCGACAAGTACTGGAGGTGCCATCGCGACCAAAGTGCTGCAGCATCTGCTGCACAAGTTGAAACCGAGTGAGCTTATTAATTTTAAAGTCTTGCAACGGGTATTCCGGTACTGCAGTTAAGGGCTCTCCAATAATGAGATGACCTGGTGTCAGGATTCCAAGGTCACTTGGATCCGACGATAAGGGGCATAACGGACGCGAGTTAAGGACTGCCTCAATTTTCGTGAAAACTGTTGTTAACTGTTCGTAGGTAAGAGGAGTATCTCCGACGACACGTTTTAGGTGGGTCTTGGCTGACTTGACAGCCGCTTCGAACAGACCGCCCCAGTGTGGGGTAGTAGGAGGATCAAAAATCCAGGTGATATTGCGTTTTGCCATTTCTGAGCCTATGGAATCTTTATTTAAGTTAAGGAAACTATGAACCTCTTGGAGGTGGTTATCTGCACCTACATAGTTACGTCCACAGTCCGACTGGACAAGCGAAGGGGTGCCTCGACGTGAGGCGAAACGTGTAAGGGCGGCAAGGAATGCTTCTGTTGTGAGGTCTGACACTACTTCAAGGTGAACCGCTTTGGATGCAAGACACACAAAGATACAAAGGTAAGTTTTAACTAGTTTCCTGTTGCGAACAGCTTGAACCTTTGTGTAAAATGGCCCCGCAAAGTCAGTACCTACTCCCTTAAATACGCGCGCAGCCGTAACTCGATCCTTTGGGAGATCGCCCATAAATGGTTGCCTTGAAACAGCATTCAAGCGATAACAGGGTAAACACTTAAAAATTACATTATTAATTAGTCTACGTGCGGATAAGATCCAGAATTCACGGGACAGTATAGCATGTAAGGCACCAGGTGACGCATGGGAGTTGATCTTATGGTAATGGGTGATTAACAGTTTCACAAAGTTGCCATGCTTCGGCAGAAGTATAGGGTGGCGGGCATCAAAGGGTAACTCAGAATGTCTTATACGTCCACTAACTCTCAGTAGCCCTGTAGTGTCAAGGAATGGGTTTAATTTTAGAATGGGGGAACGCACGGCTAATCCACACTTAAGATTATCAATTTCCGCGCAGAAAGAATTTAACTGAACCAATTTGATAAGAAGGTTAAGGGCTGCCTGCCTTTCAATCACAGTGAGGAAGGGAGATGTCTCACGTTGTTTGGCAAAACGGGAATTATGAACGAAACGTAAAAGGAAGCCAGTGACGCCAATGAGTTTTTGAAAGGAACTAAAACGGTTTAGCAGATACTCAGGGTTTGGAACGCAACTTACACTGGTGACTAAGAGGCAACGTAGTCCAGGAAGTTGTGCAATCTGATTTGATTGGTCGGAGGGCCAACTAGATGGAGGTTGCAATAGCCACTTCGGGCACCACCAAAGTTGGTGGTTGAGAAGCGCTCGTGGTGATAAGCCACGGGAGGCACAGTCGGCAGGATTTAGATGCCCAGGAACATGTCGCCAGGTAGACGTGATCTCAGCATTTTTAATTAAGGAGACTCGATTAGTCTCAAAGGTTTGAAGTTCTTGGGGTGAGGTATTAAGCCAAGCGAGAACAATTTGGCTGTCCGTCCAAGTATAGATGGCGTCCAACACTATTGACTTCTGCAGACAGGAGGCAACGTGTTGAACTAATTTTGTAAGAAGCGAAGCTCCTTGTAATTCCAATTTTGGAATCGATAAACGGGTCCGAACTGGGGCAACCTTAGTTTTCGACATTAACAAATGGACGGAGCAATTGTCCAGCTGATCTATAGCACGGAGATAAATTACTGCAGCGAATCCAGCCTCTGAGGCGTCACTAAACCCATGTAAAGTGAAGGACTTGGCTTCGGAGGGAAGGACACGTCTAGGTATATGAATTTTGTGAATCATATTTGCCAATTCACTCGTAAATGCTAACCACTCAGCGGTCAGTGCCTGTGTAAGTGGCTCATCCCACTGAAGACCCGAGAGCCACAGACGCTGTATAAACACCTTAGCCTTGAATACAATTGGTGGTGTTGGTATAATAGTACCTAATAATTATAGTAATGTAAAATCTATTGTTTTTGACTGTAAGTCTGAATAATATGTAATGTAATGACATGTAAAAATAATATTTTTATCAATAAATAATTGTATATTGTATATTGTATATTGGTGAGATCCAACCGCTGGGGTCAAAGGTACGGGCTATAAGGGAAAGGTCCTTTCGTTTGGTGGGGCACTTGTCCGAGTCTACACAAGTCGTATAAGTAAAAGCATCTAAGACAGGATTAAACTGCACTCCAAGGACAGCTACTGTTTGTAGGTTCTCACTGTCTTGAATTGTGTGGAGAAATTGAAGGTGATTAGAGGGAAGATCATCCAATAATTCTGGCTTATTGGATATCCACTTTCGTAATTCATAGCCACCTGCTCGCATTAGGGATTCAAGCTCTGACTTCAGACGGCGAGCTTCTTCAAGGGTAGACGCACCTGTTAAACAATCGTCGACATAAACATCGGATTCAACAACCGCGGCTGCGTTAGGGTATTTAGAACGCTCTTGTTCAGCCAATTCAAAAAGCACGCGGATCGCAGTATAGGGACTAGATCGAATACCGTACGTAGTTGTATTAAGTTCGTACGTAATTAAAGGTTCTGAAGGGGACTCGCGCCATAAAATTAACTGATACCGTCTGTCCTCAGGGTGTACCCAAGACATCCGGAACATCATACGAATATCAGCTACAAAAACAACTGCATGTCTACGAAAATTGAGGAGGATGTGTGTGATGTCACGCTGTAGCTTAGGGCCCGTGTGTAGACACTGATTAAGGGATACCCCGTTTGAAGTCTCACAACTGCCATCAAAAACTACCCTAATTTTTTCATTATTATTATTATCACTACCATTATTATTATTATTGGTTTTAAAAACGCAGTGGTGAGGGATAAAATAATGTTCTATAGATCGTAGATCCAAAGAAGATATTGACATGTGGTTCAGGTTGAAACATTCCCGCATAAACTCAACATATTGGGATTTAAGTCGGGGATACTTTTGAAGCCGCCGTTCCAAATTAATAAACCTTTTTTCCGCTATGGATCGGGATTCTCCGAGGAAGGGGCGATTGCTTAAAAAGGGTAATTTTGTTATGAAAGTACCATCAGGATTTCTAGTAGTAGATGATTTAAAAAATGACTCACACTCAAGATCCAATGGATTAGTTTGGGATGACTCAGGAAATTCTTCTATTTTCCAGAATCTCTCTACTATCTGTGATAAAGAAACACCAGTCATAGGGGGTTCGGGGCTGGGAAGATCCGTGACCGGTCCGGACAGGACATAGCCAAATACGGTTGATATAGCAGTTAATCCACACGGTTGTAGGTTGATTAACCCAGGGCGTAGAAGTGAGCCTAAGACATCAGCTCCTAAAAGCACTTCAACCAGTCCAGGTTTATAAAAGAGGGCATCAGCCAAAGGTAATGATTCTGTGGCTGATAGTACAGATACTGGCAATTCAATGTCGGGATGAGTACCGGCGATATTATCTACAACTAGAGCTGAGGTTGTAACAACAGGGGAAGGCGATTGCACTGGCTTAAATGTAAGGGAAACACAACCGCGAGCCGGCAGGGAAGGAATGTTTCCTATTCCTCGGAGTAACACTGGGGACAAGGGGGGCAACACACGCATATTTAGTCGCGTGGCAGCAAGATTGCACGTAACTAAGCAACCTTGCGCTCCTGTATCACACAAAGCCCGCGCTTCAACATAATACCCGCTAGATGTTTTGACGTGAATGACAGCGGTGGGAAGTAGTACCAAGTCAGGATTGACAGTGGTTGAAACACGGGAAGGGCCTGGGGGTGGGGGGCAGTCTAGCTATTGCGGGTTCTCGTGATGAGAACCGCGCGAGGAATACGGTGACACGGCACGTCTATCTTTATTAGTGGGAGGGGTAGTGGGGTGCTCATGGCGCTCATTGCGACGAGGAGGTGGGGATGTATACCGATTGGGTGAGCGATCTGAGGCACGATGCCATGTCCTAGATGAGGACGGAGGGGGGGATCCTCGGGGTGAGGCTGGCGGGCTCGATCCAGGTGAGCGGCGGTTCACATTTTTATAACGGTTACGGGAACCCCCGCCCGTGCGAGGATGGGGGGAGGCGGGCCGAGCTGGATCCGGCGAGCGTCTAAAAGACACCGATCGAGTCGTAGTATTCACACGAGAAGGGTAAACCGGGTTCCGTGGGTCGTTGAAACACAGAAGGGTATGATGAGTCGGGCGCCGACAGGTTCCACAACGATAATCGCGCATACACGACGAAATTGTATGCTTATCTAAACACCTATAACACAGGCCATTCATTTTCACAAAGTTAGAACGATCGCGGGGGGACATATCTAGGAAATCTTTACACTCGCGTAAATAATGGGACTGGCTAGAACACATAGGGCATTTTGGTTCGCACATGTCTGTCTCGGCGACGAAGTACTGACGCGGCCGCAGGTTTTTCACAACCGGGATGGGTTTAGTTTGGGAAGACGGTGCGTCTACTAGAGAAATATTTCCCACATTGTCGTGGTGACGACATTCCTCTTCTAGAAAATCAATTAGCTTATCAAAGGCAGTAAGGTCCTTCGTGCCGTCGCCGTGACGACGATCAAATCGCGATCGCAAATCGCTTGGGAGTTTCGCTAAACAAATATGTACAAGTATATAGGACCAATGTTTGACCGGTAATTCAAGCCGCTCTAAACAACGATATGCGGTTAGGAGAGGGTTAAGAAATGACACTCTTAGACCAGTCAACCGAGGACTGATATCAGGCAGGGACATAATCTGTGCGATGTAGGTGTCAGCAAGTACGCGTGTATTATGGTATCTCCGCTTGAGAAGGTCACGGGCCACTTTATAATTACCGGTTTCAACTTTCAAGTGTTGTACCAAACGTTTCGGTTCATCAGACAAAACACTCATTAAATAGTGCATTTTATGGGTGGAAAGCAAGTCACTTCGAACATCAACCACACTGTCAAATTGGTCTATGAAGCTAATCCAAGCGTCCGGACGTCCGTCAAAGCGCGGAATCGGGAGATCCGGTAACCGCTGGGGACGCGGGAGGTCAAGGTCACCGGCCGAACTGAACGCATCGGGGTACTAGCAGAAACAGGCGCGACTAACTCATTACGCTTAATTTTAATATCCAAAACCTGATCGCGTACCAACTTGATAATGTCTTGTACATAGGTATATTCTTCCACATCAATAGACCGGTCCAAGCCGCCCAAGAGCTGGGCACTAGCGTCACGACATTCCCTATACTGCTCATCAATTTCGCTAAAGAAAACTGTGAGTCGGGCGCGGTCTGCCGAATTAAGCTGTTGATGCGCACTCGAAATCCATTCACTGGTCAGTGTCAAGGTACCAATTGATCTTCTATACTCCGCGGTTTCCGTAAATAAAGTCGCCCGCATGGTTCGATTATTTTCGCCATTGTCACTCATTTCAACTCGCACCAAATGCACTTAGCAACACGAAGTAATTAATATGAAAAATAGCACACTGCAAATTAAAACGTATGCGTTTACAAATAAGGTACAATTTAGGAGCACGACCGTTAATTCGTGAAATACACTAGGAGGCCCAAAATATGCAAAACGTTTAGGGAACACTGTTTAAAAACACTAAAACCCTTTCAAAACTATCAAATAGTCACCGAATTCAATTATTTTACCTATCGGGATCGGGCACTTCACACTAATTTAGACCTTCAGTACACAGGGACAAGGCACAAACTACGCTAAAACGGCTCGGGTGTTTGTCGTCAAGCGGTAAACAAGTTTTACTTATAGTGCAAAAAATACTTATTTAAATCTTTAGTTTAGGTGATTAACTACGGGCGCACCAAATTGGGGAATGTTTACGTTATAGTAACTTCAGAGGCCACTAAACCACGCTCTGCTACTAAATGTTTAAAATGGGATTTAACACAAAGGATTACAAAATAGTCTTTAGTTCATGTCTCTTGCCCACATACCTTAACTGCGAAGACCAGGGTTCATGTCGCCGTCACACAGACACTTATTCACACGCGTGCTGGTATTTAGGTGAGGGCACAACCAGGAGCGACATACGTCCTATTAGGATGCGAGCAATAGGTCAACTGTCGGTCATATGTCATTAAGGACGCCCGAAGACGCTAGAAGAGGTGGGGGATTAAAATTGTTTATTGAACAATATGTGCAGACCACGTGCTATTAATCACCGTGTAAGTTAACAAGCACAAATGAGATCGTCTCAGCGACAACTTTCTGTTATTTTGTTATTTTCGTGGACTCGTAGAAAAAGTATTGTATACAATTTATAGTTATATAATTAGCTTTTTGAGTCTCGAACCTTACTTAGACCACTCGGCAAGCCTCGTGGTCTAAACGCGGTTCTCGACTAAAAAAGCATTCATTATATAACGATTGTATAAAATACTATTGTGGTAGTTAGCAATACAATCGACTTTGTGAATGAATACATGAAAGTTACCTTTTCTAGTGACTATAGTTTCATCTCATTTCGATTCTAATTCAACTTCGTCAAATCGGTATCCATGTTATGTTTTCGTTGAAAAATAGCGCGCGTTAGCTAATAGTTAACCTAAATTTCACATTTAATTTGATACTTGTTATTTATTAAAAATGTGCTTTTTAGTAAAAAACACCGTCTCATTTAAAAACGTAACAAGTGATATATTACATTAATCCGTTTTTTGTGTTAACACTTCACGAAATCGAATAACATATTTTCACAATTGACACATAAAATAAAAGAAACTAAACCGTCAACTCGGTATTTTTTTTTGTTAAATAGCCGAGGTATACAATTACACCTCAACACACACAACACACACACAATAACAACACAACAACAATACAACATACAACACAACAACACAACACACACACAACAACAATACAATTATTCCTGAAATTATTGCACGACCGTGCGATCAATATATTAACGTGTTATTCTGCAGAAGTGTTACCTACATCAATTCATAATGTGAGTATTAATTTATTTTGTGTCTTAATTTAATCTTTAAATCTTATCTATCTATCTTAAATCTTAATTTCTTTACCAAAATATTAACTGTCAGTGTTTTTAGGTCCGACTCTGAGCTGTCATACCGTTCGCGAAGCCCGTCGCCGCAGCCGAAAAAAAAAGTGCATAAAGGATAACAACAAGCACCGTGAACGTTCTTTAAGGTATTGTATTGGTTTGTATGTTGGCTCCGTCCTCCAAGCCAGTTATAGTGAATGCATAACCGCTGACATTGCGGTAAGGATGTTATGTCCAGCAGTAGCTCTAGTATAAGTTTTTTCGAAACATTAACTAATTCGAACGCGTTTTCGTTTTGTCGCAAAATATATGAAAACGCTCTCACCGAGTTTGAAATACGCGCGTTCATCGGTTAGCAACAAATGTTATACTCGCTGTTTTAGTTTCCACTAGTGACCACCAGAGGCGCTGTTCACGTTTCATACCACTTTCATACATTTTGAGACAAAACGCAAACGCGTTCGAATTAATGTTTCGAAAAAACTTATACTAGAGCCACTGGGCGCCCACGCGCAGGTGGCCGGTACCGGGGGAATCAAGCCCACCGCTGTGCATGAGATAGTTTTTAGATAGAATAAGTTAGTTACAGTTTAAGCCTCAAGCTGTTCACTCATATTTTAATCATTAAAGTTAAGTTCAAGTAACCTGAGTTTTTACCTTGAAACGTCCTCACGAGCTCCCAACGTTAACTGGCGCAGCCTTGAAGGATATTCGTAAAAAGAGTGCGTATAGTCGCGTCGCGTGTTAAAGGACACTACTATTGGTTCTCACGCGTAACTCGAATATCTTCGAACCAAATAAATAAGTTAAACTGTGGACATTGATTGAATTACAACGTGAGGTATGTGATAAAAGGTGTCATCAGCAGCGGAAGTCATGGCAATCGGCGGTTTGTGAGTAGACCTTTTTGCATTCCTTGCTTATTCCTGATTTTTCCTGAAAGCTAGTGAAAACTCGTGTTACTAGTAGGTTTATAGTAGTAGTTTTTAATAGTAAATTTTCGGATAAAATTCACTGGAAACTCTAGCAAATAGTATTTAAGTTATCGTGCTCTGCTCTCAATCGATAGAGTCGCGTAAATAATAAGAAACTGATATAGGAATAAGTGCTATAATAGATTAATAGTACATTACTTACCAAGGGCGATAAAACAAAGAATGTCTCAGATCGCAGGTATTTTACGCCCGAGCCGAAGGCCAGGGCGATAAATATGCGATTTGAGGCTTTCTTTATTATCGCCCGTGGTAAGTACAACATTTTATGTCACCCTCTGGCCAGGAAGTGGGTTTTTTCGCGCGCGGAGCGGATATTTATGACCAATGCGGAATCGTGATTTCGCATTGGTCATAAATATTATTAATTTTATTAAAAAAATATGGCTCAAGTACAATTACAATTAATTCCCAAAGAGATGATTGATATCATCCCTAGATTTGAGGGTGATAATAAACAATTAGACTTATTCATCCGTAAAGCTGAATATGTAATTCAGAGATTTAGAGGTGTAGATGAAAATGCTATTCAAGACGAATATGTATTTCATGCTACAGCAACAAGCAGGCTTATTGGTAGGGCTGCGACCCTCCTGAGTGAACGAGGAGATTTGGTGTCATGGGATCAATTAAAAAGTGTATTACGCCAATATTTCGGTGATCCTCGTTCAGAGCAATGTATTGCTATTGAATTAGAGAATTTAAAAATTAAACAAGGTGAATCTTACACCGATTTTTGCAATAGAATTCAGCACGTGAGAAGTACTTTATTTGCCAAGGTCAATGAAATTGACGACGAACAATTACGGAATGCGAAGACGATAATATATAATAATACCGCATTAAACTCGTTTTTGTATAACCTTCCCGAGTACATGCTTAGGATAGTGCGTCTTAAGGGTTGCTCCACTTTGGAGGGTGCGTTAAGGGTCCTTATAAGTTATAAAAGGCTCATCTATTCAGGCGTATTTCTGTTTAATTGACAAGTATCTTGATATTTTCTCAATGTTACTATTTAGAACAGGACTATTGCGACCTAATGACATAGATTTTAAATGTATTTTCATGGTTTTTCATTTAGAAATATTGTCTCAAACATCATTCCAAATCGACCATTTTCGAGCTAAAAACTGCTTTTTCCGCTTAGATTCTACTACATACAATAAAATCTAAAAAGGGCAATGTTACTATCTAAAACTTTCATACGATCATCGTATCCTTTAATCACATTATCAACACTTTTGTCAAAATTTCAAATCAAAATATTTTAAAACTTGTAAGGCCTCTTAAGTGTGGTCACTGAGGAAGTGAATTTTCAACTTCAGTACAATTCTAAAAATGGCACGCGTCCTGTGCAACAACAGCAAAACTCGCAGTCACGTCTGACCATCCAACAACCACCACAAAATCGTTATTTTAGCGTTCCCCAACAAAACAATTATAGATTTGGCATTCCTCAAAATTCGTCAACAAGACCAAATGGTTTCCAACCCAATTCAACACCGAATCAGGGTTTCAGGTTTGGTATCCCAAATCAGCCACAACTAGGTTTTAAACCTACTTCTAATCAAGTATTTGGGTATAGTGCACCCCAACAATATAATGGATTTAGGTTTGGCACTCCTGCTCAACAAGGCTACAGGCCTTTGCCCAATCACGGTTTCAACCAACAAACAGCATCCCCAGGCTTTCGGTTTGGTGGTCCACGGGTTCAGCCAAACCTAAGAGCCCTTGACAATTCTGACGTCACCATGCGCACAGACAGAAGAATAACTTGGTCGTGCCATGCGAAAATGACAACCTGTTTTACAGCGACAGCCCGCAGTATTCAGACAACGAATATTACTACGAACAAGAGCCTATTGAACCGACTCAAACCGAAGAAATATCTGAAGAAAACCCGAATAAAGAAGACGTACTCGAAACTGAAATTTTTTCAGTTAACGGCCTCGAAAAAGCACATTCATCTACGTCAAGGACTTTAACGGTTTTAGAAAATGATGACATTGTTGACCAAAATTCAATGAGTGTAAACATCGATCCAAGCGACTGGAATGACTCTGTAATGGAAACAGAACATTCATCTACGTCAAGTACTTTAACGGCTTCAGAGGAACATAGTAACTTTAGGACAGAGACTGTGCAGTCCGTAAAGTTCGTAGACACCATTGGCATACCAATTCTTCACGAAAGCATCGACACAAAACCTAATCAGAGACTGATATATGATTGGAACAGAAATCAAAAAACGCAACACCTCTTGAAACAAAAGGATAGAGTTAGGGAAAAACGGGGCGGTAAAACCGAATTTGATGTTACAAAAGGGGATACAGTATTCGTAAAAGGAGTCATATTCGTAAAAGGAGTCAATGTAAGACGTAGTAAAAATGCACCTCGCTATCAAAAAGCAAAAGTTACGGGCGAAGTCGCTAGAAACATTGTACCCATAGAAATTCGCGGCAGAAAGAATAAAACTCCAATTAAGGATATCAAACATGTTCCGCAAGGTTGCCACCCTCGCGCTGATACAGGGGGCACAGGGCCAGGTCCTCCTTCAACAAATGGAAAATGACAGAGGTATAGATAGATAGATAGATAGATAGAAACATTTATTCAGTACCACAGAAGACACACAATATTACAGGAAAACAAAAGAAGAAAAACATACACAAAAGCACACGTGTGTCCCCGTGGCAGTGAAACGGACACTGGCTCAGCATTATGCTGAGGTGTTAAACACCTACAGCGCTGATTTTCAGCCAGTACCGTCGGTGACTCACGGACCGGCATACAATATATACAATAGCAGGAAATAAAATAAAATTAACTGCAATAGATATAAGCTAAAAAATAAAGCAATACATACATAAAATAAAAACTACAGTATAAACTAAAATAAAAACTACAATTACTGCTTGCCTACATACAGCATCTTGGGTACAAAAACAAAAGAACTAAAAATTAAATAGGTTGGTATATTTTTTTGCTGCTGTGCTGGATTAGGATTGGGATTTTTGGAGCGTCAACAAATAACCTTTAAGCTTACGCTTAAAGGAATACTTGCTAGGCGCCCCCTGGATAGGAGGAGGGAGGTCATTCCAGCACTTAGACGCCGCAAACCTAAAACTGCCTCGGAAAGCTGCGGTCCTGTGCATAGGCACGATAGCCAATGCCTTGAACCTGCGCGCACTCTTTGACCATTGGATTTTCGTAAAAAGGTACGATGGGGACTCATGGTGTACCACCCCAAACATAAGAGTCGCGAGGTGCAGGCGTCGGCGCGCAGTCATGTTAAGAAGGTTAGCGGCGTTCAAGTACGGAGTGATGTGGGACCGGGGAGGGACTCGGAAGCAGAAACGAGCGCATGCGTTTTGCACTCGTTGTATGAGCCTTTTAGAACGACCAACAATACATCCACCATAGATGACGTCACAATAGTTAAGTCTAGATAATATCAGCGATTCACAAAGCTCGACACGCAAATCAACACTAAGGTAATCACGTATATTATATAGGACTTTAAGGCGATAGAAGCAGTTGCTCACAACACTAAGTATGTGGCTCTCAAAGCGCAAATTCCCGTCCATGAGAAGGCCGAGGTTATTTGCTTCTACCACCCGTTCTATTGGTTCATTCATGACAAATATATTACCGGAAGTAAGGGCATGAAGAGTATTACGGATTTGATGCTTAGAACCAAAAACTACATACTTCGACTTGGCAGGATTAAGGACCAAGCAGTTCTTCTCCGACCAAGTGGAAATACGACTTAAGTCCGCGTTAATGTTTTGTAAGGCAACAGATATGTCCGACGGTGCACTTGAGAAGTAGAGCTGCAAGTCGTCTGCGTAAAGATGGTATCCACAGCTCTTTATACTGTTAGTGATATCAGCGCTATACAGTATAAAGAGCAGCGGACCCAGTATTGAACCCTGCGGTACTCCTCTTGTCACCGGACAAAGAGAGGACCACAGAGTACTACCATCCATCCCACGCAACGCAACTGTCTGCGCACGGCCGGACAAATAACTGCTGAACCATTTTATCGCTGTAACATCAAATCCGTAATAGGACATCTTAGATAAGAGTAGGGGCACGCTGATGCAGTCAAAAGCCGTGGAGAAGTCTAAAAGAACTAATATAGTGCTTTTACCAACATCCCGAGCCTGTAAGATGTTATCGACTACATCGAGCAACGCAGTAACTGTCGACCGACCCTTGCGAAAGCCCGACTGCAGTTCAGGTAGGATGCTGCTTTTCTCCAGGTAATCGGACAGCTGTTGACAGACTACCCGTTCTATTATCTTCGACATACAGGGAAGGATACTTATGGGACGGAGTTGGGACAGGTCAGTGGGATTTGTTTTTTTTGGTAACGGCGTCACTTGACCGATTTTCCAGTCACATGGGAAAGTCATAGTCTCCAAGCTCTTGTTAATTATGTGAGTCAGTATGTCTGCAGTTCTAGGTAGTGTCAGAAGTAACATGTCAATATCAATCGAGTCAAGTCCTTTTGCGGTCGTTTTTATTGATGTCATAATCTTTGTAACTGTGGTAGTAGTCGTAGGTAAGAGTAGAAAAGTTTTGTCGTCATGTCTGTCAAATTCGTAAAAAGTCAAGTCGGATATGGTCACATCCGATTTTCCAGGTAAACTGAGAAAATGGCGGTTGATTGAGTCGGGGTCGTCAAAGTGTGCGGGGAGCTCAGACTGAGTCTGTGAGTCTGGAAGAACTGTGCGTTTTAAGTTTTTCCAGAGGGTCTTGGAGTCAGTCTCGTCGTTAATTTTTTGTTTGAAGAAGGCACGCTTCTCGCTATAGATGGCTTCAATAACGAGATGTTTCAGGTCAAGGTAGTACTGCTTATGAGCTTCACTCTTCGTACGTTTATAGCGAGCGTGAGCTTCATTCCTGAGGCGCATCATAAGCCGTACGTTACTTGTGAGCCAAGGTTTAAGTGCCTCCTTCACCACTATCGTCTTTTCAGGCGCGTGTCTGTCAAAAAGTCCAAGTACCAACGAATTGAACACTCGTACAATGTCGTTGACGTCGTTAAGTAATAAAATCTGTGTGGTGTATGTCACACCCTAATAACTCAGCTGATCACAGCTGATACACATCTGATGGAAACTTAACTAATATTAACCTTTGTACTTTTTCCCAGAACTAAAGAATGCAAGAGACCTTGATATTGATTCCAAGAAAATAGTATTAAATAAATTACCATATGTTCTATTTTGCATACCAAACTTTTAGTATAAAAGCAGTGTATTAAATCAGTATTAAATCAGTATTACTTCAGTATTTCCTCGAGTCTCGTCTTATCATTATAACCGGTAACGCTCCACATCTCATGGCGACCCTTCCAGTGCCGAACTACTAAGAACAGGTCATCTCATGGCGACCCTTCCAGAGCCGAACTACTAAGTGCAGGTCGCATCTCATGGCGACCCTTCCAATGCCGAACAACTAAGTGGAGGGCGCCTCTCATGGCGACCCTTCCAGACGGTCTGCTCTAGGCAGCCCCGATATAGTCACCGTCAGCTGCTCCAGCACCGCACTGCCAACGTTATTAGAGGAAGAACCAAGTACCAGTGCGGCCTTGTGCCGTACTGGCGGCGCGCTGCGCCTTCCAGTCAGACTTCACGAGCCAGCCTCGGTATAGACACCGAACAGCCAGCTCCGCTGCGCCAGCCATCGAGCTCCACTACGTTGCGCCAGCCATCCAACTCTACTACGCTACATCAGCGACCCAGCTCCACTACGCTACGCCAGCCAGCCAGCTCCACTGAAGCCGAACAAGCCAAAGCAGAGCGTCACCGCGCGTCACCAGCACCAGCCCCATCGCCGCAACCACAGCTCCAGGGCACAGCTGATACCACATAGATGACTTCAGGTCCACAAATGCCTGACAGCTGATCACCAGCTGATCATAAGTCCACGTGAATAAGTAATTAATTAAGCTTATCAACCGATCGAATCAATGTCTGATAGCCGACTGAGAAGCGATCCGGCACTGAAACGTCACTATCAGTATAAGCCCCGCCTTCGGCACTAGATTTGGTGGCACCAGTTTTGAGCGACAGTTATGCTTCCATACTTATTATATTTCGATGCTCATAATGTGTAAAATTTATGGTATTAAACCAATTTATGTTATAAATAATTAAGTAAATAAGAAATAATGCCGCTTGATGACGAGGTAATAATATGATTAAGATTTACAAATCTTAAAATAGCAACCAACAGTCCACCTGTACAACAACATCTGGACTTCTCGAGTTACAATACGTTCACGATACACACAGACGTATCGAGCATTAATATAGGATTAGTGTTATCAAAATAAAAATGGATTCCCAGAATATTGAATAACAATATACCTACTAGAATATTGAATAGTTTTAAAATAATATCAATAAGGATTTCAACTATGACGGGTCAGGCCAACCAAGAATAGTGGAAATTCTTAAAAAGTCAAATAATTAGCCTGAATTAAATAAGTTTCAATAAACGATACTATAACGAAATAATGAGAACTGAATAACCAGTCGGAATAATAATATCTTATACTCGCCATCCTTACTAACAGTGTCGAATCTAGTACTCAATCGCGTACGGAACGAGCTTTCCCCGCGAGAGAATTTAGGTATGTTTTGCAAGGCACAATAAATAAAAATAAATGCATATTGCATACTGTATAATGATGACACCGCGTGTATTATTGAGGAGCTAGGAGTATAGCTCAATATATAAATAAATGTAAAACCGGGTACGGATCCCGATTATGTATAATTAAAGGTGTCTCAAAAGTAAGTGATAACGATGATAGCGAGTCATATAGTCATATTAAACAACTTTCATTATTTGTCTTTGAGTGCTTATTAACTGAGCGCTCCCGTGCTTTGGAATGCACGTTAAGCCATTTATCCAACAGCTGTCTATGAAAGCAGTTGTTAAGCCAAGTTAGAGGCTTGAGAATTTCTAACAGTCAACTTGCCCATTTAGTTACTTGACAAAAGCCTAATCGAAATAAGGTCTAGTTTCCCCTCAGGTTGGAAGGTCAGATGGCAGTCGCTTCCGTAAAAACTAGTGCCTACACCAAATCATGAGATTACGTAGGAGGATGATTATGACTAGGATTAAATAAATATATAAATCGTGTCCCGCCGCAATCAGTGGTAAACCCGAGAGGTGCCATTGAGCGAGTAGGTAAATACATAATTATTAGCAAGGTACACCAGAAATACAAGGCAGGCAGCAAATCCTTGAAACCTTGAACATGATTCGATCGAGCATCAATCGTGCAGGTCCTTGGACACATAGTATAATGTAGTGTTAAAAACACTGTCTGAAAGGTATATACCTACCTCTAAATGGTATTTACGCGCGCTTATGTATACAATTTATGTATAAAATCCTTGTATTACTGAGTTATAATTAAGAGTCGGCCGACCATAAAATAATGCATGCCGTGTACCTTAGCAAGCTTAGCAAAAAGTGATGCTAAATTGCTCACTTTATGTCACAAGTAAAATACTAAGTGATAAATAAAAAAAAATATATATAATTATGACGTCTAAAAGAGAAAAATGAACTTGCAAGTCACAATAACTATTTTTGAAGGGTTTAAAAAATAATAATAATGACAAATATTGATGTGCACAAAATATTTGTTATTATGTTCACAAACAAGAGAAAAATAACGACATGATACAACGTCGTAAACACAAACTAATAATGGTAGCATAAATGTATACCATAATTTATGTCCTATTTAAAAAATAAATGAAAATATATAACAAACAAGCGTCGTCATCAAAGCGTGCATTTAATTCCAGTTATATTAGTATGGATAAAGAAAATTTTGTATCTTTAGATTTAGTTTAGTTTTAATTTATTTACTGTATCCGTTTTAATAAATATTTCTCATTCTGTTTGAAAAAGAAATAATGTCAATAAATAAAATGAGATTTCTTTAATTTTTCGTAATTAATATTAATTTAGTAATAAGTTCATTTATACCTAATGTAGTTTTAATTTTTTTCAATTACTTATTTTTTTAATAAATGTATAATCTTATAGTATAAATAAGTGTATTAACAAAAAAAAAAAACAATGTTTACTTTAAAATTTACATTACGATGCTAAAACGATTATGACAATCCATCTGATCGCATACCACCTACCATATAAGGAACAAGAAATGTAAACATTATAAGTAGCATTAAGATACATTAAGAAACCATGTATACCATAGACTTAAGTTAGTTAAGAAACCATGTAAACCATAGACATAAGTAAATTAAGTTTACAGAAGCCAAAAAATAGTAGTTATGTATTTTACTATTTTTTGTCTCAAAAAAACGGGGAAGCTGTGGTGTATGTCACACCCTAATAACTCAGCTGATCACAGCTGATACACATCTGATGGAAACTTAACTAATATTAACCTTTGTACTTTTTCCCAGAACTAAAGAATGCAAGAGACCTTGATATTGATTCCAAGAAAATAGTATTAAATAAATTACCATATGTTCTATTTTGCATACCAAACTTTTAGTATAAAAGCAGTGTATTAAATCAGTATTAAATCAGTATTACTTCAGTATTTCCTCGAGTCTCGTCTTATCATTATAACCGGTAACGCTCCACATCTCATCTGGTCCCAGTCTATAGAGTCAAGGTCATTGTTAAAGTCGGTCAAGTTCATGTCTTTAAGAGGTCGGTAGGTAATACGTCGCGGCGTCGGTTTTCGTTTCTTTATGTCAAGCTCGGCTGTGATGAATGCATGTCTCCCCAGATCCGGGATATGCTTCACGTCTACAGACAGAACACGAGCGTCAGTACAAATTAAGTCAATAGTCGTCTCGCTGTGGTCAGTGAAGTGCGTCGGCTCACATACATGTTGCGTCAGGTTCAAAGTTGTCAGGAATTGAGTCAAGGATTTAAATTTTCGGTCATTTTTGTCCGAGTAATTAATGTTAAAGTAATATCAAACGGTCATATTTAACAAAGGAAGTAATTGAGTCAGTAACAGCGTCAAAAAAAGTGTCTACGTCAAGCCACGGAGGTCGGTATGCGGTCCCAATAATAAGTTGTTTACAATTAATGTTTGTTTTTAGCCACATCTGTTCTACAAGTGGTGCGGGCGGGTGAGGTAACGTGCGAGCGTTGATGCCCCGGCGCAGGAAAAATCCGACACCCCCGCCGCGTCCCCCGCGTATGTTGTCCGGCCTTGGAATGTGTCGCAGTCTGTAGTTAGGCACGGTAGGAGCGCGTCCTTCCCGTCCCGCGCGAAGCCAGGACTCATTTATGGCTATTATGTCCGCGTCAGTCTCAGTCATAGTCGCAATCAACTCGTCGTGTCCGGTGCTTAGAGATCCAGCATTAAATAGACCAACAGTGAAGTTTTTAAAGCGCGGCATGACAATAACAAGTTAAAACTAAGGAAAAAGAACTACTACATTACAAGCTGATAACTGTATATAAGTAAGTGAATTGTTAGGGGCGTGAGATAAATTCCCGTGAGCGTGCAGTGTGTTGTGTGTGTGTTTACATGTATATAAAGAGTGATTATATATATTTATATAAAATAATGGGTTGTTGCAGGCTGAATCACACGACAGTACGAAAATAATAATATGTCGGTCCACTACCACGACGACACACAACAATAACAATGGAAGTAACAAACACAACATTAGAAATATGAAGGCCAGAACACAACGGTAAGAACGATTTTTTACGGTAAAATATAACGACAAAACAATACAAAACAATAACACGACATTTACTTTTAGGGCTTCACAAGAACTACGGACTATTTTGCACAACATTAACGGCTTTAAAAATATCTAAGTCCGTCGAACGACGCAAACGGACACTGGGCTGACCGTCAGACCGACGAGCGAAGATTTTGCCGTCCCGTGTCCAGACGTAGCGCCAGGCTGCGGCGCGTGCGGCCTCGCGGGCCCGCTGGAACAGCTGGCGGTTGGCCCCCGTCAGCCGCTCGTTCACATAGAACCGTTGCGGCGCGGAGGCCAGGCCCAGGCCTTCGGTGGTGGCGCCGCGGCGCGTGCGCGCGCCCCGCAGCAGCTCGTCGCGGACGGCGCGGCGCGCCAGGCGCAGCACGAGGGGCCGCGGCCGGCCCGCCTCGCGTGCACGACCTGCGCGGTGCACTGACACGACGTCGCGCACGTCCAGCTCCACGCCCAGCTTGGCGCCGATCCTCGTGGCCAGGCCGGCCGCGCTCTCGCCCGGCTCCTCCGGCACGTTCGACACCTGCACGTCGTTCGCCAAAAGCTCCTGCTCCCTGTCGTTCAGCTCCATCTGAAGATTCGCGACAGCTTCTTCGAGGGCCTTGGTAGCTGTCGACGCCGCACCATCAGCCACCCGCTTCTCAATGAGGTCAACCCGACCCTCCAGGCTGTCCATTCGAATGTTAAAGTCAGAGATGTGAGCTCTGACGTCCCGGAACTCCTCCCGGAATTCCTTCAGCTCCCGTCTGACAGCCCCTACCTCCTCGCGGACCAGTTCTTCAAGCTGCCTCAACGACAGCGCAATATGCTCACCGTCGTGAATCAAAGGGCGAGTGGTTCAGGTATCAGACAGGGTCAAGCAGTCATTAGTTACGACAAATGGACTAAATATAGTAAAAAATTTAGATATAAATTTGTTTTGTGTAGATTTCGAATTCAACATTGACAGGTACGTGAGGTACGCAAATTTATGCAAACATATTTCAAAGGGGCATCAACTCAAAATTAAGAGCCGTTAAACTCCAGACAGATCACATAAATAAGATAACGATACAAAAAATTGCTCAAATAATCCCAACGCGTATAGTTAAACGTGAAATTCTAAACCCCCTTGCCTCTCTTTAGTTAAGGTTATAACTGGTAATCTAGATCACCAAGATGCCCTTAGGTATGATAGATTGATAAATGAATTAAAAGTCGAGCCAGGATGCAACTAACAAAAGATTCACCTTGGTTAGAAAAATGGCGGATACATTCATAAATGCCACCAATTCCTCTCGGTCTAATTTCATTCAGCTGGACAAAGAAATATGGGAATTAATAAAAATGTTTATCCAATCTGCAAGAAATCAGACCGTCAGCAAAATCATTCTTACATTTAATTGGTTTTCGCATAATTTCATGATGCTGTATGTCCGTCTGGATGAAATTTAAACAGCCATAACGTTTAGTAAGTTAAGAACCCTACACCAAACCATTGTGGATAGCGATGAATTGTTAACTATGCTAAAAACTATTGAATCAAAGAACACTTTAGTGTACCCTGTTAACTAAGCAAACCTATTAAAGCTTGAACAATGTCAAAAAAATAAAATAAGCAAGCTTGAAAAAAATAATAAGTGCAGTGATATACACGCATCAGCTTGTAGCTGCTAGTGTATAATAAATAATAATAATAATAATGTATAGAATTAAAAGAAGTACAATAAAATTTTTGCTAGACATTCCAGTTATTCGAAAGGAAACTTATTCCTACTATAAAATCTTACCCTTCCCAACCATCCATAACCAAATAACCGTAATCATACCTGTACATCCTTATATCCTCGTAAAAGGGTCGAAAACCGAGCCGGTTGCTACACCGTGTATGGAGATTGAAGAAGGCTATTTCTTTCGTTTTATTGCATTAATGATCTTAAAACATCCAAATTTATAATATGACATTTTCAGAATTTTACATTTCTCTCTATTTTCCGAAATAATATGTCACAAGAATGTCGTATCTTACACAGCGTCCGGTTTACAATGTCGGATGTCGCGTTGCAACAATGTTAGCGGGTGCGCGGGTAGGGCGACGCGGTCGTTTGTGCCTGTACCTACAATATTGTATGGATAACCGCCGACTTCGCGAGCTCCTCGGCACATATTTAAAAAAGCCAAGATTTCTTGATATTTTAAATCATAACTTTATTTTACTAAACGGTTAAAACTCACGTATTAATTGTCACTTCGGGCGACATGTTTCGAACTCTCGTAAAATAAAGTTATAACATGTCTCACGAAAGTTTAAATTCAAGTATTTTAAATCATTATGGCAAGTAATCGGTCCAAACGGATGTTACAATCAGTTTTGGCTGCAGGCAGTGATAATATTCCACGAAAAAGAAGAAACAAAATGCCGTGAATTCAAGTCACATCCTTTTTTCTGAAGATAATATGGGTAAGTACAATGTCACTAAAGTAAAACCATACGTAGTGTTTCTTGTGGTTAATTTAGATTTTTTTTTTGACTAGGTCGATGTGCCCATACTATAATGTTGGTTGTGGTAGTTGTGACAATATTCATTGGATTATGATAATTTATTGTGTTGTATGTGGTACTTCCGACATTGTTACATGGAACAAAATTATAACTTATGTCGTAAATAGCATATCCGACGTTATTTCATGGATATAGAATTACTGCTTATGTTCTATGTTACACTACCTTCATTATTTACGGAAAATTAATTACTATTTAGGTCGTAAGTTACACATCCGACATTTTTGTATGGATTTTATCAGATTATTTCTAGTTTTAAGTGGCATAACTGACTACTTTAAAGAGACTTTGTATTATTTATACCTGCTGAATGTTTCACACTTATCTAAAGTAGAAGTATTGAGCACTTGCCCTTGCACTTGTATAAGTGCGTAACGCTTTAGCCACATACGCCTTAGAGTGAGCTACCGTTTAACTTATTACGTTTTATATACTATGTTATACGTTATTTTATATACGTTTTATATACCTTCTCCTATTCACTCAGCTCATCATAATTGCAATATGTTTAAGTTATATTGTGAGTGGGGCGATCTTAAAAATTATTCTAATAGAGCATCGACTAAAAGGCAGTACCGAGACATTGTCAACGAAAAGTTTAATTTAGCGATTCATCGTCCAAAAAAAGATGTGTGTGACGTGTGCCATTCTTTTATGGGCGAGAAAACCCCTACTGATATTGAAATAAAAAAACAGGAGGTACACGTACAACATAAAGAGACTGCTCGTTTACAAAAAATGGAAGACAAAAAAGAGGCGTTAGAAAACCAGAAACTAGTAGTTGCCACATTTGACTTCCAAAAAGTTTTGACTACTCCGCATGGAGAGGTTAGTATTTTGTACTATAAACGTAAATTACCTACTCTTAATTTTACTGTCTATAATTGCGGTGATAAAACAGCGAAATGCTATATGTGGCACGAAGGCATTGCAAAACGTGGATCTAATGAAGTGTCTAGTTGTCTGTACAATTTTATAAAAGAACATGCTCAAAAAGGTGTCGAGGAATTTCGCTTCTGGTCTGACAACTGTGGCGGTCAAAACCGAAATCGCATTGTTTTTACATAGTATATGCTGGCAGCCAGAGAATTTAATGTCACTATCACTCACCGATTTTTAGAAAAAGGTCATACTCAAAACGAGGGTGATAGCGTCCACTCCGTGATAGAAAGAGCTAGTGTGCGTGAAATGATCTATGTTACTGAGGAGTGGTACTGCTTAGTTCGTTGGGCGAAGTCAGAAGGTGAGCCATATGTTGTTCATGAAATGGGCACGAGTGATTTTTATAATATCAAAAAGTTGTTAAAAACTAAATATTGGGCAAAGAACACATCTAATGAAAAAGTGCAATGGAGTCGTCTTAGGGAAGTGAAGGTGAATAAAACAGAATTCGACAGGCTTGAATATAAATATCAAATTGGCCAATTGTCAAAAAAAAATGTGGTTGTTAAGTGTCCAACTCGCAACAATACACAGCGATTAGCAAAAGAATTCCAACTCATGAATGCTTATGATGGACCACTTCCCTTGACCTATGCTAAGCACAAAGATTTAGTCGATATGTGCAATAGTGGTATAATCCCGGAAAAATACCATCAATTTTATAAGGATCTCCCTCACCAGGAGAAAGGCCAAAAGAAAAAAAGAAACGTGCCTGGTGATTCTTATACTGATAGTGATACTGATTAAAGGTCGCGTTTCTTGAAGGTCTTTAACGTGCAGTCCTTTTTGCTAATTAAGCTAATAATTTTGTTTACTATTCGTTTAATAGTAATTTGTGATTTAATGTTGATTTGAATCAATAATATATAAGAATAATTTAAGAATAAGAAAAAAATCTAAATCAATATATTTCTCATATTTTGGAATGAATCATATATCAATTAAAATGTTTTATTTTAAACACATAACACAACATCTAACTCTCGTATCTCAACACGAGAAGAAATGCACAACACAGGTAATTTAGTCGTAAATGACACATGCGACCCATATTATTATCTATTGTCCAATAAAAAAAGGCGTTAGTGACACATACGACCATTTTATATGAACCACGTCCAAACAAAAAAGTAGTATGTGACACATCCGACAAAATCGTTTAAGAATCTCCAGGCCAAAATGTCAGTTGTACTATTTCTGAGGTTTCCTCAAGTATTTTCTTATTTTTACTTATGCACATTTTAAGAGTATCTAAAAATAGTAACTGTTCCCAAATTTTATAACTTAATATCATAATTTGACAATTTTATAGAGTAAAAACCTGTTTGCAAAACTTTGATTGGCTCTGCTGGAAAGTAGTCATTTTGCAGAATCCGACAGTGTTACTTGGGACCGTCGATTATTATTATCTGCGGCCCGCGAAGATTTTTTTAGCTACTATGTGGCCCGTGGATGCAAAAAGGTCGCCGACCCCTGCTCTACAGGTTCGATATCTAACATAGTTTTGGAAATAAAAAAAACACTCACGAGGTCTACAGCTCACAGAGCCACTAGTATAACAAGTTCTTAACTACCGGTTTTGTCCCTGCACAATGGCGAGATATTAACGTTATACCTATACCTAAACCTCACTCAGAAACTTTAAGACCTATTTCGATGATATCCTGCCTATGTAAATTATTCCACATTATTCTTACGAATCGCATTGAATGGTATGTTGAGAGAAATAATTTATTGTCACAGTATACATCTGGGTTTCGAAAATGTAGACCTTAGATAATCTTGTTTATTTGGTGTCAAAGATTCAAGCCGGTTTCTCTGATAATAAACACACACTAGCATGTTTTGCAGACGTTGATAGCGCCTACAACAACGTAGACATATATTTATTAGTAAATAATATGGATCAAATTGGGATTGGGTCTAAAATATTTCGCTATATTTGGAATTTTCTGTAACAAAGGAATCTTAGAATGTATTTAGACAATTCGATTGCATGTAGGACTACTGACAGAGGCCTAGCACAGGGGGACCCCATGTCACCACTACTTTTTAATTTAGCGACCATTCATTTTTGTAGGAATATAAAACGAGTCCACGAGGATGTCAACATATCGCAGTATGCGGACGATTTTGTTCTTTTCGTGACGGGCAATAAGGTGCAAAACAGCGTGAGAACCATGCAGGCCGCACTCGATGTTTTCGCGGGATCTTTGATAGGTATAGGATTAGACGTGTCGCCTTCTAAAAGTAAAGTATGCGTATTTAAAAGAGGGTTTTTAAGAGACCAGATTCGACTACAAATTAATAAGGTGCCGCTTGAAACGGTAGACAACATAAAATATTTAGGGTTATGGCTAGATAGGAATTTAAAATGGGGTAAACATATTAAAGAGACGATAGAAAAAGCATTACGTTTTTTAAATATTTTTAAAATCTTAGTGGGCCCAGGATGGGGTATTCACCAAACATATTTAAGAAGATTGTACATCGCGAGTATCCGTAGCCGAATAGATTACGCTAGCTTTCTATATGACAATAGTAACAAAACTAACTTGAACAAATTAGACAAACTACAAAATCAGTGTATGCGCGTAATCGGCGGATTTATTAAGAGCACAGCTATACACGTCATGGAATATGAACTTCACCTTCCACCGCTTCGTATTCGCAGATACTATCTGGCTGGTAAATACTGGTTAAAAATGAAATCATTCGTACAAACCGAAAATATTGAAACTGTTGACCAATGCCATAACTACTCAAAACAGCAATTTTTGGATCCGAAAAAAGAAACCCTTACTAACGGTGGCCCATGAGTGTCTCAAATCGGAAGAAATGTATTCAACGAAACAATTAGAAATATTTTCTTTGGACACGTGGGTCGGCAATGTGGACCTATCCAAAGTACTGAATATTTACATAGAGGGCATTGTTAAACCCAAACACAAGTATAATACAGTTAGTCTGAGACAAACATGTACCGATTTCATTGAGTCTAAGTACTGGAATTTCTATCATGTTTATACTGATGGATCTAGGGAGAACAATGGGTCCGGCCTGGCTTTGTTTGATCCTCAGACAAAAAGCAGTGTTAAGTTGCAGGTAAAGATTAGGACGTCCTCTATGTACGTTGAACTGCTAGCACTTGCAGAAGCCCTCTCTTATATAGAGTCTCTTGAAGCGAACAGTTTTGTTGTATTTACTGACTCAAGAAGTGCTTTACAACACTTGGCTCGATGCACCTCGAACACTCGAGGCGCACCGATAGCCTATAGCATATTAAGGTCAATCTGTAAGTTGCGGGCGAACAACAAGGAAATAGTACTGCAATGGGTGCCGTCACATATTGGGTTACCGGGAAACGAGGAAGCGGATCGCCTTGCCAAGGAAGCAGCAAGTGAGGGCATTCATATGCATTGCTTACCATGTAACAACGATCTTTTGTATCTGGTGAAACAGAAATGCTTTGATACATGGAAGGAGTACTTTGACGAGAGATCACTAAGCAAGGGCATCTGGTATCTGGTGTGGACTATACAACCCAATTTGTTACGGGTGCCTTGGTTTGTGGGTACTGGTATGGAGAGACCGGATGTTGTAACTGCTCTCAGATTGCGATCCGGACATATCCCTTTAAACAGTTTTGCTTTTATTATGGGTAAGAGTGATACACCAAACTGTGCAGAATGTGGAGTAAAAGAAGATGGGTTTCACATAATGGTAGAATGTGTCCGGAACGAAGCTGAGAGACGAGAATTCACGGTCAAATATAAATGTGACCTGTATGATTTAGGTCTAGTTAACTCAATCCTCGCATGCCCGCAATCAAAAATAGGAAGACATTTAATTCAAATTGTCAACCTAGGTATTAAGCGTAGATAAGTAATTGTTAATATCTTAGTTTATAAGGCATGATGTCACAATAAGGGTGACATGTTCATTTTGAACAAACCCTTTCTATTTAAATAAAGAGAAAAAAAAAAAACTTTGTTCTAGCCCAAGGATCACCAAGCCTGAAGGTTTTGCCACCAAACAAAACATATCCAGGTGCAAAAGGCACCTCACTAGAAATAGAGGACCCGAAAGAGGATAACTCGGAAATTGTTTATACACCACGAAAACGAAAAAGGGAATACAATGAAGATACTCCTAAATGCAAAAAATTAAAAACTCTAATTAAGGGGACTAATACAAATTTGAAAAAGGTGAGGGCAAAATACAATAGACTGAAGAAAAAAATTGATGACAAAAAAAATATAATATTAAACAAAAAGAAATTTAAAAGTGAATCGTCGAAAATATTGACGTACATGCAATTAAAAAAGAATAAAAAACAGTGGACCGAGGCAGAAAAAAAATTTTGTTTATCTTTATTTTATAAGTCACCGGCGGCCTACAACCACTTGAGAAATCAAGGCATTGTTTTAGCGGCTCCAACAACAATCCAAAACTGGCTACAGGAAACTAATTGTTTACTAGGCTTAAATGATGATGTTTTTCAAAATATAAATGATAAGTTTGCTGATCAAACAATTACAGAAAAATCGTGTGCAGTATGTTTTGATGAAATGAGTATAAAAACTGATTTAGATTACACAATGAAATTTGATTTGATTGAAGGGTTTGAAGATTTTGGTGGAGGTGACCATTCCCCCAAGGAGGCCAGGTATGCATTAGTATTTATAGCTAGAGGGATATATAGTAATTGGAAAATCCCTCTAGCCTATTTTCTATCGCAGAAGAACATTAATGCGGACAAGTTGATTATATTGATTCAATCCGTCATTAACAAATTGTTTGATTGTGGCCTGTTGCCTAAAGTAGTCGTATGCGATCAGGCAACAACAAATGTTAAGGCGATCAAGTCCTTGGGGGCAACGAAAGATGATCCTTTCTTTTTTATTAATAATCATAAAATATTTGCTCTTTACGATGTGCCCCATTTGATTAAAAATGTAAGAAATAATTTGATTGATAACAATTTTGATTTAAATGGCAATGAAATTTCGTTTCAGGATATAATTGATGTGTACAATATAGACAAAAATAATAAAAGTAAATCGTTAAGAAAATTGACCCCAGCTCACCTGAAACCAAATAATTTTCAAAAAATGAGAGTTAAGCTTGCCACTCAGGTACTAAGTCACTCTGTAGCAGCAGCTATTAAAACAGCGATTGACAGTGGAGAGCTGAAAATTAATACAGCGAAACATACAGCTGATTTTGTGATGATCGTAAATGATTTGTTTGATTCTTTAAATTCAAAAAATAAATTCGATTGCAATCCAAATACATGTGCATTAACGAATAATAAAAAGTCGCGCGTTCATGAATCACTTATGAAAGGAAAAGAATTATTCGCAGACCTAAAGAAAAAAATGGTAGACAAAAAAAATAAAATAAAATTGACATGCCCTCTGTTTTGAGGGCATGCAGCAAACAATAAATACCGTTCTTCAGCTCTCCACTGAGGAACTTTCACAGGGCGCTGAGGTCAAATTTATTATGACATATAGATTGAATCAAGATATAATAGAAAACTTATTTGGAATCTATCGAATGAGAGGTGGGTGTAATCGAAATCTGACATCAAAGAGCTTAAGAGCCATGTTTCGATCAAATTTATTGAATAATCTGATCAAATTAGATAAAACTAATTGCGAAACTGACAATGAAACGTTTCTATCAACAACTGCCACCTTGCAAAATACGCAACCATCAGCCGGGTCGGCAAACGCGTCATCAAATTCAACGAGATTTGAATTTGATGACGCTGTTGCTGGCCCCTCTAGTTCACGCGATACCATACATGTTGGTTCACAAACAGTAGCTTCTGCAATCCACCCTGAAACCACGACCAACAGCGACGTTACCTTAGAAACTTGTTCAGTTGTGTATTTTGCAGGATGGTTAGGTAAAGTGTGCATCGAGAAATTTGATTGCTCGATGTGCAAACAACTGTTGATTAATGATGATGTTGATTTATTAGATAAAAAACAATTGCTGTTGATTAATAAAACTTACTCCAACTTGATTACACCCACATTAAAATCGCCGACTGATTTTTTGAACGATTTGGTAGATAAGTTGCTTGATTTGTTTAATAATAGACTCGATTATATTCATCAGATTAATTTAATAGCAAATTTAATGAATAATGTTGAAAGCACTATTAGTCTCCCTAATGATTTCCACAATAAGTTTCATCTCGATTTTTTAATTAAGAAATTGTTCCAAGTTAAAATTCACGATTATTGTAAATCGAAAAAATCGTCGTTAGATTCCAAATCTAAATTAAAAATTCTGCAAAACAAATAGTGCCATCGTACAAGCTATAATTATTTGATTTGTATATTAGT